>CM072813.1:51123067-51510574 GCA_036937905.1 Salvia rosmarinus
TCACGTGATTCTTCAAGCTCGGACAAGCTGTAAAGTTCGCTCTTTTCGACTTGAGACAAATCCAAATTCACATTCCTTATCGCCCAATATGCTTTATGTTCGATCTCCAGGAAGATGACAAGACTTACCATAGACCATCTTATAAGGGCTCGTCCCAAAAGCGGTCTTGTAAGGTATTCGATATGCCCATGAGCCTCGTTCAATTTAGTTGCCCAATCTTTTCTCGGCGACTTCACCATTTTTCGAATCCTTGATTTGCTTGTTGCTCATCTCGGCTGTCTGGCGTTTGAGGATGATCGGTGTTGCAACTTTGTGGGAAACTCCATTCTTCTTCATGATTTCTCAAATGATTTATTACAGTGTTTTCCCCATCGCGATTATAGCTCGGGGAATCGAAACACGAAAGAATATTATCTGCACAAACTTGATGACAATATTAGCATCACATGTCGGGTGGGAATCGCTTCCACCCATTTGGACACATAATCTCTGACGAAGAATATACTCAAATCCGAAGACTTTGAAGCGGACCCGTAAAATCAATACCCACACATCAAAAATCTCAGCGGGTAGATTAGTATTGAAGGCATTTCATTTCTAACTCTGCTCGCACCGCGTTGACACCTATCACATGCTAGCAAAGTTATGTGCATCCTTAAAGATTGATGACGATAAAATCGGATTGAAGAACGCTTAAAAAGCGATCTTCGACCCCAAAATGTCCTCCAGAGTTCGAAGCATGACCTGGCGTCGGGATCTCTATTGCTCTCTGTGGAATGCATCTCGATAACCTCGTCCTTACCAAGGCGAAAAGATGTGGATCATCCAATAGTAATTCTGCAAGGCGACAAAAACCTTTTCTTCTCTTGAGAAGAGCGTAATTTCCACTTGCAAGATAATTACATATGTCGACATACGAGGAATAACGAAGTCTCAAATGCATGCTCAAAGGAAACTCATCACTAATGCGGATTGATGCAAGTCATCGCTTGGGAGCTAAAGGGAAGGCGAGATAAATGATCCGCTCTTGCATTCTCACTGCCCTTTACATCGTAATCTCAACATCAAATTCTTGCGACAACAAAATCCACCTAATCAATCTAGGTTTGGCACGAGGTTTTGACATCAAGTATCGAAAAATTGCATGATCACGTGTACAATTGTTTTAGATCCTAGAATATAAGACCTAAACTTGTCTAAGCAAAACCCGACCAGCTCCTTTTACGTAGTCGTGTAATTTGCTTGCCTTGAAATTAAGAGTTAAGCGTGCATAGTAAATCACCGCAACATTTTATCAATCGTTGACCAGGGACGGCTCCTCTGCGGTGTTCGATGCATCACACATAATCTCGAAGGGTAATGACCAATGCAGGGCAACTTCTGATGGGTGCGAGATAAGTTTTCCTTGAAGTATTGAAAGCATGCGGCAACTTTCATCAAATAGAAATTGAACATCTTGGGCAGCGGTTTACACAAGGTTGACTTATTTTAGAAAAATCCTTAATAAATCACCTATAAAATCCTGCGTGCCCTAAAAACTTCTAATTCCTCGACATCAATTGGTGGGCAATTTTTCATTACATCAATTTTGCTTTATCAACTTGAATCCCTTTTGGATATCACATGCCTAATACAATCCCACTCGTCACCATAAAATGACTCTTTTCCCAACTCAATGTGGATTGCATTCAATACAGCGTGCAGAACCACATCTAACTTCTAAGACAATCATGAAAAGATAATCCAAAAGCTGAAAAATCATCCATAAAAACCTCAATGAAATTACGATCATTTACGAAAAGATAGAAGTCATGCACCTTTGAAATGTTCGGGGCATTGCAGGACAAGCGGCATCCTCCTCAGCGAAAGTGCCAAGCGGACAAGTGAAAGTTGTTTTGGCTTGATCCTCACGGAGCAATTGCTACGATAATAACCAGACGGACCGTCGAGAAGCAATAGTATTCATGTCCGGCTAGCTTATCTAACATTTGATCGATAAATGGAAGAAAAATGATCCTTTCTAGTGGTAGCATTGACTTTACGTAGTCGATGCATCCTCCATCCGATGGTAGTCCTTGTAGGCACCGACTCTCCTCTATCATTCTTCTGCGGTTATACCACCTTTCTTGGGTACCACGTGGTGGGTGACCAGTATATGCTGCTGACGGGGTAGATGAGTCCCTCTGCAGGAGCTTTAGAATCTCCTTCTTGACTACCTCCATAAGGTTAAGATTCAACCTCAGTTGTCCTTCCCAGTGCTTAGCCCGTCTTCAAGTACTATCCGATGCATGCACATTCTTTGGGCTTATCCTCGAATATCGGACATACTCCATCAAGAGCTCGTTTATTCCTTCTTAGCACCTCAATGAGTTGTTCTTCTCTTCCTTGCTTAACTTGGCAAAGATTATGACGAGGCTTCTTCTCACCCTTTTCAAGGTAGACATATTTGAGATGCTCGGGCAACTCTTTGAGTGCAGTTTCCTTGAAGGTAATCTTTCCATTTCTATCTTCGGTTCTCCTCCATGACATCGCTCTTGAGACGAGCTTCTCTTACGTCCTCGTCATAACTGCGAGAGAAGTTTCTATCGATCTTCACCGCAATACATGTCTCGACCACCAAGCAATCAATAGCATCTATGTAAGAACAATTATCAATCACATCGGAAGATGGTACTATAGTGCTATCTCTAACGAGAAAATGACCACGGTTTCTCCCAACCTTTGTCATTTTCAATACCCCATTTTAACATCAATCAAAGTGTTGGTAGTAGCCATAAAGGCCTTCCTAAAAATTGTGTGCTCTGCCATTTTCTTTAATGTCACCCATCTAGAACAACAAAATCAACGGGAATGATCAACCCGCCCACTCTAACTAATATGTCCTCGATAATCCCCTAGGATAGCAGATTGATCTATCAACTAGCTTGTAAACACATGCAGTGGGTTTAATTCCCCTAATTCAAGTTGCTCAAAAATCGGTAAGGCGTTAAATTTATACACCAGGTCGAGCATGCACATGCTTCTTTCCATTTCCCAAAGCAATCTTTATCACAAAGCTTCACGGATCGCGTTGCTTTGGTGGCAATTGATCTTTGAAAAATAGCCTTGGCAACCTCGGATACAATCACCTTCTCATCATCTACAAACTTAACTTCTTGATGTTAACTCTTTAAAGAACTTGACATAAATTGGGACGTTTGAATAACGTCGAGGAGAGCAAGTTCACATTCACTTTAGATAGCATCTTGTAGAACTCTAAGGGCTGCGATCCTTCTTTTTCACTTCTCAATCGCTCGGAAGGGAATTGGAGAATTGTGCAGTCTCGGCTTTGTGAAGCCTCGGATGTCTCTTCTTCCTTCTCTGCGCTCTCCTTTTGCACTTCCTTAGTCACCTTAGTCAATTCTGGTTCCTCAAGTGGAATTTCCACTTTATTGTCGGTGTTTTCCTTTCCTAGAACTATGGTGTTGTGCTTTTTCGAGTTGACTAAGCAATTTCCCTTTTGTCCTTGTTGTGCAGTTCTCCAGGGTCCCAACCAAGCCATCCTACTTGAGTCTCTATCCTCTTCATTGATGCTTCCACGGACTCAATCTCGATGACTTGCACAGAATGAAAGTGTGTAGAGAATCTTCAGTGTTGGCTTCCTCCGGAACACCCATTGCTTTATTGGGTTTGTGGAGGTGGGCTACTGCAATTGTTGTTCTTCTTCTTTCTTTGGAACCTTCTAACTTCTTGAGAGGTTCTTTGTCTGGCGAGCTCCTTGACTAGATCCTCCTGATTCGACTCGGGAGAAATTAGGATGATCTCTCCGGCTGGATTGTATGAATTGGAAAAGGGATCGTATTTAGGCCTCGGTTGATACCACTGGCGATTGCCTCTTTGGAACCACTCTTTGGAACCCTTGCATTGCATTCACTTGCGCTTCCTCATATGCCATCTCATTGGCTCGTTGGCATTGGCCCCATGTCGCTTCACCACAAATCCCACATGTCTCCATCGACATCACTTGTTTTGTTGGAATTGGGGTGGTGGTTGAGATTCATTCACCCTCATTAGTTGAACTTGGCGAGTGAGCTCCACCATTGTTATGTCACTTCATAATTGGGTGTAATCTCTTTTCTTTCTTTGCGGCGGGTCTTAAATCTGCCCTTCTCGCTGCGAGTTTGCGGTGCGTCTCAGAATCTCACTAACATCATCGACAATGTGGTTTCCAATGTCTCCTCCGACCGCATTATCTATCATGTATTGATAGTCCATTGTCGATCCATCATAGAAAAGCGGTTGAGAAGCTCGGTGGGTAATGGTGATCGGACCTTCTTCTTTGTAACGACTTGAATCGATCCCGTACCACATCATGGGTTCTCCAGCCATACGCTTGAATGTGGCTATCCGAGCCCTCAACTCTTGTGTCTTTTGGTTCGAGTAGTACTTTCCCATGAATTTATCATACAGCTTGCCAACTCGTCGATGAACGGTTGTAGAGACATCAACCATGTCTTGGCTCTATCTTTTCGGTGTAGGAAAACACCTCATTCTCGGTATCCTCGGTAAGCCCGTTCGGTGGAAAAGTGTGAACCACTGCATAGAACTCCGGATGAAGTTCGAGGCATCCTCGCTAGGCATCTGTAGAATGGCGAGGCGGGTTGAAGTGAATGGGCTTCACTCATAGTTCTGGGCGGATCCGAGGACTATGCATGGCGTTGTCACCCCGATGGCGGGTCGACCAAAATCACGCATCCTCGGGTTTCCTTCTTCATGGGCTCCTCGCTTGGAGATCTCTCCCCAAACTCTCGTACTCATTGTTCTTTGCACTTGCCTCACTTTCGAGACAAGCTTTCTTCTTCCGAGTTGAAGGATTAAATTCTCCTACCACAGATGTTATCGAACCTTTGGTGCCAGCTTCCTTTTGAGACTTGACGACCTAGCATACACAAACACAAGACAAAAAGCGGAGCAGCAGCTTTTGTGGGAAGAATTAACGGGCGAAAATAGAAGATAGGTGGGAAAATAACACAATCAAAATGCTAAAGCCTTCCGACAACAGCGAAATTTGTTCATACCAAATTGTTCTACTTAGTCGCTCGCAATATACGAGGTCCCTATAGCGTGGTAAGGTGGGCCCAGTCGAATCTCTCGGGGAAGACTTACGAGGGCTTATGATGTGCTAAGATAAAAGCAATAAATCTAAATCTAAACTTGATTTGGGGTTGAACTTAACTAAGATTAACATGAAATTAAACATAAGCGACTCAAACCAGCGTTGGCGGTTCGATCATAGCAGAATTCTTGAGAATGTGAGATAAACTAGGGTATTAGGGTTCTTCCGCCTTGATTAATCGATTTATCGCTTGATCGAAAATCTACTATTCATGCGATATTCAAACCTCGATCGAAACACTTTCGACTTTCGTTAAAAGTGGATTAAACCTGGGTTATCAAATTTCACAAATATATAAACTATTAGAGTCCGTTTAGGTAACCTCTAATCGATCTATTCCTATGATGCAGCGTATCTATCTCTCGATAATACGAAACATAAACTATTAAAATAGTGATTAATCGATTACCAAATTCATATCATACGCGTATCTATCTCGATAATACGAAACATAAATAATTGATAGAGATCAATCACTCAACAATAAACCCTAGGTTTCGATTGGTATTCTCAATCAAACAAATCATCAATCAATCGATTTGAATCACCGACCACTAGAAAAGAATTGGTTCATGCTCGTCTCACGATTGAACAATTAAAATCGATAGAAATCATTATCCGACAATCGATGGAAGAAAAATCGAATAATAATCTTTACAATCGAAATAAATGGTTGATGAATTTCTTGAATCAAGTCTTGAATCAATCGATTGCAATGAAATACTTGGAAAACAATATGATGAAACGATCGCTTGGGGAGAATTCTAAAGGAACTAACGAAAGAAAAACTGAATGTAAAAAGATGTAGGGTTTCCGCGTTTTAAAACATATATATATAGGTGCGAATTTTCCGCCCGGCGCGAGCGAGTCAGCGCGGGCGGGTCTTAAAACCGAGCGAAATAATAGGCACCGGCAGGGCGCATACTCGGCGTCGGACGCGGCGTGAAAGCGAGGCGGCGCGGGCGTAAGCGATGCGAGACGCGGCCACTCTGCAGACTTCTTCAACCGGCGCGGCGCGGGCGCACGCGGCGCGAGCGCGCCACTCTGAACTTCTTCAACCGCGCCCGCGCCGGGCGCTTGCAGCGCGAGGCGGCCACTCTGAACTTCTTCAACTTGCGCCCGGCACGGGCGCACTCCGGCGCGGGCCGGCGTCTCTGAAAACTTAGCGTGGCGCCCGGCCCGGGCGCATACCGGCGCGGATCACGGGCGCCCTAAAGTAACCGCGGCACCCGGCGCGGATGCGATCAGCGCGGATGCGGGTGTGTGACAACCCGCCTTTCAAAATGCAGTTAGGCGGGGCATCGTCAACTAGCGGGATTAAGAACATAATGACCAACAAACCTTGAGATGTCGAACTTTTATAGATAAACACACAGCGGTTTCATACAAACTAGACCAGCGGACCATTAACAAAAGATTGGTGATGCGGAGGTAGCGTAAGTAATATCAAAAATATAATAAAGTGTTTTGAGCAGTGGAAGCATGTGAATGCATATAAGGCGATATCGTCAAGGTGAACTATGCTAATGACAAAAACTCATTTGCTCGACACTTGTCCGTCCATTGTGACTCGACGCACGTTTAAAACAAACATGCGGGGCTAAGTACAAGTTGCACTTAGTGGACTCATGCGAAATCATTTCATAAAATTACGCCCGTAAGTATAACACGAGGATTTTAATTGAAATAACTCGTGAATACCAAATACTTTATCATTTCTCAAAGATTAGCTGTGAGGCATTTTACATTACGTATGATCCATATCATCCACATAATAATTCATAACTCATCTCATAAAGCGATCTCACGTGCAGTAAGTAGGCTCATCACTGAAGCGCGTGATCGGCCGAAGATGTTGCTAACGGCTCCCGATCACATAGTCGGGGATTAACCGTCGGCTAGGATCCGTAACCGGCCGATGATGTTGCTAACGGCTCGCGATCATGGCGGTGTACGTTAATCTTAGTCGAGAATTACGCCTCGACTTAAGATCCGATGTCGATTTAAAATAAATTGGGGCGACCCGATAAGCGATTCACATACGTTTGGCTCGCCCGACAACATGATAGGATCCGTACGTTAAAACATAAATATTTTGGGCGTGTAACTTAATAACGATTCATAATCATTTTCATTGGCTTTGTAAATAAATCGTTTTGAAAGCATTGTAAATAAAGGGTTTTCGAGTAAAGCCCACTTTCGTATCGTGGGTCTCTTAACTATGGTCCTTTCCTGCGTCGGCTCTCGTCCGTGTCGCGGCGCGTAGGTGAATTATTTTTGATCGTTGGTCGCGTTCGATGAGGCGAACTTAGTACATAACGTTCTACGTGTCAAATAAGGCTAACGTCGGACTTATTTTGGCGTTTCTTAATCGATTGATGTCGATTATGAAATTTCTTAACTTATAAGAGATATTCATCTTTTGGTATATAATATGCGTTTTAATGTACTTACGTAGCGTAAGTAGCATTATTACTAAGCGTCTTCGTCACGTTGATCACGTATTATCGAATTGCGTGCCCGTTGACCTTGGTCGACGATTTTGATCAACTATTTTGACCGAAGTCGACCAAAAGTCAACAATTTTGACTTTGGTCGATGAAAAGTCAACATTTGACTTTTCGATTATTATGAAATTCTTATCATTTTATGTGCAATTCTTGTTCCAAAATTCCTATAAAATCATACTATGTCTAAAACATCATTTAGATCATATTATGATATTATTCTTGATAAAATAAATTTATAACATTAATGCACATAATATAAAGTTTTCGGTATTCTGAATTAAATAAACTTGAACTTGTGCGAAAATTCTTATAAATTCACATGTTACACTATTTTATCATGTGATTAATAATATATAATTACCTTAGTCGAATAAAATTTATACACCTTAGTATTATAACTATAGTTTTGGTGCTTTATAAATAACCCGTGAATGATTTTAAAAATTCGATAAAATCATATCTCGATTAATCACCCTCAATTATGCTTATTACAACATAATTGTTATTTATTATGACTTATTGAATAAAATTTACCTAAGTCGCCTTTTAAATTTTCGACTTAGGTCGAAATAATATTTATAAATTTGATAAATTCCATGACCATATATTATGAATCTACACTTGATATGCTATTATAACACTTAAACATGAATTATATCACAACACTTTATCATTTATATATATTTTCGGTATTAATAAATATATAAGCTATAGTTTTCAAAAATTCTAAATAAATTCACATAAGCATAATTAATCTATAGATTATGATTCCGTACTCAAATCAACAATTAAAAATCAAAATCACCAACATATACTAACCACTAAGTTTTAGGTCCAAACTTTTAATTTGATAGCATGTTTAATTTCATGATATAATTAATATACATGCTTAATAACATAGTATAAACATGATATCTAAACATTTTAGCACAAGATCTATAGTTTTAAAATCATGTATATAAACTAAGATCATAACATAAATTCTAACGGATGAAAATCGAAAATTCTAGCATGTAATCGAAGCTCGTAAAATTTCTAACCTTTTAATCGGTTTCGATTTTATTGTTGAAGAACTTATATGATCTAGGTTTGGGTTTAAAATTGAAGAACACTCTCTAAATTTCTCTCTATGTTTGAAAATGGGGGTGCAAAATGGGAGAGTGTTGTGCTCTCCTAATATTTATAGAGTTATCTGAGTTGCTTGCAATTATTACATGAAAAATATCTAATCTGACTAGCTAATTTTGTCGACATTTTGGCACCTCCATAAGGTAAGAGACAAAAATTTTAATTCTTGTCATATCTGACTCATCATATCTCTTATCATTTAATTAAATACATTGCATGATATTTTAATTAAAATCAACACTTTAACAAGTTGTGTGTGTGTGTCGGCTATAATGAATAGCCTAGAGTTGATTTGTATTTTATTACTATATTATACACTTAATTATACTATATTATAATTAATTATTAATTTATTTCATATTTATCGAAAATAAAAGAACTAATCACATTTTCCTTCAATTTTGCAATTCTAGCCAACATATATATTAGGCTAAAATTTTATTTAATTTTTATATTATATACTATATTATTAACATATTATTAATATAGTATAAAGTGAAGTTTGAAAAGTCGATTATTTGACTATCTGAATGTCACTATTATATAGTATGAAATTAAATATTTTTGAACCATTTTTCAACATTTTCGGCTCAACCATAAATGAGCATAAGATTACTTGTTTTAATTGTTAACTACTACTACTTTACACCTAGAATAAGATAGGATCAACTCATATTTATTTATTAATTATAAGATAATAATATTACGTAAAATCATACAAAAATTGGCTAAGTTTTAGCCACTTATGTACACAAGTGCACTACACTTGTGCAACTTGTATTACACCTCATTTTATCATAATGACATCATAATAATATAATAATTATCATATATCATTAATTAGATAAAAATAAAATATTAAATCATACTTTAAAACCCACGATTTTGAAAATCATTAAGACATGCCCAACATTTTATTTCTTTGTATAAGATAGCTACTACACATTTATATGACATATTATATGCCTTAGATAATAATTTTAATCATAGGAAAGTATTTAAAACAATTTAGAATCATAAAACCTAATTTAAATACTTAGGGTTTCGAAACCCATATATAAGGTACATTGCATTCTTTGAATTTTCTAGCATTATTTTATGATAAATAATGCCCTTATATAATAATATAATCATAGGAATTTGAATTTTATAATTCGAGATCATATGCTAAAGTTATCGCATCGTCTAGCGTGAGCGTTTGAAGCGTCTCTAAATTCTCATAACAATTATCTCTAAAATGTTCAAAATAAAGTTTGTTACAACTTTATTTATTCCTATAATAATAGAATTTGAAATTAAGCTTAGCGCTTAATTATCTTGTAAGGCGTGAGCGTCGAATTTATTGACGTTAGAAAGTTCGTTCGAAGGAATATTGAAAATTATATTCCTTAATTCACTAAGGCTCGATGAATCTCGTGCGAAATTATCGAATTATGCTTGGTCGAAGTCGAGGTTGACTAATTAAGATTTTAATTATTGAATCAATAATCTTATTACGTAATTAATTATCGTAATCACGTATTAAAATTACGGGATATTACATTCTACCCCAAAAAAATTTAGTCCTCGAAATTTGCATACCTCAAAGAGTTCGGGTATCGCTCTTTCATGGCGTCCTCGAGTTCCCGCGTAAACTTCTTCGCATCAGTGGTGCTCATGGGACTTTCCTTAATGGGATTGATTTGTTTCTCAGCGTTGAACTTTATGGTCTAAAATAGCCACGAGGTTACTCTTAGTAGCTCATATCGGGATTTAAGACCACGTCGTCATGATGTATTCGTGTTCGGATCATACATGTATTTCCTCGGTTGAGACACGTGAAACACATTATGAACATTACGAGCTTGGTGGTAGCGCTAATCTATAGGCTCTGGGGCCTATTTTCTCAAGGATCTCGTAAGGTCCTATAAATCGTGGTTTCAACTTTCCCTTACCCCAAATCTTACAATGCCTTTGGGCGGAGAGGTTTTAAGGAAAACGCTTGTCTCACGTTCAATTCTAGCTCGGATCTCCAGTATCGGCATATGATTTACTTATCACGAGCTTCTTTTATTCTTTGTCTTATTTGGCTAATTTCAATCATTTCCTCATTGTATCGGGCCTAAGATTTTTCTTTCACCAACTTCATCCCGATAAAGTGGCGATCGACATTTTCTCCCATATAATGCTTCATATGGGGCCATGTTGATTGTCGCGATAACTATTATTGTAGGCGAACTCGATAAGTGGTAAAACTTGTTCCCAAGTTGCGCCTCGATCGAATACTACCGTTCTCAACATATCCTCTAGCGTTTGGATCGTTCGTTCAGATTGGCCATCATTTGTGGATGAAAAGTTGTCTTTGAAATTGACCGTTCCCGATTCCTTTTGTAAGCTTACGAAACCTCGAAGAAAACTTGATCTCTATCGAGTGATAGATTTTGGTACTCCATGCAGACGTACAATTTCCTTCACATATAGATGAGCTAGCATCCGGACCCATAGGTGATTCGTATTGGTAGGAAATGAGCACACTTTGTAAAGCGATCACTACTACCCGTATAGCGATGTTTCCTTTTGTGACTTGGGTAAACCGTTACAAAATCCATAGCTATGTCGTCCACTTCCATTCGGGTATCTCCAAGGTTGCAGCTTTCCATATGGCCTTTGATGTAATGCCTTTACTTGTTGACAAGTAAAACAACGTTCGACGAATGAGGCTATATCTCTCTTCATTCCTTCCGCGAATTTTCCTCGTGGAGTCTTGGTACATTTAATCTTGCACGGATGGGCGGTATAAGGAGTATCATGAGCTTCACTCATGATTTCATTTACGAGCTCGTCATTGTTTGGAATACATAGCCTTTCCTCAAACAATATAGCGTTATCATTGCTTCCTTGAAACCTTTACATTATCACTTTCTCACTTTAGTCCTTATCTTTTCTAGTTCCTAATCCTTTCTTTGTTCTTCTATGATTTTATTCCTTAAATCGGACATCATAGTAAGTGTAACATTATCCACGATTGTCCTTGGTGGTTCGACTATCTCTATTGACATTTTCTCAAACTCTTGATGAGTTTTCCTTCGTTGTCGAAGACATCAAGTTTTGATTGACCTTCGACTCGAGGCATCGGCCACTACATTGGCTTTTCTGGATGATAGTTTATGCCACGATCGTAGTCTTTTACTAATTCGAGCCATCTTCTTTGTCTCATGTTCGAGATCCTTTTGCTCGAAAAAGTATTTTAAACTTTTGTGGTCGATAAAGATTTCACATCTTACCCGTAAAGATGATGTCTCCAAATCTTTAATCGTGAACCCACGGTGCCAATTCAGTCATGAGTCGGGTAGTTCAATTCATGTGGTCTAAGTTGTCGTGATCGTGGCTATTACCTTTCCTTCTTGCATCAATACACAACCAAGTCCATTTTGGAAGCATCGGTATAGATAACATATTCCTTGTTTGAATGCAGGGACGACTAATCTGGTTGCACTAGTCGATTCTCTTTTAACGTTTGGAAACTTCAGCCTCACACTCATCGGTCCATGTGAATTTGATCCCTTCGGAGATGGCATGTCATTGGTCTTGCTATCTTGGAGAATCCTTCAATGAATCTCCTATAGTAGCCTAATCTAGGAAACTCGGTTCGTTTTGAGTGGTGGTGCTTTCCATCCTTGCCTGACCTCGACCTTTGCGGATCGACTTTTATTCCTTCGGCCCGACACAATGTGTCGAGGAATATCACTTCTTTAAGCGAAATTCACACTTGCTGAATTTAGCATAAAGTTGTTCGGCTCGTAGGTGCATAACACTTGTTCTCAAGTGCTCCTATGTTCGCCTAGTTCTTTGAATAGATGAGAATATCATCTATAAAGGCTAAAACAAACTTATCAGTATGGATGGAACACTCTGTTCATAAGATCCATAAATCTGACGGTGCGTTTGTTAGTCGAGCAGCACTACTACAAACTCGTAGTGGCCATACCTTGTTGAATGCCGTCTTAGATATATCCTCGATCGTACCTTTGGTGATGGTAGCTTTGATTTAAGATCGATTTTGAGAATCGCTTGCACCTCAATTGGTCGAACAAATCGTCTATCCTTGGTAGCGGATATTTGTTCTTAAGCGTCAATTTGTTTAATTCTCGTGTCGATGCACATTCTTAATGAACCATCCTTTTTCTTGACAAATAGGTGGTGCTCCCCATGGTGAAACACTTGGCCTTATGAAACCTAAGTCGATAACTCTTGAATTTGGATTTTCAACTCTTGAGTTCATGGGTGCCGTTACGTAAAGGCGCTTTTGATCTGGGCGATCGGGGCTCGGATCAGTGTGAACTCTAGGCGCCTATCACGGGGTAGTCTGGTAATGTCTCGGGAAAGGCGTGCGGAAATTCCCGAACAATTTCTCGTCTTGATCCTTGCTTCGTCTTTTCCTCCATTTAGATACACAAGGAATTTGACATTCCTTCTTGTTCATCATTCTCCGGGCTTGGAGTGCGGATATTATTGGGATTTTCTTTCCCGTACTAATCCCATAGAAATTAGTAGCTTCTTTTCCGGTGGTTGCATCGAAATTCTTCTCTCCTTGCATAAGATCGTGGAATGGTTCTCGACCCGACCAATCCATTCCTAGGATTATATCTACATCCCCATAGGTATTACGTTCGAGTTATTTGCTAGAACCTTAGTGAGCCTAAGTTCATTCTAAGTTCGAAAGCAACACATATAACGATTATAATACCTCCTATAGGTGATGAGATTCTCATTTCTGATTTGTTTCTTGAGTTAAGTTCTAACATATCAGCATGCTTTTGAAATGAAAGAATCACGAAGCACCCGTGTCGAGCAGTATAATAGGCATATTGCAAAGTAATCCCATACATGATTACGCTCGTTCGGCGCTTATGTAGCGCATAGGCTCGGCTTTGGCTGGTTGCTGACCGACGAGGTGCTTGCCTCTGTTGATTCTGCTATTCTTTGCCGCGATTCTTCTTTGTCTCTGTGGCTTGTCGGCTGCTTTATTCTTCTTCTTTGTGGCTGAGGTTGATCTTGAATTGCCATAACGGTTGGGCGGGGCTGTTTTATTCGACCTTCCTATGGTTATCTGGCGGATCGGGGCATTCATTCGCATAGTGGCCCTTCGCCCACACTTAAAGCAAATGGGATTCCTAGCCATGCATACCCCGTGTGCCTTTTGTTGCATTTGGGCATGGTGAATCCTTACCATCTCTTGGGTAGGTGGAGTATATCACGGTCTCCTCCGACCTTGCCCTTGTGGAGCCGTATTATTACTGCCATGGCCTCTTATTATTATTGTTGAATCCTCCTTGGTTGGGGGTTATTGTTATTGGGACCTCCTTCCCATTTAAGCTTTCCTTTGTCACCGACATTTTGTGGCCCAGGTGGGTCTGATTTCTCTTGAGCATTGCCGCCTCATGTCTAATGCCTACTAGAGCCTCCGCATAAGTTAAGTCGCGTGACACCGTGACATCCTTATTTCATGTCTTAATCATGTCTTGAATTTTTACGACATTTTCGTATCGGTGTTCACTATATCCGGCGTATCTAGACATATCACGAGCGATCGGTCGTACTCGGTGACCGACGTCTTACCTAACCGGGGTGAAAAATTGATCTCCTTGTTTGGATAGCTTTTGGGAATGTACTTATCATACATTTCCGTCTTGAAATCGTCGGGTAAAGTATTCCATTTGTTACGGGGTTGATGTCTTTCTCCTCGCTTCCCACGAAATCGGCCGGTCGGTGAGTTGGAAAGTTCGCAAGATAACCTCTGCTTGCGTGAGTGCAATGAAAGTCGAAAATTCGTTCAATATACGACCCATTGTTGGCATCCTCGGGGCTTCCTTTACCATTGAAGGAGGCGGGTTACGCCTTAAAGAGTTCTTCTACTCTGATCGGTAGGAGGTGGGGGTGGCACTTGGGATCTCCTCACTTTCGCAGTGGTATCTGCCTCTACCCTGCCTCTTCCCTCTTCCCCCTCTCACTTCCGGCGAGGTGCGTCAGGCGGCGTTACATTAATAAAATGTAATTAGTATTTGAATAATGTTCATTGCGGTTGAATATCGTAACATCTTTATAAAATCGTATCATAAAACAACTTAAGTAGTCATCGTTCTTTTCGCACAACTTGATGTTCATAAAAACCCATTCTTGGGTCATCATCATATATATATAGAAAACTTTGCCTCGAAGGACTATTACATACAAGACATTAGCGCAAAAGAAACTAAGTACACAACAGCTTCTCATATACTCTTGTCGACTACATACTAGTTATAAGGCGTCTCAAAATACTATGTTTTTATAACTTAGTTAACATTACTACTACATACTACATACTACTAGTATACTAATATCCGTCTTCGTCCATGTTTACATTCACGTCTCCATGGTTCGTCCGTGCAGTTTAGTCCTCGCTTGGATCGCCCTCGGGATCTTCTTCTTCAGGTCCTCTTGGTTCCTCCTCGGACTTTCCTCTCGAGCACGCCTTGTGACGGTCCAGCCTCTCATCCCCAATGGCATACACATCGCATAGGAACATAACCTTCTTGATGGTCGTATCTTCCATGTATGTCCTCTGTCAGGTGCCGTCATTGGTGGTGGGCTGGTGGTGCGGTCGCGTTGGATGTCGAGCGTCATGGGTGGAAGCGCGCTCCCGATGACACGGGTCGCGATGCCTCGTCGCTTGCTCGGGTCGATCTCACTTCCATGAACGCTTGCGCTGCGGGGTTGACCACTCGAGGAACTTCCGTGTACAACCATTACGGCGTGTCGTCACGCGCCAGTATACTCCGCGGTGGCGGATAGGGCCCTCTTGGTGCAGCCCTATATCTGTTGTAGACATATATGAGATGGTGGCAACCTCGGCAAATCTCGATCGGTCATAGTCGATGCACGCACGATAGATATAGTCTTGATATTTCTCTTGCATAGTCTTCCCGATCAGCGGCGATCGGTGAGTAACAGCTTGATGCGTCATATCCGTCTGCCGTACTCATGGGCGTCCATCCATAGCGTAGATAACTCGTGAAACTCTCCTGGGCTGTCGCCCCGATTCATGCTATATATGCGATGAGGCGAAGGACTTCTCACGGTGTGAATCTCGGCATCGTCCTTACCGCGGAGAGTAATAACGGTGACCATCTATCACGAGATAATACTAGCGTAAGTCGATCTATGTCGATAAGCAAATAAAGAATAGAATATATCATTAGCGGATAAAGCAAACACATCTGATAAGCGGATAAATGTTTACATCAAAGATCCTATGTTCGTTCTTCATCACAATTATACTTATGGAATTTCTACTTTCAACTTCTTAAGTTCTCTATTTTCAGCAAAATTTTCAGTCTAACTTCAACTGTTCCTCACGAATTCTGGAGAAGGATTCAGGATTTCTGTCCTTCATATGAACTGAAGTTCGTTGAGATAAGAGTATGGGCGAAAACCGTTTGCAAAGCGGAGTTCAAACGAATGAGAATGGGTCAAAACAAAAACACTGCGCGTGCAGTTTTCTGCCTGCGCGATTGTGCCTCAAATTACTTCCCCTCGGACGATTGTGAGCTCGTGCCCGCTTCGTGCGAGATTTTCATCAAAATTTGTTTAGCTTTCTCTGGTCCTTATCGAACCCATCGCCTTGCACCTTTGATCCTTTTCTTGCTTTAAATCAGCTTTTGTTGAAAACTTGAGTTTGTTTCAATCGACTTTTAGTTTGTTAGTAAATCGAATACCTCACTATTGTTCTATAAAGGGATCAAGCTCCTAGAATTCATACTTCTATGTTCGAGGTGAGCATGCTTCTTAGAGCATCTATGTTCTTGTGGGAATAACATACCCATTTTCAAAATGGGCGATAATACTTTGAATAAATATTTCAAAATCATAACATAATTTACGCATTCATGCTTTTCAACAACTCGAAACATCACTTTTGACATTATCGTGTCAACTATTACTCATTCTTAGTAAAATGGTCTCATACCGCGATAACCCATTATCGGATCACCTTTGACATAAAATTGTCAACTTTTACAAAAACATTAAAAATTCTTTTGAATCGTTCCAAAACTATCACGACCTTCCTTTTTGACTTTCGACTTTCAAACTCAGCGAGAAAATAATTTACCTCTTTTCGGTTGAGCTTGATGTGATGGAGTGTTGAGCACGGTCGGTGATTTCTAGAAGTCTAGTGACTCGATCTAGACTTAACTTTTGAAAGAAGGTTTTAGGGTTCAAAAGACGACTGCTACGATACCAGCTGTGACAGCCCGCCTTTCAATGCGGATTAGGCGGGATTGTCATCAACTAGCGAGGATTAAGAACATAATGACCAACAAACCTTGAGATGTCGAACTTTTATAGATAAACACAGCGGTTTCATACAAACTAGACCAACGGACCATTAACAAAAGATTCGGTGATGCGAGGTAGCGTAAGTAATATCGAAAAATATAATAAAGTGTTTTGAGCAGTGGAAAGCATGTGAATGCATATAAGGCGATATCGTCAAGGTGAACTATTAACGACAAAAACTCCATTGCTCGACACTTGTCCGTCCATCAATGACTTCGGCACTGCACATTTAAAACAAACATGCGGGGCTAAGTACAAGATTGCATAGTGGACTCATGCGAAATCATTTCATAAAATTACACTTGCCCGTAAGTATAACGAGAGTTTTAATTGAAATAACTCGTGAATACCAAAATACTTTATCATTTCTCAAAGATTAGCTGCGTGGGCATTTTACATACGTATGATCCATATCGTCACATAATAATTCATAACTCGTCTCATAAACTGATCTCACGTCGTGAAGTAGGCCTCCTCCTACCGGCGCGTGATCGGCGAAGATGTTCTAACGGCTCCCAATCACATAGTCGGGATTCTTCGTCGGTAGGATCCATGATCGGCCGATGATGTTGCTAACGGCTCGCGGTCACAAAGCGGTGTCTGCGTTAATCTTAGTCGAGATTACATCTCGACTTAAGATCCGATGTCGATTTAAAATAAATTGGGGCGACCCGATGGCGATTCACATACATCGTTGGCTCGCCCGACAACATGATAGGATCCATCGTTAAAACATAAATATTTTGGGCATGTAACTTAATAACGATTCGTAATCATTTTCAATGACTTTGTAAATAATCGTTTTGAAAGCATTGTAAATAAAGGGTTTTCGGTAAAGCCCACCTCGTATCGTGGGTCTCTTAACTATGGTCCTTTCTGCGTCGGCTCGTCGCGTCGCATATCGCGTAGGGAATTATTTTTAATGCGTTGGTCGCGTTCGATGAGGCGAACTTAGTACATAACGTTCTACGTGTCGAATAAAGGCTAACGTCGGACTTATTTTGGCGTTTCTTAATCGATTGATGTCGATTATGAAATTTCTTAACTTATAAGAGATATTCATCTTTTTAGTATATAATGTGCGTTTTAATGTGCTTACGTAGCGTAAGTAGCATTATTACTAAGCGTCTTCGTCGCATTGATCACGTATTATCGGTTGCGTGCTGGTTGACCTTGATCGACGATTTTGATCAACTATTTTGACCAAGTCGACCAAAAGTCAACAATTTTGACTTTGGTTGATGAAAAGTCAACATTTTTTTTAGATCATATTATGATATTATTCTTGAACCAACCCGAACCGATTTGGAGGGTGACTAATCTTAGGAGTAGTACTTTAGGGGTTACATGGATAAAATAGAGATGCGTGAAAATAAGCTAACATGCTTGAGCAATACGAGATGATGTTATATTGTTTTGAAAGGTTTAGCCACGGACCCCAAAACTTGGCCCGATCCGATGGACCTCAATAGTTTGTAATATGAAGCATAAATAAAGGAGTTTAGAGTATAGCGGAAAGTGTGTGAATACATATATGACGATATGCATTGAGGTATAAACCACAAATTAAGTAGATCGGTCGAGGACACCTGGACTCACTCAACACTTTCCCCATCATCACCATCAAAGCTCGACTGCGCATTTAAAACAAACATGCGGGGCTAAGTACAAGAAATTGCACTTAGTGGGCTCGTGCGAAAACATTTGATAGAGTTGGATTCTGCGCCATATTGGGTAAGTCGCGAGGTTTTAGTTAAAATGCCTTGTCTTACCAAATCATTCGGTTAAATAAACATAGCTCGGCGAGCATTTTCTTGGTGTGTATGGTCCATATCTCATAGTCACAATACATAATAATAAATAAATAAGCGTCGAGAGGGGCCTCCCATCTACGACGCCGTGACCGCCGTAATCCGTCTGACGCACGGTCGCTCTCTGCAAGCATATGTTATAACCACGGTATAGTTCCAACCTTCACGCCCGATCTAGCCGGGCATTTATCATCCGACACGGGACCCGACATTAAAAAGGTTGGGTGCTACCACAACAATTGATATAATAGTTCCACCATCTCCACAAATTGCTACCGGGCATAACGAGATAGGATCCATACACAAACGAAATATTTTTGGCAGGTAATGCAGTAAAACAGTTGATAACAGTTGTAGAATAAGTGCTGTAAATAAACTCATTTGGAAAATAACAGTAAAGCAATTTTTAGTGGGGTGAAAAGGCCCACATTTTGAAGATAAGAAAGGAAGCCCACGGACTATGGTTCGTTGTTAAAAGTCCCAGTTTGTTAGTTCGTCAAATCCGTCATTGCGTTTGCGTCCACGCCTTTACGGCGAGGTTTTAGTGCGTCGCTCAAGTCTTTCGAGACTTTCGAAAACTAAGATAAACTTGATATTTCATATCGATGTAGACCGAATTCCTTAGTGAATTCAATACGTCTCTAACTGCGTATCACGATTGACTTGTTCTCGTTCTTGAGATCTTTCAACGATATAAATGCGTTTTTCGATATATGGATTTCGTTTGTGAAATCCTTTCTTACTAATAATTATCATACTCAATTAGTATATCTTCTGCGTCTTGGCGTATTTATAAATGTATAATCGTCGTTTGACTTGAAAGTCGGCGAAGTCGACATTGATCGACAAAGTCAGCGATTTTGACCTTTAATAATAGTAACTTCACTATTTTGTTTTATAAATCGAATTTGATCGATTTGAAAGCGTAAAGTCCTATTACTCGATTTATCTTGTAAATCAAGGACTTATGATTATTTTAGCATTTTAATACCTCTTTTTATAAATAAAATCGTATTTTGGTTTTTAAAACGTTATAAAATGAACGTTCGGTCTCAAACATAGCAATCTATGTTTATAAAATTTTGTAAAATTTAAAAACTGTCCAGAATATTATTTTAGTAATTTTTCCTTAATAAACTGTTTTTTTTTTTTTTAAAAAGGATTTTAAAATCCTTATTAATTATCGATAATTTCGATAATTAGATTAAAAATACTAAATGACCTTTGAAAAATTTTCTAAATTAATATAGTGTATTATTATACACTATGGTCCAGAATATGAATTTATGAAATTCGTATAACACTGTTTTCTATTTATTTATATATATACATATATAAATATTTACGGCAATTCAATAAATAGGGAATAATCATCCAAAACTTCCCAAAATTGATATATACCTATTATAATATCTCAACATCAGTATATAATATTTATATAACCCATAGTTCATCATAACTATTTATTTCACAAAATGTAACAATGTTCACGGTAATAATAAGATAATTACCAAATAAATAGCAAACAATTTCTAAAAATTCTAAATAAATTCCAACATCAATAAACATTATACTATAATATTGTAACATCATAATATCAACCAAAATAATTTAAATCATCACCATATGAGCTTGTAATGCTCTCGGCTTTTTCGATTAAAATTAGTATTTGGTTTTCAAAATTTCAACAATTATATACTATGTTTATACACTATAGTATAGTAATATAACATCATAACAATCATCAAAACCAATTAAATCATCACCTTATTGAGCACATAGCTCACGGCTTTTTTTGATTTATTTATGGTATTTGATTTCCAAAAATTCTAATTAATTTACACAATGTATAAATAATATACTAAAGCATTAAAACACCATTACATGTTCAAAAATAAAATCATACATCAACAAATGTTTTCCTAATGCTCTCGGCCTTAATTAAATATTAAGCATATGGTTTTCAAAAATTCTAATTAAATCATATAACCTATAATCAATACCTTAAAGCATTAATATGTCATTATATGATTAAAAAAAAAATTATACACCAAGGTATTTATTTAAGAAGCTCACGGCATTCATGAAATAAATAGCTAGGGTTTTCCAAAAATTTTAATTAACATACCATAGGTTTAAATCATAACATACATCAATATTTCATCATTAAAAGTTCGAAAATAATCGGTCATCAACATTTTATTTTATAAAGCTTTCAAAAATTTATTAACACATCCTATGGTTCGAAAATAATATAAGCATGCTAGATCCATTTCAAAAATTAAATATACAACAACATATGATTATCTAAGCATACATTTCATATATTTTTCAAATAAATCATCAAGAACAACATTCTCATGCTCAAGAACATTTAAAACATACATAAATATATATATATAGCATTCGGTACTCACACACACATATATAAGCATGCTCGATTTTCTTGAATAAGGAAGGTAGAATAATCGAAGCTATGGTTTGTTTTACCTTGAAATAGCTATGGAATCACAAGAACAATATAGTATCAAGGTTTGGAAGAGAAATGGAGAAGAATAGAGATGAAAGCTTTCGAAAATAATGGGGGAGAGGCTCTCGATTTTTACTGCTGAATGGGAGAGGAAAATGGGTGAAAATGAGTTCAAAATTTTGGAGTGGGAGTGTATGATGAAAGTGGGGTGTTAAGTGAAGAGTCCCCTATCATCTCCTTCTCTCTCTCGATTTTGTCCAAAATCTGAACGAATATGTAGCCAAATGATGTGAATAGAGTGATCATTAAATTTAGAGGAAAAAGGGTGATCATGGGTTGGGCGATAGAAAAGGTAATCCCATGCTTGTTTAATAGGGGTAGCCGGCGGTATTAAGGGTGTTTAGGGGTGGGATTTAATTTATTTTGTATCATAATACAATGTATTAATCACACATGATCATATGATATATAATACATGCCATTAAAATAATTGAATCACAACCTATACACATTTTCGAAAATACCGATAGAAAATTAAGAAAATAGGAATAAAATACAATTTACACCTATTATTGATACTCATGCCATTTTCGATCCAAATATACATATATACATCATAATATATGATTTAGATATTAAATAATATCATAGGATAAAATTATAGCATTAATTCATGCATATAAAACCCTAATTTCGAAAATTAGGTTTCGAAATTTATAAAAATCTGTTTTCGATTTTTAATGATCTAAAAACTGATTTCATAGCTTAATAACACTCATATATATCATATTATAAAGTTTAGATACCATATGATAATTTAATAGTGTCATTTCATGTGAGAAACCAAAGTTTATAACTTAGGGTTTTTGAAAATTTCATTATCAAATTATCGAATTTTAATAACTGAAAATTCGATTTTAATAATTAATAATACTGAAATTATATAAAATAATAATAGGAAATTAATTATTATAATTTCCTGAGCATTAAACTCGTTTTACAAAACGTCTCTAGACGTTGACGTTCAAAACGTCTCAAAACGTTCAAAATCGACTCATCTCAAAATGGTCGCAGTAAGTTCGTATTTACTAAATAAGTATATTCCTTTTAATAAAGGAATTAAGGTGGAAATTAATTCCAAGCTTCACTGCTCAGAAAATTTCATGAAAAGCTGACGTTCGATACGTGTCGGACGTTAAAATATATTGACGAATCATTTCGTAATATTTCAATCCTTTAATTCACAATCCTTAGTGAATTATGAAAGGAATTCGTCATAACGATATCGTATCGAAATCACAAGGTTCGATGTCGTAAAAAGATAATATCTGGCAAAACCACAATTACGGGTTTAGAAAACCGTGTCGTATATTCGTTTCTTTGGAATATTACATTCCACCCCTTCGAAAAATTTAGTCCCGAAATTTGTATACCTTTAGAAAAATAGATCGGGTATTTTTCTCTCATTGCTTCTTCAAGCTCCCACGTGGCTTCTTCATCCGTGGTGTCTCACAAAGACTTTGACTAACGGAATCGACTTGCTCCGTAGTTGCTGAACTTTGTGGTCAAGTATGGCTGCGGGTTCTTCCTTATAGCTCATGTCTGGCTCGAGGATCACGTCGTCTTGATGAATCACGTGCTTTGGGTCGTGAACGTATTTTCGTAATTGCGAGACGTGAAAAACATTATGGACATTCCCTAGGTTTGGCGGAAGAGCCAACCTATAAGCAACTGGACCTATCCTCTCTAGGATCTCATAAGGTCCTATAAAACGGGGTCTCAACTTCCCTTTTAGGCCAAACCTGACAATCCCTTTTGATGGAGAGACCTTAAGAAAGACTTTGTCTCCATCCTCAAATTGTAGCTTCGGATCTCAGCGTATCGGTAAGATTTCGTCCGTCTGAGCCTCTTTTATCCTCATCTAATTTGTCGAGCGATTTCGATCATCTCGCTCACCGCATCAGGCCCTATGACTTTTCTCTCGCCGACTTCATCCCGATAAAGTGGTGATCTACACTTCTTGCCATCTGAGGCTTCGTGTGGAGCCATGCCGATCGTCGCTTGATAACTGTTGTTGTAAGCAAATTGATCGGGTAAAATATCTTCCCATTTTGCACCTCGATCCAATACTACGGTTCTAAGCATATCTTCAAGCGTTTGGATCGTTCTTTCCGATTGTCCATCAGTTTGTGGGTGGAAAGCTGTACTGAAATTTAATCTCGTACCCAGTTCTCGCTGCAAGCTAATCCAGAATCTGGATGTGAACTTGGAGTCTCGATCAGAGGTAATAGATTTCGGCACTCCATGTAGTCGTATAATTTCCTTAACGTACAGCTGGGCCAACTTATCCGAACCATAAGTGCTTTGAATAGGTAGAAAGTGAGCACTTTTGGTAAGCCTATCCACAATTACCCATATGGCTGTGTTTCCTCTTCTCGATTTGGGTAAGCTTGTAACGAAATCCATCGTTATATCTTCCCATTTCCATTCAGGGATTTCTAACGGTTGTAACTTCCCGTAGGGTCGTTGGTGTAGTGCTTTCACTTGTTGACAAACAAGACAGCGTTCTACGAAGGAAGCTATGTCTCGTTTCATGCCTTCCCACCAAAATTTTTCCTTCAGATCCTGGTACATTTTTGTACTGCCTGGGTGGGCGGTGTAGGGCGTATCGTGAGCCTCACTCATGATTTCGTTCTGAAGCTCTGCGTTGTCAGGAACGCATATCCTACCTTCAAACAATAAGGCGTTATCCGGCGCCTCTTGGAAATTCTTGAATCCTTCAGACCTTAGTCTTTCTCGGATCTTTTCCAACTTTTCCTCAATCCTTTGTCTCTCGACAATTCTTTTTCTTAGATCAGATGTCAGTGTGAGTGTAGCGATACAGCTCACAATTGTCTCAGGTGGTTCCACCAGTTCAATCTTCATCCTGCCAAACTCTTCAACGAGTTTTTCCTCTTGTACAAAGAGACATCCTAACTTGGTATGGCTCTTACGACTCAAGGCGTCAGCTACTACATTCGCCTTGCCCGGGTGATAGTTAATACCACAGTCGTAATCTTTTACCATTTCAAGCCATCTTCTTTGTCTCATATTCAGATCCCTTTGTTCGAAGAAATACTTCAAACTTTTATGATCCGTGAAGATCTCACATCTCACACCATAGAGATGGTGTCTCCATATTTTTAGGGCATGAACTACGGCTGCTAATTCCAAATCGTGGGTTGGGTAGTTCAGCTCGTGGGGTCTGAGTTGTCGAGATGCGTAAGCTATCACTTTTCCTTCTTGCATCAAAACACAACCCAGTCCAGTCTTAGATGCGTCGGTATAGACCACATACTCTTTATGCGCTTACGGGATGCTAGAAGCTGTGCCTGGTCAATTTCTCTTTGAGTATTTGAAAACTCGTCTCGCACTCATCAGTCCAAACGAACTTGATTCCTTTCCGGAGTAGCTGGGTTATTGGCCTTGCAATTTTGGAGAATCCTTGATGAATCTCCTATAATAACCGGCTAATCTGAAACTTCTAATCTCGTCTTTGAGTCTTAGGTGATTTCCACTCCTGCGGCCTCTACTTTGGCCGGATCTACTTTTATGCCTTGTGCGACACGATGTGTCAAGGAACATAACTTCCTTCACCAAAACTCACATTTGCTAAACTTAGCAAAGAGTCTTTCATTTCTCAAGGTTTGCAGAACCGTCCGTAGATGTTCCTTATGATCCTCTTCATTCTTTGAGTAAATAAGGATATCATCTATGAAGACCAAAACGAATTTATCCAGAAATGGATGATATACTCTGTTCATGAGGTCCATGAATACGGCTGGTGCATTGGTTAATCCGAATGGCATAACTATGAACTCATAGTGGCCATATCACGGTTGAATGGATCTTAGGTACATCGTCAGACCGTATTTTCAGCTGGTGGTATCCTGACTTAAGATCAATTTTGGAGAATACACTCGCCCCTCGCAATTGATCAAACCGGTCATCAATTCTGGGTAAAGGGTATTTGTTCTTTAGTGTCATCTTATTTAGTTCTCTATAATCGATGCACATCCTCAAAGAACCATCATTCTTCTTAACAAACAAAACAGGCGCTCCCCAAGGTGAAACACTTGGTCTAATGAATCCCAGATCCAAAAGCTCTTGGATTTGGATCTTGACTCTTCTAGCTCCTTTGGGGCCATCCTATAGGCGCCTTGACCTTTGGGGCTGATCCGGCTCCAAGTCGATGGTAAACTCCGGTTATGTCTTGGGGGTAGTCTGGCGATTTTGGAAATCGTCAGGAAATTCTCGGACAACTTCAATGTCTTCTACCCGCTTGGGTTTATCTTCATCATTTAAATAAACAAGGAATGCATGGCATCCCTTACGGTTCATCATCCTCCTAGCTTGTAGTGCGGATACTATCGGAATCCTCCTTCCCATCTTGATCCAGTGAAAATCGTAGCTTCGTCCGGAAAATGAAGCGAAATTTTCCTTTCCTTACGAGAGAATCGTGGAATGATTCCTAGCTAACGATCCATTCCTAGGATTATGTCTACATCGTCCATGGGTATTATGTTTAGATCGTTAGCCAGAACCTTAAGTGATCCTAATGTCAACTCTAGGTTCGAGCAAAAGTGTGTAACGGTCATAATTCCTCCTATAGGCGATGAGATTCTCATATCCTGGCTTGATCTTTCAGACCTAAGGCCCAACATTTCTACGCATGATTTTGCAATAAAAGAATGCGAAGCACCCGTGTCGAGCGATCTTATAACGGTGGGTTGAGAAGAACTCCCATACGCCAAGTTTCCTTAGTTACGTTAGTTCGCCTCTGTCTTGGCGTAGGCTCGGCCTCGAGCTTGTTTGAGGCGACAGGCGCCGGTCTGGCTGATTTGGCGGTTGTTGCCTGGCCGGTTGCTGCCGCTGCTGGCGTTGGCGCGGTGGTTGTCGCCTCTGCTGTTGTTGTGGCGGTGGCCGCCATTGCTTCTTTGATTTGTTGTTGTGGTATTGCCATTGTTCTTGTTGTTGGTTGTTGTTGTTGAGTGGGGTGTTTGCCACTTTGAGTTCTTTGGGGTTGAAATTTGGGCTATGCGGTGGTTGAAGGCTGTATAGCCCTCAATGGTGAGCATTGCCGGTTGGTTGACCTTCCATCCGAGCGTGACATCGGGCGGTTGTTGGCGTAATGCCCGTTCACCCGCATTGTAACAGCTTACCACGTTTGCCGTGCACACACCTTGTGTGCTCTATGGCATCTAGGGCATTGAGGTGCCCTTGGTCGTCTGTGGTCCCTTGCCGGTGGAGCATGAGTGCTCTCTTCCGACTTTGTCCTGCTGCGCGGGTTTCCTTGCCACGGCGCTTGTGACTTGCTTCTCCGTAGTTTCGCGGTGGTTATTTCCGCGGTTGGGCTCAGTTCCTTTTCCTCTATCCGAATTACTGTGTGCTGAGGCGACAACACTTATTCTCGCTCATAGCCGCCTCAATATCCAAAGCTCGTCTAGAGCTTCGATGTAGAATAGGTCTCCATGGTGGCAAGAGACATGCGTATCTCCATTCTTAGCCATACGAACTTTTCCGACATCTTCAAGTCGGTGTCTACTAGATCCCACGCATATCTTGGCGTCTCGCGAGAAAGTGCGATCGTGATCGATTCGGATAATTTTTCTTGTTTTAGCGGAAAAATTCACCGCTTTTCCCCTATAACTTTTGGGGATATACTTTTCATACAGCTCTCTTTTGAAATCCTCCCACGAGAATTCCTCCAAATTACTGCGTAAAAGTCTTCTTTACGGCTTCCCACGGAAGTCACCGGTGGTCAACCACTGGAAAGTAACCACGACACCTTTCTTGTGCCGTGCATCTTAAGAAGGTAAAGATCCGTTCAATAGCCACGACCCGTTGTTCGAACTTCTTCCGGGTTGCCTTTCCCGTTAAAGACAGGAGGGTTCTGTCTTAAAAACATTTCTTCGATCCTGCGATCGGGTTGAGGTGGAGGTGGTGGTTGGGGATTGTCTTCCGGCTCTTGTTCGGGGACTCTACCCCTTCCTCTCGGCCTTCCCCGTCCTCGACCTCTGGGTTCCTGCTCCGGATTCCTTCTCGGAGGCATGCTGTTATGAAAAACAAGTAAACATTAGGCATTTATTCTTTTCACAGCCCACATCCACTCACACTGTTTTGGCCTTGTCATAAAGCGATCCCAAACAGAGTATAACATTCCTAACAAACATAACTTGCCGCAAAAGCCCTATTAGGGTCAGGTGTATAGATATATATCCAAAATTTTCTGCCATAGGCAGGGTGTTCAAGAACAGCGGGTAAACAGAAAACGTAAATCCCGGCCCACACGGCCTAAAAAGAGATTTCGAGTTTTAGAACTAAGGTGCAACAAAAGAAAAGAGAAAAGCTAGCACACACGCTAGACATAACAAAACAAATTCTAATTAAGACGTCGCCTAGTGCCTTCACGAGGTCTTTCCCTATTCCGTGTCTTCCTCAGGGTCTTCCTCCTCCTCCGAATCATCTTCGCTGTCGGAAATGTCCATACGGGGTAGTCCCCTGGATGGTCCGGCTCCATTGCTTTCCACCATCGGTATATCTCGCATGGGGTTAAAAGCGGTGGTCGCATTCGCCCGAGGCTCGTAGTCGGGGCGAATCGGACTGTAGCATACTCGAGTCGGGTCATAGCCTGGGAAGGCATCTGTTACTCTCATCCGTGCTGTCCGATGAAAGTGCTCGACTGGCGGTATGGCTGGGACCATGGGTGGTGGAGGTGGTACTGGTGGACGTACGGGGTGTCCGGCGGTGGGGTGGAAATACCGGCTCTCCCAAGGCTCAGGGTCGTGCGCCTCTCTAAGCGGCGGGCCTTCCTCGTCAAAAGGAAAGGAGGCCGGTTGGGTCAATCGCCTCGGGACCTCTGTGTAAAGCCACTCGGCGACTCGTCCCGCCAGTATACTCTCGGGGAGGAGGTAGGGTCCTCTCGGTGCTTGCCCGTAAATGCTATATATCGTAAGTCGGTGACTCACGAACACAGGCGGATCTCCCACCAAGTCGTAGCTGCCTATCGCCCGGTAGATGTAATCCCCCGATATCTCTCGAGCATACCCATCCCAGGTGCAGGGGAGTATCGCTAGAAGGCGCTGGATGCCGTCATAATCAGTCACGCCGTGAGCTCGGGCGTCTCTCCAAAGACGGAGATAATATGCCAAGAACTCACCCAAGTCTTCCCAGTAGCACATCCAGCGGGCGATATATACTCACCTCCTCCTCTGGGGTGGGGTGTGGTCCAATCCTCCTCCTCGCGAGATATCTCATTCCCTCCATCTGTCACGATCAAAACTAATATAAGTCAACTATCGTCATCTCAAAAGGCAGGGATATCTTAAACGTAACATGAAGCAACTAGATAAGGGTCAAGCAAACTATATGGTAGGCAACATCGTACTGCACAATACTCATCACAACTTACCTTCTTAGTCTTACCCAAACGTATACATAAGCCAACAACATCTTAATACAAGCTATGAGATCCTTATCCTATACCAAACACTCGAACTAGAGTTCAACGGACTCTATCGTATTCTGGAGGCAGAATTAAGGATTCTGTTCTTCATAACAAATGAAGATCAGTTCGTTAGGAGTACGCAGGCGAAAACCATGCGTAAATCGGAGTCCTAACGAGAGAGATCTAGCTAAAACAAATCTACTGCGCAGTGCAGGAAATTTGCGCGATCGTGCAGAAACGTCAATCGAGGCGTGTGTCGACGTAATACGTCTATCATCTTCGGGTTCTTAAGTCGAGGCTGGACATTCCGAAGCCGTAAGTGGCGTCCATTTGGTGTTGATGCTCACTCGTGTCGAAGCAGTGATGGAGTGCCGACGTCATTTAGCTTAAAGGTTGAGGTTGTCCTCGTCCATCCTTCTCGCTCGTCTTCCGTCGTTCGTGCCCAAGGGTATCGTTACTTTTATTCTTCCTATCGTTCTTTTGTTCGCATAAGGAAAAGAAGTTCGTACTTCTATGTTCTTTCACGATATATGAACATGCTCCTTAGAGTCTAGGTTCGTCTTATGATAACATACCGTTAATCTAAATAAAATTTTGCAAGTTGGAAAGGTGTTTCAATTGAAAATTTTTGGAAATACGATTTCAACATAGCAATCATAATCAACTTATATGCATATCAAAAATGGATTCATTCATCCCATGTTGATCATTCAACTAGTACCACCATGTACTTTCATATCAATACTTGAGTATTGCATTAGTTCGACTAAAAGTTTTTTGGTAAAAATTTTCTTGCTCAACTTTCATTTTCATCATAAAAATTTTCATAATAATCAAATCCTTCAAAAGTCCATCCAATTGTTCAATCATGTAAAATTTCCATTTCATGAGTTTGAGAAAGGAATCGATTACCTTTTTCCGGTTGAGCTCGATGTGATGGAGTGTTGAGGGAGTCGATTGGTTTCTAGAAGTCCGGTGACTCGATCTGACTTAGAATAAAAAGAATTTGGGTTTTCAAAGAGCAAAGAGCTCGATACCATACATCGCGACCCCATTCGAACCAACCCGGACTGGAGGGTGACTAGTACTAGGAGTAGTACTTTAGGGGTTACATGGATAAAATAGAGATGCGTGAAAATAAGCTAACATGCTTGAGCGAATCGAGATGATGTTATATTGTTTTGAAAAGGTTTAGGCCACGGACCCCAAAACTTGCCCGATCCGATGGACCTCAATAGTTTGTAATATGAAGCATAAATAAAGGAGTTTAGAGTATAGCGGCGGAAGGTGTGTGAATACATATATGACGATATGCATTCAAGTATAAACCACAAATTGAGTAGATCGGTCGAGGACATTTGGATTCCTCAACACTTTCCCATCATCACCATCAAAGCTCGACTGCACATTTAAAACAAACATGCGGGGCTAAGTACAAGAAATTGCACTTAGTGGGCTCATGCCGAAAACATTTGATAGAGTTGGATTCTGCCGCCAATATTGGGTAAGTCGCGAGGTTTTAGTTAAAATGCCTTGTGCTTACCAAATCATTCGGTTAAGTAAACATAGCTCGGCCGAGCATTTTCTTGGTGTGTATGGTCCATATCTCATAGTCACAATACATAATAATAAATAAATAAGCGTCGAGAGGCCTCCCGTCTACGACGCCGTGGCCGACCGTAATCCCGTCTGACGCGGATCGCTCTCTGCAAGCATATGTTATAACACGGTATAGTTCCAACCTTCACGCCATCTAGCGGGCATTTATCATCCGGCACGGGGACCGACATTAAAAGGTTGGGTGCTACCACAACAATTGATATAATAGTTCCAACCATCTCCACAGCCCTACCGGGCATATGAGATAGGATCCGTACACAAAGCGAAATATTTTTGGCGGTGTAATGCGGTAAAGCAGTTGATAACGGTTGTAGAATAAGTCGTAAATAAACTCGTTTGGAAAATAACGATAAAGCAATTTTTAGTGGGGTGAAAAGGCCCACATTTTGAAGATAAGAAAGGAAGCCCACGGACTATGGTTCGTTGTTAAAAGTCTAGGTTTGTTAGTTCGTCAAAATCCGTCATTGCGTTTGCGTCCCACGCTTCTGGCGAGGTTTTAGTGCGTCGCTCAAGTCTTCGAGACTTTCGAAAACTAAGATAAACTTGATATTTCATATCGATGTGGTGAATTCCTTAGTGAATTGATACGTCTCTAACTGCGTATCGATTGACTTGTTCTCGATTCTTGAGATCTTTCAGCGTATAAGTGCGTTTTCGATATATGGATTTCATTTGTGAAATCCTTTCTTATAATGATATCATACTCAATTAGTATATCTTCAGCGTCTTGGCGTATTTATAAATGTATAATCGTGCGTTTGACTTGAAAGTCAGCGAAGTCGACGATGATCGACAAAGTCAGCGATTTTGACCTTTAATAATAGTAACTTCTTACTATTTTGTTTTATAAATCGAATTTGATCGATTTGAAAGCGTAAAGTCCTATTACTCGATTTATCTTGTAAATCAAGGACTTATGATTATTTTAGCATTTTTAATACCTCTTTTTATAAATAAAATCGTATTTTGGTTTTTAAAACGTTATAAAATGAACGTTCGTCTCAAACATAGCAATCTATGTTTATAAAATTTTGTAAAATTTAAAAACTGTCCAGAATATTATTTTAGTAATTTTTCCTTAATAAACTGTTTTTTTTTTTTTTAAAAAGGATTTTAAAATCCTTATTAATTATCGATAATTTCGATAATTAGATTAAAAATACTAAATGACCTTTGAAAAATTTTCTAAATTAATATAGTGTATTATTATACACTATGGTCCAGAATATGAATTTATGAAATTAAGTATAACACTGTTTTCTATTTATTTATATATATACATATATAAATATTTACGACAATTCGATAAATAGGGAATAATCATCAAAACTTCCCAAAATTGATATATACCTATTATAATATCTCAACATCAGTATATAATATTTATATAACCCATAGTTCATCATAACTATTTATTTCACAAAATGTAACAATGTTCACGGTAATAATAAGATAATTACCAAATAAATAGCAAACAATTTCTAAAATTCTAAATAAATTCCAACATCAATAAACATTATACTATAATATTGTAACATCATAATATCAACCAAAATAATTTAAATCATCACCATATGAGCTTGTAATGCTCTCGGCTTTTTCGATTAAAATTAGTATTTGGTTTTCAAAATTCAACAATTATATACTATGTTTATACACTATAGTATAGTAATATAACATCATAACAATCATCAAAACCAATTAAATCATCACCTTATTGAGCACATAGCTCACGGCTTTTTGATTTATTTATGGTATTTGATTTCCAAAATTCTAATTAATTTACACAATGTATAAATAATATACTAAAGCATTAAAACACCATTACATGTTCAAAAATAAAATCATACATCAACAAATGTTTTCCTAATGCTCTCGGCCTTAATTAAATATTAAGCATATGGTTTTCAAAAATTCTAATTAAATCATATAACCTATAATCAATACCTTAAAGCATTAATATGTCATTATATGATTAAAAAAAATTATACACAAGGTATTTATTTAAGAAGCTCACGGCATTCATGAAATAAATAGCTAGGGTTTTCAAAAATTTTAATTAACATACCATAGGTTTAAATCATAACATACATCAATATTTCATCATTAAAAGTTCGAGAAATAATCGGTCATCAACATTTTATTTTATAAAGCTTTCAAAATTTATTAACACATCCTATGGTTCGAAAATAATATAAGCATGCTAGATCCATTTCAAAATTAAATATCTGACAACATATGATTATCTAAGCATACATTTCATATATTTTCAAATAAATCATCAAGAACAACATTCTCGTACTCAAGAACATTTAAAACATACATAAATATATATATATAGCATTCGGTACTCACACACACATATATAAGCATGCTCGATTTTCTTGAATAAGGAAGGTAGAATAATCGAAGCTATGGTTTGTTTTACCTTGAAATAGCTATGGAATCACAAGAACAATATAGTATCAAGGTTTGGAAGAGAAATGGAGAAGAATAGAGATGAAAGCTTTCGAAAATAATGGGGGGAGAGGCTCTCGATTTTTCTGCTGAATGGGAGAGGAAAATGGAGTGAAAATGAGTTCAAAATTTTGGAGTGGGAGTGTATGATGAAAGTGGGGTGTTAAGTGAAGAGTCCCCCTATCATCTCCCTTCTCTCTCTCGATTTTGTCCAAAAATCTGAACCAAATATGTAGCCAAATGATGTGAATAGAGTGATCATTAGGCTAGAGGAAAAAGGGTGATCATGGGTTGGGCAATAGAAAAGGTGATCCCATGCTTGTTTAATAGGGGTAGCCGGCGGTATTAAGGGTGTTTAGGGGTGGGATTTAATTTATTTTGTATCATAATACAATGTATTAATCACACATGATCATATGATATATAATACATGCCATTAAAATAATTAAATCACAACCTATACACATTTTCGAAAATACCGATAGAAAATTAAGAAAATAGGAATAAAATACAATTTACACCTATTATTGATACTCATGCCATTTTCGATCCAAATATACATATATACATCATAATATATGATTTAGATATTAAATAATATCATAGGATAAAATTATAGCATTAATTCATGCATATAAAACCCTAATTTGAAAATTAGGTTTGAAATTTATAAAAATCATTTCGATTTTAATGATCTAAAACTGATTTCATAGCTTAATAACACTCATATATATCATATTATAAAGTTTAGATACCATATGATAATTTAATAGTGTCATTTCATGTGAGAAACCAAAGTTTATAACTTAGGGTTTTTGAAAATTTCATTATCAAATTATCGAATTTTAATAACTGAAAATTCGATTTTAATAATTAATAATACTGAAATTATATAAAATAATAATAGGAAATTAATTATTATAATTTCTGAGCATTAAACTCGTTTTACAAAGCGTCTCTAGGCGTTGACGTTAACGTCTCAAAGCGTTCAAAATCGACTCATCTCAAAATGGTGTGCGATGAGTTCGTATTTACTAAATAAGTATATTCCTTTTAATAAAGGAATTAAGGTGAAATTAATTCCAAGCTTCCTTTGCTCGAGAAAATTTCATGAAAAGCTGACGTTCGATACGTGTCGGACGTTAAAATATATTGACGAATCATTTCGTAATATTTCAATCCTTTAATTCACAATCCTTAGTGAATTATGAAAGGAATTCGTCATAACGATATCGTATCGAAATCACAAGGTTCGATGTCGTAAAAAGATAATATCTGGCAAAACCACAATTACGGGTTTAGAAAACCGTGTCGTATATTCGTTTCTTTGGAATATTACACATTATCAAATATAATATAATGTTAATACTTTAGGGGACTGTTTTGCATGTTTTTGTTTGGTTTTTCTTCGTTTGTTTTTGATGATTTGATTCCTTTTTGGTTATATTAGAATATCTTTTTGTTGGAATCATATTCGTTTGTGTTTTGTGTAGGGAATGATCGCGTTTGAACATTTCATGCATTAGAAGCGCATCAGCGCGGACTCGGCGTAGCCGGCCATTGGGGTGCTGTAACGTCGCCTGCATCGAAAAGAAGACCAGCGTCCGTGCTTTGGTGTCGTCCGTGCTGGGCCTTTTGCACGAATCGTCAAGGCGCCAGCGTCCGGCTGGAACGCGTCCGTGGGGAGCTGAACCGAACCCGCGTCCGGTATTGGGTGGCCTATGCAAGATCTGCCCTGAGACTCCGTGCATCCGGCGCTGTGCCTATAAGTGAATTCATCCAGAGGCTCGACGCGTCCGGCGCCTCCTTGCATCCGGCGCCACCTTGCATCCGCCGGCTAACCATCGGCGGTAGCGCGCACGTTCGACGCTTGGCGTGAGTCCGGCGCTGGGCTGCCCTTGTTTGCAAACGCCGCATCCGGCGCTGGGCTCGCGTCAGGCGCTGCGCGTTACTTTTGGCCGCTATAAATACGTGTTTAAACGCTGTAACCCTACTTTTTGACCTTCATTATTATTATTTGCCGTCTTTTATTTCAGACGCTCCTCACGAGAATTCTAGTTCTTAATTCTAGTATTGTCCATTCTCTTTTCTTTGGATTGTGATTTAAGAATTATTGTAAAGATTATTGGATTCGTACTCTGAAGTTTGAATATAAATTCCATCATTCGATTTGTTCGTAAGTTTATTCTATCGCTTTATTCTGTCTTCTCGGATTTGATTGTTATTAATTTCTCGTTGGTTATGATTAATATTGGTATTTGTTTAAAATTCTTGTCTTAGTTTCATCCTTTTGATTCATACCTAGGGTTTATAATTTGATTCCATGTTCTTGATTTAGGGTTTAATTCTTGTCTAGATAATTTATTTGCTTTGTCAATTTCCGCCTAGTTAATTTGTCCTTCCTTGTTTTATTCTTCCTCGCCTAGGTAATCAATCAACCCCTTCGTGATTAGAGTGTTTAGGAATTTAATTGCTTTCGTGTGGTAACTTAGTAGCATACATTAAGTTTTCCTTGAGAGGCGACTAGGGTTAACTTTCCTACTATAACACCTCATTCGATTATGAGTCGATTAAGAGTACACTTTTGATTGAAACAAATTTTGGCGCCGTTCTTGGGAAAACTTTAGGCATTTTCTTAATGTTACATTTTTCGTTTTATTCTTCTCCTTGCCTTTCTTATTTTGTACATGATTCGTTTGATCTCGTTTGTTGAGTGTTGTGTATGCGGGGGCCAAAGTCTAACTCTAGATTGGCATCCCGTTGAAGTATACTCATGAGCCAAGGAAACCGCGATTGCCTTGTGTGTGGAGTTCGATCACTCCGATTGTGATAGCTTCGTGAGGAGAATTCTCTCACGCTTGAAGGAGGATTTACTACCATAGAGAATCTTTTGTTTGAAGAATCCCCACCGAGGATCATGGGTGACCGGCGAAATAATAACCATGAGAATGTGAACAACAATTATGACGGGGCGCTGCCCTCACGATGGGGATTACTTCCGCCCTAAGATCGGGAGACTACAAATCCTATCGTGTTGTGCCCGTGACGCGTGGGTATGAGTTGAAGCTAAATCATTTCAATCTCATTCCCACTTTTCATGGCATAGCAAATGAGGATGCCTTAAGTTTTATCGAGAGTATAATCAGTGGTGTAGTCATTCCCTCGCTTGGCACGAGCGAAGAAACGATTGAAGATCATTGTTTCTCCTATTCTCTGAAGGATAAAGCCAAGTCTTGGCTTATGAGCTTTCCATGACTCTCGACAAATTGGAACTACGTGGTGGAGCGGTTCATGTTGAGGTTCTATTCACGCGAGAGACCAAGGATCTTGATAAAAAATTATAGCGTTGGCGGGATCTAGATGAGCCGTTCCATGAAGCAAGAGAAAGATTGAAAGAGCTTGAGGCAATGCCCACATCACTTCTTCCGTTGGTTCTTTTGTGCCAATTCTTCTATGGCGGGATCACGAAATTCGATCGGAAAAGGGGCGGCGCAGGGGGGCAACATAGCTCATATCACAACCGAGGCTCTTGGCGAGATCTTTGGCGTCATGGCGAGCAATTCCTCCGAAGGTATCTAGTACACGCTGATCTTACATCGACTCGGTGGAGCAGGATGGAGTTAACGAGGCGGATGGCGCGACTTATGAGAGATGAGCGAGATGAAGATGAAGCGGTGAGTTCCTTCACCACCCCAGAGTTCGCTGCTCGCTTCGCGGGAGTTCGGCGCACCTCGAGATTTCTCGATGCATCCTTGTGGAATTTGCATGGAAATGAGACATCGGTGATATTTGTCCTAATATGGGGCGCCTGTCTATGAAGGCGGAGTAGAGGCTTATTCTATGCAAGGTTTTCAGCCTCGACAACCTTATGAGCCGAGGCCGACCTATGAGCAAAACCACCGCGATCAACTCTAGATTGAAGAATCAGAACCAAGGTCAGGGTTCGGCTTCAAACACACAGACTCGACGCCCTCCTGCACAACAATAACCGTCGCAGCAGTACACAACTCAGCGATATCCGCGAAGCGGCGAGCGTATGGTCGTGATATCATTATCCACAACGATCATATCGGCGATCGTCATTTCCACAATATCCTTACCGGCGGCCACCGCCACCTCGGCGGTACCCTCGGCGATCGCGACGCGGCACCAAGAATACCCCGGCGGCCTCGCGCCGCAGCGGTTTCCACGTGGCCCCAATCTCGGCGGACTCCTGCGATGATTCTCTCGGCGCCTATATCGCTAAGAACAATCGGAGGAATGGCGATGCGGAGGCGGCGATGAGGCGTCTTGAGGAAACTATGGGTCAGATTGCCACTTCTCTTAATGAGATGAGGCGGTGAGTGAAAGGAACAAGTTGCCGGGCAAGCTCATCAAGCTCATGCCGTGACGGTGCTCGTCAAGTGGAAAGGTTATCGATAACATGGTGACTATGCCGACTCGAGTACCTTCACCGGCACCCAGTATCGATGTTGACCGACCTCATGTTGAAGAAGAGGTTCTCGAGAAGAAAGATGAGAGTGAATTACACAAAGCCACGATCCTTATGTTCGCGGGACATTCTACAAAGCGATGTTCAAGCCGGGTCCATTATCCCCTCGGTTGTGAATGCCAAGCGGGACCAACAGTTCGTGATTTCTACAAGTTCTTGTCTCAAGTACCGTCAACTTACCTCTGCTGGGCGTCATCCGGCTGTCCCGCCTATGTCAAATTCTTTAAGAGCTCGCCTCCAAGAAGAGGCGGGGAGACATTGCCAATGTGGTGGTCTCCGAGACGGCTAATTCAATCATGCAACTTCCTCTTCCACCCAAGCTTCGCGATCCAGGTAGCTTTATCATTAAGATTGCTATGGGGAATGGGAAAGAGGCCTTAGGTATGCTTGATTTGGGGGCGGGAATTAATTTGATGCCTTATTCTATCTTTCAAGAATTAGGTCTTAAGGAATTGAAACCCTGGCATGACCTTCAATTAGTGATAGATCTATGAGATACCACAAGGGGTAGTGGAGAATGTTATGGTTAATGTGGGGTCTAATAATTTTGATGGATTTTGTGGTCTAACAAGTTGGGGATGTCACGGAGGATGGTAGGTCTCACACTTGTTCTCCTCGGTGAACCGTTTAAGGCCACCACTAATACCATGATAGATGTTAAGAGTGGTATTATTAAGATGACCTGTTTTAGGGACCACGGTTACATTTTCTGTGAGAGATAGCCTTAATGCCCCTACTGCTCATTATATTGATGATTGTGCTTTTGTTGATGCTATTGAGCCCTTGGTCGAGAATGTATTTTTGCGAGCACACACAGTTGAAGAGGTTTTCATGGGATCGGTCGACGAGCAAGAATTAGCACTTGAGTGGCAAGCTTCCCGAGCCACTGTTGAACTCGAGGAGCTTCAACGCATTTGAAGTATGTGTTCTAGAGGAAGGAGAGTCGAGCCGTGATCATCTCCTCGACTTTGGCTCGATATGAGGAAGATCGTTGATTGGTGTTTTGAAGAGGAACAAGCTTTCCTTGGTGGAGTTTGGTGATATCCGTGGTATTATCCCGCCGTGTATGCATCGCATCACCTTGGAAGAAGGAGCTCGGCCGACGAGAGCGGTCGAAGGAGGTTGAACCACATGATTTACGAAGTAGTGAAGAAGGAGATCTACAAACTCTGGCGAAGGCCTCATCTTTCCGTCACCGATGGTGAATGGGTGAGCCCGTGCATATAGTGCCAAAGAAGGGGCATCATTTATTCTTGAAAATAGCAGGGGTGGTGCGGTCCGAGCCACCACGGGATGGTGCATGTGCATTGACTACCAAGTGAATGCCGCCACCAAAAAGGATCACTTCCCTCTACCCTTCATTGATCAAATGCTTAATAAGTTAGCCGGTAACGATTTCTATTGTTTTCTTGACGGCTTATCTAGTTATTATCAGGTTGCCATAGCTCTGGAGGACCAATCCAAGACGGCGTTCACGGGCCCGCACGGGACATTTGCTTACCGCCGTATGCCGTTTGGTCTTTGCAATGCACCTGGAACCTTCCAACGGTGCATGATGTCCATCTTCTCAGAAATGATCGGCGACTAGATGGAGGTATTTATGGATGACTTTTCTGTTTTTGGCTCGTCATTTGATGACTGCTTGGCTAAAATTGATCATGTGCTTAATAGATGTGTCGAGAGTCATTTAACTTTAAGTTGGGAAAAGAGTCATTTCATGGTTAAGAGCGGTATAGTACTCGGGCACTTGGTTTCTCATGATGGGATTGAGGTGGATAGGGCTAAAATTGATGTTATAGGAAAATTGCCCCACCATTGGCGTTAAGGGGATTAGGGTTTCTTAGGGCATGCGGGTTTCTCTGTAGGTTTATTAAGGATTTTTAAAAATCTCTCAACCCTTGTGTCGTTTGCTTGCCCAAGGCGTGCCATTTATGTTTGATCATGATTGTATGCATGCATTCTACGTGTTGAAAGAGAGTTGACTAGTGCCCCGTGGTTGTAGCCCCGAACCGGAATGAACATTTTGAGATCATGTGTGATGCTAGCAATCATCTTTGTAGGGGCTGTTTTAGGTCAGCGTGTTGATAAGATGCTCCGTGTAATTTACTATGCTAGTTCTACCTTGAATCATGCAATTGAATTACCGACAATGAAAAAAGAAATGTTAGTGTGGTTTTGCTTTAGAAATTTTGCTCTTATATCATAGGTTACGAGTGATTGTTCATAGTGACCATGCAGCTTTAAGGTACTTGTTAACTAAACCTCAAGCCAAGCTTAGGTTGATCCGTTGGGTTCTTCTCCTTCAAGAATTCGATTTAGAGATTAAGGATAGGAAAGGAAGTGAGAATTGTGTGGCTGATCATTTGTCTCGTCTTCAATCCCCGAGTGTTAAACTCTTGCATGAGACTGTTGCTAATGATTTTCCTTATGAAAATGCTTTTGCGGTCTCATCTTCCTCGTGGTTCGCTGACATTGTGAATTATCTTACTTGTGGGGAGATGAGACCTGATCTAACCTTTCAGGAAAGGAAGCGTTTTCTAACCTTGTGTAGACAATATTTCTCGGACGAGCCATATCTGTTCAAATTCGGGAAGGATGATGTGATCCGTCGATGTGTGCCTGAGGAAGAGCAATTCCAAGTGTTGGAAAGATGCCACAATGGTAATTATGGAGGGCATTTCGGCGGACAAAAGACTGCGTTCAAGGTCCTCCAATCGAGTTCTCTTGGCCATCATTGTTTAAAGGCGTGGCGTTTTTCCGTGCTTGTGATCGATGCCAAGCAGGATCTATGGGTGCCCAGAATGAGATGCCCCTCAATAATATTCTTGTGGTAGAAATTTTTGATGTGTGGGGAATTGATTTCATGGGACCCTTTCCTAAATCTTTTAGTTTTGAATATATTCTGCTTGCCGTTGACTACGTGTCCAAGTGGGTCGAGGCTATCCCCACTAGGACATGTGATTCTTATATCGTCTTGAAGTTTGTGCAGGAGAATATACTGTGCAGGTTTGGTTTTCCCAAAGCAATCATTAGTGATGGAGAAAGCATTTTTGCAACAAGTTGTTCGAGAAGTTGATGAAGAAGAGTGGGATTAACCACAAGGTGGCGGCGCCTTACCACCCACGTAGACATCGGGAGAAGCCGAGACTAGCAATCGGCAAATCGAGGGATCTAGAGAAATGGTCCAACCTTCTCGGAAGGATTGGTCCACCAAACTACCGATGCACTATGGGCGTACGCGCCGCATACAAAAGCATTCTTGGAATGAGTCCTTATCGTTTGGTGTTGGGGAAGGCGTGTCATCTTCCGATGGAGATCGAGCACAAGGCCTTGTGGGCCATTAAAACCATTTCTTTGGAGATGCAAGATGCTTCCCAGCACAGGATGTTACAACTCTCGGAGCGTGAAGAATTACGTAATGAGACATATGACAATGCCCGAATTTACAAAGAAAAGGTGAAGGCCATCCACGACAAACATATTGTGCACAAAGATTTCAAGCCCGGAATGAAGGTTTTATTGTTCAATTCCCGACTGAAGCTTTTTCCCGGGAAGTTGAAGTCTCGTTGGAGTGTCCCATTTATTATCAAGGAAGTGAAGCCGTATGGTTCAGTTGTGCTCACTAAAGAAGGTTCAGATGAATCGTTCGAGGTCAATGGTCAACGTGTGAAGCCCTATGTTGAAGGGGGTCCAACCTCCTTCACGGTGGAATCTATTTCCGTCGCTGACCCTTAATCGTTATGATTTATTCTTGTCAAGCTAATGACAGTAAACAAGCGCTTCGTGGGAGGCAACCCATGTTTCTTTTTGTTTTGTTCGTGTTTTCTTTCGGTTTTGTATTTGTTTGTGTTTTGATTTCTTTTTGTGGTTTTGTGTGGTGCAGGATGAGGAGTAATTTTATCTAGAATTGGAACATGGTCGAAAAAGTCAAAATTTGCAAAATCACGTCCAGGGAGGTACCCCAGGCGCCGGACTCGACGAAACCGGCACTGGGGTACGTAACAACAAATTCGTCAGGAGACTAACCCAGCGCCGGATGCGGGTTGATAATCAAATGTTGGGCAGACGGCACACCCAACGCCGGACGCAACGAAACCGGCTCTGGGTGCGAAACAAAATTATTAGCGATGGTGACCAGTAGCGGACGGCATGAAACCGTATTGGATCCAATTTTTTTTTTTCTTAAAAAAAAAAATGTTATATATATATATTTTACGTGAACTAGGGTTTCTATCTCTCTTTTTGTGCCGCTTACGCTTTCTCTCTCTCTCTCAGGCATCGTTCCTCGTTCTCAGAACCACCTCCGTCCGGCGCTCCCTCTCTCCGTCCGACGCTCGCTCACCGCTTCTCCCGCCCGCCGGTAACCGTTAAGCGCCGCCACACGCCGTCTCCTCTCTCATCCGGCATATCTCAAACGTCGCGCTAGGGCCTCAGCTTTCACCTCACCTCCGTCCGACGCCTCCACTCCGTCCGGCACCGCGCGTCTTTCCCAAGCCCCGACCTCCTCTCGTCAGGCGCTTCCTTTCGTGTCCGGCGCTTCCTTCTCCCGTCCGACGTTTTCGACCAAATGCCGCGCACCTCGCTTCCAGATCCGCGCGCCCAGCGCCTGATCCACTTCTCCGTCCGGCGCCTCGCCCACAGCCAGCGCCGCACGCCTTCAACTTTTCGTCCGGCGTTTCACCCAAACGCCGCGCGCCTCATCTCAGCACCATCCTCCGTCCGGCGTTTAGCCCAAACGCTGCGCACCTCACACCCCGCCGATCTCTCGCTCCGCCCGGTAGCGCCCTCGACCAGCGCCATTCTTCGTCCGTAACGGCTCGGTCCGGGTAGGCGGCGTTTATCCCAGCCTCGCGTCTCGTCAAGCGTTTCCTTACAGTGCCCTCTTGTAAGCATTTCACCATGATTCGGACTAAGAATGCTGCCGGGTCCAGTTCCCATCATCCTCGAGCCGACGATGTTCCTATGGAGGAACCAGAGAAGGATATCAGTATAATGTACTCTGCCACTGTAAGACCCCGATTATTTAAAAACCTAATTACGATATTAATTTCGTAAATTAGAGTATTATTATGGTAATTTGATTATTAATATATCGAATAATGATTTCGATTATTGTTGGAATAATAAATTCCTATGTATTCACAAATAAATGTGAATTGAGAAATACGAATATGTAACGTATTTCAACAGTATTATTTCTACGTCGATTACGTATCGATAATTAAATGCTCGTGATATTTTCTAAGTTTTTAAGCTTAGAATTTAATTCCATTTTTATTGGAATAATTTAATAAAGGTTTACGACTTTATTACGACCATTTTAAGATGAGTCGATAATTAACGTTTTGAAACGTTTCAAACGTTAACATTTAGAGATGACTTGAGAATCAAGTCTAATGATCAAGGAATTATGGTATTTAAATTCTTATGATTATTTTGGGTAATTAGAATATTATTTAGCATTGAAATAATGCTAGAAAATTTTGGAATAATATTTTAAGCAATAGTAATTCTCGAAAACCCTAAATCGAGAATTAGGGTTTTCTACCAATGGATTATTTCCAATAATTTATCCTATGATATAATTTATCATCTAAAACATATATTATGATATATACGTATAATTTGCATGAAAAATCAAATATTAGCACATAAGGAATTGAAATAGCCGTGAGTTAGTGTATGTGTGACATTGTTCACGCCATTTTTGGGTACCCTTTGCTAATGTCACATCCCCTCAATCCTAAGTAGGTTTTAGTAGGGATTGTAACTCTAAACAAGTATAATTAAACAGGGAGATTCTCCTAAACAAAAGCCGTAATACATATATCAAATATGTTATTGGACTTTAGTACATAACTTAAGTTCTTGCAGCGGAAAACATTTGATATGTACATATGACGATGTACTATCAAGGTATAAATCTTTCAGCAACAATATTCCTATTGCTCAACACTGCTCCATCCATCATCTTCTCAACCTGCACATTTAAAAACAAACATGCAGGGCTGAGTACAAGAATGCACTTAGTGGACTCATGCTAAAAACATTTTTATCATTTTGAATTACACTGCCAATATCATGGTAAGACACAAGGGTTTTAGTTGAAATGCCTTGTGCTTACTAAAGCATTTTCAGTTCGTAAAAGTTGCTTGGCCAAGCATTTTCTTGGTGTGTATGATCCGTATCCCATAGTCACAACTCATAACAATATCAAAGATCAAACGTCGAGAGGGAGGCCTCCCTTCTACGATGCCGTGACCGGCCGTAATCCCGTACAGCACACAGTCACTCTCACAAGCATATGTTAACATAGCATATAGTTCCAACCTTCACGCCAATCCTAGCCAGGCATTTATCATCCGGCACAGGACCCGACATTAATAAAAGGTTGGGCGCGACCCAACAAATGACATAACTTTGTCATAATATAGTTCGAACATCGCCACGGCCTACCCGGGCATAACGGATAGGATCCATACACAAAGCAGAATATTTTTGGCGGTGTCTGGTAAACATTTGTCAGCAGGTTGTAGAATAAGCATTGTAAATAAGCTCATTTTGGAATAACAATAAAGTCACAACTTGTTTGAAAAGTAAGCCCACAGTGCATAGATTGTCTAACCGATTTCTTGGATTGCGAGTCTGAGCTTAGCCTATCTATTCACGGCTTTGAGGTTTTGGAGTTGAAACATCCATCGGGTTTTAGAACCCATATTTCTACTTGAGTGTATATCATGGCATGATATACAATCAATTGATCATGTTAGTCAAGTATTTCACGTTAAGACGTGCTTCCGTAAAAATATCATATTGTTGTTTTATCCTAAATCCGTGTATCTTATTAATGCTTTAATGTACCTTGCGACATATCATAATGAATGAATCAATTAATAGCATGTTAGTCATATAAGGCATATTTCACATAGGGTAGTTCCCACACTTAGTCAAATTTCAAGTGTTTAATTTTCAGCAAAACTGCTTAAAACAACCCAAGTGTCATACTTTGATGATTTATAACTCTCGATTCAAAATACGTATGACCGCACAAAGACACATTCTGGAAACCTCTAAACATGTAATGTAAGTTCTAAGAAGGAAGTCGACCCAAAAGAGTCGTGGTTCTGGAGATATAGGGTTTCAAAGTGGGCAACTCGAACTGACTTCTATACTTGGAATATTTTTAAGAATTTCCAGATTTAGAGTGTCATACTTTGACGATTCATAACTCTTGATTAAAAATACGTATGACCGCACAAAGACACATTATGGAAACCTCTAAATATGTACTATAAGTTCTAAGAAGGAAGTCGACCCAAAAGAGTCGTGGTTCTGGAGATATTGGGTCTCAAAGTGGGCAACTCGAACTGACTTCTATACTTAGAATATTTTTCAGAATTTCCAGATTTAGAGTGTCATACTTTGACGATTCATAACTCTTGATTAAAAATACGTATGACCGCACAAAGACACATTCTGAAAACCTCTAAATATGTACTATAAGTTCTAAGAAGGAAGTCGACCCAAAAGAGTCATGGTTCTGGAGATATAGGGTCTCAAAGTGGGCAACTCGAACTGACTTCTATACTTGGAAAATTTTTTAGGATTTCCAGATTTAGCTTAACGACGAGGGATTTTTCGAGGCTCGTAACTTTTGACTCACCATACCAAAATGACTGAAAGATACCATTTTAGAAACCTTGTAATAAGAACTACATGTTTCATGAGGACCATACTGGAAGATACTTGATGCATCGAGAAATATGTAAGTTCAAAGTTGACTAGTTGGAAAGGACAACATTCAAGTAGGTGACTTTGGGTCAGTGAAAAGTATACCTATAAGACTTGGTTTGGGATCTAACTTTCCAGATCAAAACTAGACATGGGAAGGGACATTTCTTATGAAGAAACCCAAGTCAAATTCGGACTACAAACGGCTTGAACATCTCACGTAAAAGTCGTACACGAACAGTTGATTAACATAGAAATTTACTAAGGCAGTTTTTCCAGAAAAGCTTACTGTAATGCGTCAACTTTAAAAATTCCCCGTAAGTTCATTATAAGGAATCTGGGAATGTAACCAATCATATTGAAAATCCACTTAAGTCTAGTTTAATCCAGAAAAAGCCTAACTCAATGATTCAAAATAGATTGGGAGATAAAAATATTTTACCACAAGCTATCACTCCCGTGACAGTTTTGTGCAGTTAGATTGTAAAATCTGGAATAAATAGTATACATTTTTAGAAAATTCTGAAAATTTACATAAATCGTCTAGACATGCTAAGTTATGTTTATGCCAATTTTTAGAGTTTTACCATTAGCCAAACTTGGAAGGAAAGCCACGGACCGTGGGTGATGAACACCGAAATTTTACAGATTTGTGCAGTGTTTTTGACAAATAGAATTAAAATAGCAAATCAAGTTGGATTGACTTGAAATTTTACAGAGACGTAATAAATGTTTAATTTCAACATAGTAAAATTTCACATTCATCAGAATACTGTAACTTAGTCAAATAATTTTATTAAGTTACTGTTTTCGTAACATACTTCCAGTTTCCAATTTTAAGCTTTCTCTTCTTGTATGCATTTCATATAATCACGAAAATGGTGAATCTATCACCCCAAATCACCACCAAGATCATCAATCTAAGCATGCAAGTATGATTTAGTCATGTTCAAGAGTCATAGGAGGTAGTTATACCTCAGCCACGAATTTGAAGATGAATGAGAGAGAGATGGAGCTTGAGCTTTCTCTTCCATGGTGGAAATGGTGTAGAAGAAGAAGAAGAGAGGAGAGGAGAGGGGACAGGCGTCTGATTTTTGTGGGAGAGAGTGAGAAGAATGCTGATCCAAAAGGGAGAAGAGAGGGTATGGGGTGTGGGATGATATGCATGTGTGACACTTGTCACTATACTCACATACATATCAACACTTGTCACTATACTCACATGCATATCAACACTTGTCACTACCCTCTCATGCACCTCTACACTTGTCACACACTCTCTCTATACACTCACATGCACGTTTTTTTATATATATATCTATGTATATATCTGATTTTAATTGATTAGTTAGGCTATTTAATTAATCCAATGTCACTTAGATACATGTAATAGGAAAAATCAACAAGATAAACTTGTATACATAAGTGTATAGTTTTGGCTACTACATTATGCCAATGGGTCAATTTTTTTATTTCCCATGCCAAACATTGATATATGTTATAACATATAGTTTAGATGATAATTAATATCATAGGATAAATTAATGGCATCATTTTATGCGATAAAACCACAAAATTGAAACTAGGGTTTTGAAATTGAGAATTTGATCAAATAATTCTTTAATGATCTAGCATTGATTTAATGCTAAATAATACTGTAATTACATATAATAATCATCGGAAATTAATTACTATAATTCCTTGATCATTAAACTCACTTTCCATTTCATCTTTAAACGTTAACATTTGAAGCGTTGCAAAACGTTAATTATCTACTCATCTTGAAATGGTCGTAATAAAGTTGCAATCACTTTATTAAAATATTCCATTAATAATGGAATTTAATTCTAAGCAATTGCTTAGAAAATTTTATGAAATTTTAACTATCGATCTGTGATTGACGTTAAAATAATACATCGATCTGCTTTATAAACTTCATTTCCTTAATTCACGATTCTCGTTGAATATAAAATAGAATTCATTCCTTCAGTAAATAATCGAAATCATTATTCGACATCTTCTTGATCGAATCATCTCGGTAATTTCTATTTTACGGTTTTAAATCGTAATTAGCGTCTAATTAGGGGATATTACATCCTACCCCCAAAAGAAATTTCTTCCTTAAATTTGCATACCTCATAAAGTATGGGTATCTTAACGTCATAACATCATACTTTCCACGTGCTTTCTTTTGTCCATGGTCCTTCATTGGGTTTCATTAGAGACCCGTCGGATTCTCTAATCGTTGAATCGTATGATCAAATTAGTCGTAGATTTTCATCATAACTTATTGGAGTCAAAGGTCACGTCATCATGTTGGTTTACGTGAATTGGGTCATTTTCGTATTTCCTTAACTGTGACACGTGGAAAACATTTCGTACTTTCCCATATTTGGTGGAAGTCTCGAGCTATGGGCTACTAGGCCTATCATTATTAGGATCTCGAAGGTTCTATAAAGCGTGGTCTCGGCGTTCTTGTATCGATTTTGTAATTTCTCTAGATGGAGAAATCTTAAGAAACTTAAATTCGCATTTAAAAATGCAGCTCAAATTTATGCGTGTCGGTAAGACTTTTATGCATCCTTAGCTTTTCTTATTCATTGCCTTATTGGGTAGATATCTCGATCGTGTCTCTTACGGCGTCGGGACTTTATACCTTTTCCCACCTACTTTGTTACAATAAAGTGGTGGTCGATACTCTTTCGCAATATGCCTCATAAGGCTATATTGATCGTTATTTGACAACTACGATTGAACATAAACTTACCAGTGGTACAATCGTTCCCACTTACACTTTGATCTAACATTAATGTTTTATCGTATGCTTAAACGTTTGGGTAGTCCTTTCTGATTGTCTATCTATCTGGGAGTGGACATCTATGTTAAGGTTCAATCTCGTGTCTAACTCCTTTTTGTGAGTTAGTTCAAAATCTAGAGGTACTCTTGGAGTCTCTATCTGAAGCGATAGGTTTTGGTACTCACGAAAATATACAATTTCCTTTTTATGCAGTGAGCTAACTTTTGGGTCTGAGTCATCCGAATAGGCGAGACAAAACATAATTGGTGAGTCGATCCACTACTACCCATATAGTAGTGCGACTTCTTTATGCCTTTGGCAGAACCTATCATAAGATTCATTGCTACATCATTCCATTTTCATTCGTGTAGCTCTAGAGATTATAACCTCTTATAAGGCCTTTGATACAATGCCTTCACTTGTTGGTAACCGAGACACGGTTCGACAATCATGGTTACATCTCAATTCATCCCTTACTATCTAACCTTTCTCGTAAATCATAACATATCTTAGAGTTACCTAGTTGGCGGTATGAGAAGGTCATGAACTTCATTCTTGGTTTCATCTCTAAGCTTATTCTTGCTTGGAGATATATATGTATATATAATCCTTCCTTAGGCGATATAGCATCGTCGGTAACTTAAAATTCTTGACCTTTCCTTCCTTATCTTAATTTGCATTCTATTCCATCTCCATTCTCTCTTTTAGTCATATGTCACCTTGGGTGTGAGAGTACAACTTCGTTAACCTTTGAATGCCCGACTATTTACATTCTCATTTTCTTAAACTTTCCGGTGAGTTTTCCTTTTACATTTGGGACATACTATGATTTAAGTTGAATTTTATAACTCGGTATTAGATTCTACATTTACCATCCTCGGTGATCATTTATCACACTTATAATCTTTTACTAATTCGAGCCGTCTTTCTCATTCTCGTATCCACATTTCTTTGCTTGAAGAATAAATTCAAATCTTTGCAAATTGAGAAGGGTTCTTAACTTATTGTCATAGGGTGAAGTCTTGCGACTTTGGTATTTATACTCTTCACACTATTGCAAGTCATGAGTTGGGAAATTCTATTCATGTGGCCTAATTCATTGTGATCATAAGCTATTATCTTTCTCATAGTAATACATAGCCTCTCTTTTATTACTCCGTAAATTTCATTCCTTTTGGGGTAGCTATATTATTGGTCTTGCTACTTTAGAGTTCTAAATGGCTCTTTGATAGCGATCGGTTTATCTAAGAAATTCTGGTCTCATTTTAGGTCATCGACGACTTTCATTCTTAATTGTTTTGCCCTTTGTCGGTCCATTGATTTCTTCTAAGGATACTATATGCACGAGGAATATTTCTCCTTTACGCGAAATTCACAATCTCGTACTTGGCAAAATCGCCTACTCTTAAAAGTCGTAAGACAGTCCTTCAATGTTCTTTATGTTCTTCCTCGTCCTTTGAATAGGTAAGAACTTTATCCACAAAGATTAAGATAAAAATTATCTAAGTACGTGTGGAACACTCGATTTCTGAGGTTCATGATCAGGGCTGGTGCATTTGTCAGTCCGAATGGCTTAACTATTATCTCATAGTAGCCATATCTTATTCGGAACGATTCGTTTTCGTATTTCGGATGCCATTCTATAAAGGCCATATAATATTTCATCAAAATGCCTCAGCGAGGACTTTTCATACCTTACTTACGAGGGTCGGTCTATTAAGCAAACTCATTACACGGTGTCTAGTTCTGTTTACACCACTAATTTTGACACCTCCACAACATATTCATAAAATTTTCCAAACTACGTTTATTATACATTTTATAATCACACCGTTTTCATCATGATCCATTATCTACATATAAGTCTTATAGGATCCTAGGATTCTATGTCTCTGAGTGACCTTCGTCGAGTCGTACTCCTCCCTGGAAACTTGCCTTTCTCTAAATGCGTTTTGTTTCATACTCCAGGATTGTTCTCCTCGAGAGCCGGGGTCCATTGCTCCCGTTTCTTCTTCAATACCGAAGTTGGTGTTACTTTTATCGAAAGTATGGCTAGGTTGGTAGCGGTAATTCTCTAATCCGAGGCGATAAGATCTGTCCTTTTGCCCTTCTCGTCTCTTACTAGTACCATCGATGGCACAGGACGTGGGCGGCGTTTGGAAACATTATGGCACAATCGTTCCTTTGTACCGCACGGTGTAACTTGCTGAGGACCAGGACAAGTACTCATGGGTGCTGTTCCATACGCATTATGAGTATACTTGAGCCTGTTGACAAATCCTGGTAAGTCTACCCAGACCTTGGAATTTTTCTCATGGAGAAAATATTCTTTTGATACTTCTTTTGCAAAACCCTGCCAATCTGTTGGCAAACGACAGATAAGTCGTTGGATACCATTCTCATTTGTCACTCTATAGTTGCGAATATCCATCCAGAGGTGCAAAAATTACTCCAAAACTGTTCTAAATCCATGCCTAGTTCATAATAAAAGGGCCGATACGCTCATGTGAGTTATAAACTTTTAGGCCTTGGGGTTAACTTCTTACCTGTTAAACTCCCTTTTCCTGCTATTTGTAAACGGATATTTCTAGATAAGTCCGACTTAAATTAAGCAATGGAGGAAAATTTTAAACAAGAAGGATCTCTTAAGGAATTATCCATTTTAAGGCGTATATAACACAGAGACTACTTATGTGACGACTCACGACACTTATCCTAATACTCATTTATGTTTACACCTTGATCAGTATGTCGCTCTACATTTATTCGCATATGCGAATAGTGAGTCTTGATATCTGTCGGCGTAAAACCTTTCATCGAAAAGATTAGGTCCGGTCATTGATCACGTGAATGACGACCATTTTCAAACTTCTTGTCTCTAAAATTATATCTATATTCCTCATAAATATAGTGATCCAAATCATTGGGTAGAACTTTAGGCGATTCTAGGCTCGATTCTCGCTTGAGCAACTCTTGCGATGGCCGTGATTTTCGTATAGGTAAGGGGTTCTAAATCTTGATCGCTTACCTTAAATTGGATTCTATCGCTTCTTTGCGTGCTTGTGCGATGTCAGCGAAGCACCTAAATTGAACAAAACCTTATAGGTATTATGAGGAATTTTCCTCATACCTATCCTGCCTTGTGGGTTTTGTTTGTTCTCTTTTTTTTTTTTTTTTTTCGGTGCAAGTATAGGCTCGGTCATGGTGTTCCGTTTATTCAAGTAAACATCTAATTCATATATCTTTGTCCTTTCCATTGGGACATTATGTTCCCTTGCTATGGCCTACTGCTTCGCATTCACCTATACTTCTCGGTATCGATATCGTTATGCTTTTACCAATAGCGGTTGTGATTAGGTCTACATCAACCTATCCTTTGATATTGATATCTTTATAATTAAATCTTATCGTAGAGATCGTCATGTCTCTATCATCGCTATTCATTCCTAATCTAGTATGAATGACTCATTCCCTTTTCACTTCATCGATCTCGTGAATATATTTCTCATATATCCTTACTTTAACTCTTTTCAAGGGAAATTCTTATTCATCAAGTCATATGTCTCTGAAGCTTATATCATGTCGTAGACTATCTTATAATTGTATAGCTCATAGTTTCTTTAGCTATTTCCGACTTTTGTCCCTTTCTCTTGGACATGGTATTTGAAAGTAATCTTACTTTCGTTATACTTCGGTTTCCACTTTCAGGACTAGAACCGTTAGCATTGTCGTATGGCTTGGTAGGGTCGTACATTCGTACACCATAACTTAAATTCCAAGCATCTTTCTTCCATGTCTTGGCTTTGAAGATATTTTCTTCACACTTGATTTACATACTAGGGCTATCCTCGTTATTCACACAATCTCAAGATTATGATTCCTTAATCTCATTATCATTTGTTTAACTAAGTTTGATTACTTGGAATCGATTATGCTCAAGCATAATCTCATTGACCGAGGTATATGGCGAGATCTATTTTACGAGATGCTATCATTTCCTTATATATATATATTTCTTGAAAAGAATATCTTGTATGCATCTTTATTCATTTAAACATGTCCAACCTATTAACGAGGTTTCGAGGACAACCAACTATCTTAAAGATAAGTTGTAATCTCTCTTGTTATGACATAAAGGAGTTCATATCCCACGGATATCATATACTTTTCTTGCTTTCACTCTTGCATTCAATGCTAAAGAGTATCTTATTCATAACTTGATTATCACAACATCGTATAAAGGTATAACTTCTTGTTATCAATCTTCGTAATGCCCATCGAGGTCATCACATCCATGTGTATCATAGGAAAATATCTCGTCTCATCGAGATTTTTCTTACATCCTGATTTCTTGATGTCTATCACTTTACTGGTCTGAAACTTTTGGGTGACTGAAATAAGTCAACCTATTTCATGCCTGATGTTTATCGTTTCACTAATTCGTACTTAGGTGACAAGGTAAGTCTACGTTCGTCATACTTGATGGTTTCAAGAGTCGAGAAAGAATTATCACGACTACTTGCAAAAGGCGTTGTCTCACAAATCGAAATAACATCTTCTCAAAGATTGAATCGATATGCTTTTTAGACCGAATAAATGGGGCTCTAGGGTCCGAAGACCAGAATGACGACTACTGAGATTTCTTTGGTCATATGGGCTGGCGAGACACGTCACAAATATTTTCTCGATCCGCTAGGATTTGGGTTCGAAAGGACACTTTATGAATTTTGGGTTGAAAATTTTCTTGAGAAGAAGTGAGAAACTCGAATGAATTCTCAATTGGAACTAGGTCGTAGAGTTAAACTCAACGACGTAAATTGGGAGATGAATATAATTTTGAAAGCTTATATACCCATAATAGGTCATCAACCAAGGTTCTTATGTACATCGTGGCTCTACTTGTATTGCTGGCAATCTTACTTTCTTATTAACATTCTAAGATTCGTATCATACTATAACGTTCTTACTTTCTATAAATCATAGAGCTAGCTTCAACTGATCCTCGTGAATCCTAGAGTAGGAATCAGGAATTTGGTCCTTCATAAGAAATGAAGTACAGTACATTAGGGGCACATAGGCAAAACCGTGCGTAAATCGGAGTTCACACGATCGAGAACTAATCAAAACAAAATCACTGCGCAGTGCAGGGAAAATTTCTGCGCGCTCGCCGAGGTCATAAGCGATGCCGGCGCCAAGGTCGTGCATGTCGTTACCGATGCAGCGGTAGTACAGAGAAATGCCGGCGTCGAGTCGCATAAGCTACCAAAGTCGATATGTCAAAGTCGGCGTTATAAATTCCGAAATCAAAGTCGGCGATTGCACATGCCGAGGTTGAAGTCGAGTCGCACAATTCGTATAAATCTTTTGCTTTTCGATACTCAAGATGGAATGAAGTTCTCAAATCCATCGTTACTCTTGTTCTTGTAATGGAAGGAAGTTCTTACTTCTATGTTCTTTCGTAAAAGGGATCATGCTTCTTAAAAGTCTACGTTACATTGAGCTAGCATGCTCATCATCATAAACAACTTTGAAGTTTGAAGTAAAACTTCAAATATTCATCGTAGCTCATTTATGCGCATGTACTTCGTCGAATTACACAATTCAACATATCATTTTGACAAATCGTGTCCAATCTCAATCACTTTAAAGCATGAATAACATAACTTTGTTCATAATAATGAACCCTTATTGAATTCGAGATTTCAAATATTTCATCTTTGGCATATCATGCCGAAACTTTCTCACATCATTGTCATCATCTCCCTTATATCTTCCTTCTTTTCATAACTTTCTCGACAAATCATTTGTCATAACATTCATTCTCAACCTTTCTCATAGCTTTCATTTCTTTTGAAAGATCATTTCAATCATCCTTCACTTCAAACTTTTCGATTTCAAAACCGAGAAAATCATTTATCTATCATAAATCAAATCCTTTAAGTTTCCTTAAATATGCAGTCCCATACCTGCATATTGTGGGAATCTTTTGAGCTTTCCTTAAATATGCAGTCCCATACCTGCATATTGTGGGAATCTCTTTTTGAAAAAAAATCATTTCCATCCTTTTTCACTTTCAATCTTTTCATTTTATTTGAATAAAATCATTTCATAAACATTAATCGGCGGGGTAATTTTCAAAACTTTGGAAAAGAATCATTTACCTCATTTGGTTGAGCTTGATGTGATGGAGTGTTGAACATTGTCGGTGACCTTTAGAAGTCTAGTGACTCAATCTAGACTTAACCTTAAAGGAGATTTTGGGTTCAAGAGCGAACCGCTCTGATACCACTCTGTCACATCCCCTCAATCCTAAGTAGGATTTAGTAGGGATTGTAACTCTAAACAGGTATAATTAAACAGGGAGATTCTCCTAAACAAATGCCGTAATACATATATCAAATATGTTCTTGGACTTTAGTACATAACTTAAGTTCTTGCAGCGGAAAACATGTGATATGTACATATGACGATGTACTATCAAGGTATAAATCTTTCAAAGAACAATATTCCTATTGCTCAACACTGCTCCATCCATCATCTCGCTCAACCCGCACATTTAAAACAAACATGCGGTGAGTACAAGAATGCACTCAGTGGACTCATGCCAAAAACATTTTTATCATTTTGAATTACACTGCCAATATCATGGTAAGACATAAGGGTTTTAGTTGAAATGCCTTGTGCTTACTAAAGCATTTTCAGTTCGTAAAAGTTGCTTGGCCAAGCATTTTCTTGGTGTGTATGATCCGTATCCCATAGTCACAACTCATAACAATATCAAAGATCAAACGTCGAGAGGGAGGCCTCCCTTCTACGACGCCGTGATCGGCCGTAATCCGTCTGACAAAGACACTCTCACAAGCATATGTTAACATAGCATATAGTTCCAACCTTCACGCCAATCCTAGCGAGGCATTTATCATCCGGCACAGGACCCGACATTAATAAAAGGTTGGGCGCGACCCAACAAATGACATAACTTTGTCATAATATAGTTCCAACCATCGCCACACCCTACCCGGCATAACAGATAGGATCCATACACAAAATAGAATATTTTTGGCGGTGTCTGATAAACATTTGTCAACAACAGAGAATAAACATTGTAAATAAACTCATTTTGGAATAACGATAAAGTCACATCTTGTTTGAAAAGTAAGCCCACCTGGTCTGTAGATTGTCTAACCGATTTCTTGGATTGCGAGTCCTAGGCTTAGCCTATCTATTCCTGGCTTTGAGGTTTTGGAGTTGAAACATCCATCGGGTCTTAGAACCCATATTTCTACTTGAGTGTATATCATGGCATGATATACAATCAATTGATCATGTAGTAGCACCTAGTCAGTATTTCACGTTAAGGCGTGCTTGGTAAAAATATCATATTGTTGTTTTATCCTAAATTCGTGTATCTTATTAATGCTTTAATGTACCTTGCGACATATCATAATGAATGCATCAATTAATAGCATGTTAGTCATATAAGGCATATTTCACATAGGGGAGTTCCACACTTAGTCAAATTTCAAGTGTTTAATTTTCAGCAAAACAGCTTAAAACAACCCAAGTGTCATACTTTGACGATTTATAACTCTCGATTCAAAATACGTATGACCGCACAAAGACACATTCTGGAAACCTCTAAACATGTACTGTAAGTTCTAAGAAGGAAGTCGACCCAAAAGAGTCGTGGTTCTTGAGATATAGGGTCTCAAAGTGGGCAACTCGAACTGACTTCTATATTTAGAATATTTTTCAGAATTTCCAGATTTAGAGTGTCATACTTTGACGATTCATAACTCTTGATTAAAAATACGTATGACCGCCCAAAGACACATTCTGGAAACCTCTAAATATGTAATATAAGTTCTAAGAAGGAAGTCGACCCTAAAGAGTCGTGGTTCTGGAGATATAGGGTCTCAAAGTGGGCAACTCGAACTGACTTCTATACTTAGAATATTTTTCAGAATTTCCAGATTTAGAGTGTCATACTTTGACGATTCATAACTCTTGATTAAAAATACGTATGACCACACAAAGACACATTCTGGAAACCTCTAAATATGTACTTTGAGTTCTAAGAAGGAAGTCGACCCAAAAGATTCGTGGTTCTGGAGATATAGGGTCTCAAAGTGGGCAACTCGAACTGACTTCTATACTTAGAATATTTTTCAAATTTCCAGATTTAGAGTGTCATACTTTGACGATTCATAACTCTTGATTAAAATACGTATGACCGCAAAAAGACACATTCTGGAAACCTCTAAATATGTAATATAAGTTCTAAGAAGGAAGTCGACCCAAAAGAGTCGTGGTTCGGGAGATATAGGGTCTCAAAGTGGGCAACTCGAACTGACTTCTATACTTAGAAATTTTTCAGGATTTCCAGATTTAGCTTAACGACGAGGATTTTATGAGGCTCTAACTTTGACTCACAATACCAAAATGACTGAAAGATACTATTTTAGAAACCTTGTAATAAGAACTACATGTTTCATGAAGACCATACTGGAAGATACTTGATGCATCGAGAATTACGTAAGTTCAAAGTTGACTAGTTGGAAAGGACAACATTCAAGTATGTGACTTTGGGTCAGTGAAAAGTATACCTATAAGACTTGGTTTGGGATCAAACTTTCCAGATCAAAACTAGACATAGTAAGGGACATTTCTTATGAAGAAACCCAAGTCAAATTCGGACTACAAACGGCTTGAACATCTCCCGTAAAAGTCGTACACGAACAGTTGATTAACATAGAAATTTACTAAGGCAGTTTGTCCAGAAAAGCTTACTGTAATGCATCAACTTTAAAAATTCACCGTAAGTTCATTATAAGGAATCTTGGAATGCAACAAATCATATTGAAAATCCACTTAAGTCTAGTTTAATCCAGAAAAAGCCTAACTCAATGATTCAAAATAGATTGGGAGATAAAAATATTTTACCACAAGCTATCACTCCCGTGACAGTTTTGTGCAGTTAGTTTGTAAAATCTGGAATAAATAGTATACATTTTTATAAATTTCTGAAAATTTACATAAATATTCTAGACATGCTAAGTTACGTTTATACCAATTTTTAGAGTTTTACCATTAGCCAAACTCGGAACGAAAGCCACGGACCGTGGGTGATGAACACCGAAATTTTACAGATTTGTGCAGTGTTTTTGAAAAATAGAATTAAAATAGCAAATCAAGTTGGATTGTCTTGAAATTTTACAGAGACGTAATAGACATGTTTAGTTTAAACATAGTAAAATTTCACATTCAACTGACCACTGTAACTTAGTCAAATAATTTTATTAAGTTACTGTTTTCGTAACATACTTTCAGTTTTCAATTTTAAGCTTACTCTTTTTGTATGCATTTCATATAATCACGAAAATGATGAATCTATCACCCCAAATCACCACCAAGATCATCAATCTAAGCATGCAAGTATGATTTAGTCATGTTCAAGAGTCATAGGAGGTAGGTATACCTCAGCCACGAATTTGAAGATGAATGAGAGAGAGATGGAGCTTGAGCTTTCTCTTCCATGGTGGAAATGGTGTAGGAGAAGAAGAAGAGAGGAGAGGAGAGGAGAGGAGAGGCATCTGATTTTTGGGAGAGAGTGAGAAGAATGCTGATCCAAAAGGGGGAAGAGAGGGTATGGGTGTGGGGTGATATGCATGTGTGACACTTGTCACTATACTCACATGCATATCAACACTTGTCACTATACTCACATGCATATCAACACTTGTCACTACCCTCCCATGCACCTCTACACTTGTCACACACTCTCTCTATACACTCACATGCACGTTTTTATATATATATATATCTATGTATATATCTGATTTTAATTGATTAGTTAGGCTATTTAATTAATCCAATGTCACTTAGATAAATGTAATAGGAAAAATCAACAAGATAAACTTGTATACATAAGTGTATAGTTTTCGGCTACTACATTATGCCAATGGGTCAATTTTTTTATTTCCCTTGCCAAACATTGATATATGTTATAACATATAGTTTAGATGATAATTAATATCATAGGATAAATTAATGGCATCATTTTATGCGATAAAACCCTAAAATTCGAAACTAGGGTTTTCGAAATTGAGGAATTTGATCAAATTATTCTTTAATGATCTAGCATTGATTTAATGCTAAATAATACTGTAATTACATATAATAATCATAGGAAATTAATTACTATAATTCCTTGATCATTAAACTCACTTTCAATTTCGTCTTTAAACGTTAACGTTTGAAACGTTGCAAAACGTTAATTATCGACTCATCTCAAAATGGTCGTAATAAAGTTGCAATCACTTTATTAAATTATTCCATTAATAATGGAATTTAATTCTAAGCTTAATTGCTTAGAAAATTTCATGAAATTTTAACTATCGATACGCAATTGACGTTAAAATAATACTGTCGATACGCTTTATAAACTTCATTTCCTTAATTCACGATTCTCCGTGAATATAAAATAGGAATTCATTCCTTCGTAAATAATCGAAATCATTATTCGACATCTTACTGATCGAATCATCTCAGCGAATTTCTATTTTACGGGTTTTAAATACCGTAATTAGGCATCTAATTCGCGGGATATTACAGCTAAGTCATGAATTAATTGATCCAAGTGTGATATAATTACACATAAATCAAGTAGGAATCAATTGAGGTGTGTTTGGTAAGTGGTAGCCGATTTGTTTGACTAGAATTACACTTGATGATGTATTATATATATTTGGGATAGAGTGTATTTGACTTATACATGTATTAACTAATGAAAATTAAAATTCTTCCTCTTGGAACACATGATGGACGATGGCTTCAACATCCAAATACAAGGAATTGATTTTTTCAAGAAGCTTCGTGTAAGAGGGTATTAACTCTCATGACCTAAGCAAGATGATTTATCACATAAAATACACAAAGATTGTGTGTATATGATATAACCGACGGCTATGCTCCTCCAATTCAAAGAATGAATTGTTCAAGAAATAATTGTGTAAGAACCTAGTTAATACCATGACATAAGAATAATGAGTCACCACAAAATCCTTTTGTTTTGCAATATAGTTGATGACTATTTGCTTCCCAAAGGAATGATTTAATTTGTTTTAACCAAGAAAGCTTTATACTATACTTAGTATTGGTGATGTAATATTTGATGACTCACAAAGTGATTTTGAAAAAGGCTTCCATTTGTGTTGTGTGAGAGAAGACCGAGAGATTGTGTGAGAGGAGTGAGGGTATTAGTTTACATACTTAAGTATTACTTCACTACATCAAAACATATTTCTCTATCTCCAAACACAAGAAAACCGTGAGTTTCTTCTTGGAAAAGCTTGAGGAGTTCATCCATTCAAGAGCCAAAAACCTTGATCTTAAATCCTTAAGCCCTAAATCACTTCCGTTAAAAAGGTTAGGAATCGAACGAGCTTCGATTATACCCTAAGTTTTTAAATTTCTAATGGCTAGATTTATATGTTAAGCATGTGATCTTAAGTAGGAAATTATGCTAGCAATGAAAGTTGTTCATTAATAATGTGTATTAAGATGAACTATGAGCCTATATCATGTTTACAATTTAATTTGAGCATGTTAAAAATTTATGTGATGATGTTCGAATTTTTCATGAATGATTTAGGAATGGATTAATGATATATGAAGTAGTAGGAGCCAATAGTGATTTATTGGAGATTTAAAGAAATTCCTAAGTTATAGTTTTAGAATTACCGAAAATTCAAGAAGTATGCTATGATGATGTACAATTTTTATTTAAGAAATGTTTTAGCATATTGTTGATCTAGGGTATTAATTATGTGATATTGGAATTTATTAGAATTTTTGGATATATATAGCTATTTTTACCCCAATGGCCGAGAACTATGAACCTTGATTAGGCATGATTTTAATTGTTTTAGTGAATGTAATGATGAAATGTTACTACACTAGGTGGTATAAGCAAAGTGTAAATTAACTAGAATTTTAGAAAAGTTATTGGACAAGAATTGGACTAAAACCGTGAGCCTATAGTATGTATATAGGTGTGTTCCAAATTTTCTAGAGTGATATTAATACATATTAATGATCATAGTGTAAAATAATACACTATATGAATTTAGAGGAATTTTGGAACAAAGTTTGAGAAATTATTATATAGCCGTGAGCTATATTGTGGGGATAAGGAATTTTAAATTCCTTTTAATCAAGAATAATAATATATTATATGTCTAAAAAATTATTTGAGACATAATTGAATTTTCGGGAATTATTAAACATAGAATATTATGTTTACGACGAAACGTTATATTAATAACGTTAGAAATATAAAATAATGCTTAAAGTATTAAAAGATTAATATTGAAAGAAAATATTAATCAAGTTTATCGATTTGCGTAAAAAATCGAGTATTAAAGCATTATGAAATGAAATCGATTGAAAATTAATTTATATTAAATTTATTCATTAAAATGTGTTTTATTAAAGATTTATAAAGAAAAGTCAAAATGGTTGACTTTCGAAATTGACGTCTGAAATCGTTTGTTAAATACGCTAATCGTGAAAACGTATTACTTTTATAAGAATATCTCAATTGTGAGAAAAGATTTCAAAATTGAAATAATTTTATCGAATAATGTTATTATACGTTAATTATTTAACCTAAAAGGTTAAAATGAAATAGTTGAACCTATCTCGAAGTACGAGAATTGTTTTTACTGAAATACGCGTTGAAACGACGTATTAAGATTTATTAAGACTTCGAATTATTATATTATTTATCAAAGCTGAATAAACTTTGAAAATCTCGAAAAGCGTGCCACGTATTAAACGTAAATTTTGCGTAAAGGTGGGACGTGAAGGCTCACAAGCAACGAGGAAAGAACACGCATATCGAGAATTGACGTTCGAAAGTAGAGGTGGGCTTTACTATACTCGAACGATAAACCTTTATCAAATGATTTATTTATGATGCTTTATTGAAAGCAATGTTTATGAAATGAGTTATTTAATTACCTGCCCAAAATGTTTATGTTTTATGTATGTATCCAATCCATGATGTTTGATGCATATTGTTGGGTACCTCCCACTTTATGACATGCTTGAATTCAGATCCTTGTAAGTACCCACAAGGATGATGGAGAATTCGTATCCCGTGCCGAGATGGAAAGGATTTTGTGCACCGATTATTTGTGATTGTGTCTTTGAAAGGGTACTCGGCGGTCATGGCGTCTGAGAGGAGGCCTCCTCCAACAGGAATTATTGTTGGATGAATTATTGTGGTGGATATGGATCATACATACGTGGAAAAATCTTGTGGCGATATTTATGGAAAATACGAGAAAATATTTAGGAAGCACGAGTGTTTCAAATTAAAACCTCGTGTGTTCTTGTGATGGGCGAGTAATTTAAATTTGATAAATTTTTTTGGCATGAGCCATCGAGTGAATTCTTGTACTCAGCCCTGCATATTTGTTTTTAAATGTGCAGATTGAGTGATGATGGTGATGGAGAAAAGAAGTTGAGTAGTCAAAGTCTTTTGGTATTTATATGTTTGAAAGAAATAAACCTCATGCATATCGTCATATATGCATTCACATGCTTTCATTGCATATTTTGAATATTATTATATGTTGATATTGACAATGAATCATCCAAATTATCGAACCTTCAGTTTAAGGACTTGTAGCCTTATATCTTAAATTACTTTTGCCTTGTAAATAAGGTTGATTATCGAAGTTCGATAAGTATTATTTTGAAGTCTTTGATTATTGTTATTAAATGTGTTGTAATCATTGTTCCAAGCTCCAGTTCTCTCTAATCTGTCCTTTGGATTAGAGGGGTTGTGACAGAGTGGTATCAAAGCAGTTTGCTCTTTGAACCCTAAACTTTCTTTCAAAAGTTAAGTCTAGATTGAGTCCCTAGACTTCTAGAAATTATCTGACTATGCTCAACACTCCATCATATCCAGCTCAATCGGGAAAAAGGTAAATTATTTTCTCATCTTTGAAGATGAGAAGTTTGAGATTTATGAATTTGATTTGGTCTCGATTGAACATTATCGACAAATGAAATGAGAAAGGTTGAAAAAACCATGATTGATTGATTGATTGAAAAAATTTTCGCAGGAAATGCGTATGTTTAAAACAATCTATGTTCGTCATATTTGAAATTTTATTCCTCATTTCTCAATATTGTTTTTGATTAATGACTATGACATCCCAATTGGAACATAGCCGTAATAAGATGCATGATCCTCTTTGAAAAGAACATAGACGAACAAATGTACGAACATCTCCTTTTCTTTCGAGAACTAAAGAAACGAGCTCAGAATAAAAGCTAAGGCTTTCCACCTCGTTTGAAGTCAACCCAGAGATTACCTCGACTCGGCTGACCAGTTGATCGCATCGGCATTGCGCGACCTCAATTGATCCACCCTGGCGTCGACCTGGGCGTTTACTTGGGTGTCAACCTCGACATCCACCTTGAGTTCGGCAAGTTCATCTCGGCACTTCACGACGCCGTATTTGATCTCGGCGAATCCACTTCGGAAAGTTGACCTCGATTACGACTAATGCGAGCTCGGCCATTTATCTCAAGTTCGGCGACTCATTTCGATTGACCAGCTGGCTATCCCGTCCCCTCGTCATTTCGGTCTCGGCAGTCCGCCTCGGCAACGGCATGCACGACCTTGGTGTTGGCATTGCCTACGATCTCGGCGCGAACGCGCGAAAATTTTCCAGCTTTGCGCAGTGTTTTTGTTGGGATCCGTTCTCTTTCATTCGGACTCCGATTTGAGCACAGTTTTCGCCTACGTACTCCTAACGGACTGTAATATATTTCTTATGAAGGGAAGATCCCCTGTTTCCTTCTGCAGAAATCACGAGAGCCAGTAGAAGCTAGCTCATAGTTTTATAGAACTAGAATTTAGTTATATGATAAGATTTTTTTTTATGCTGCTAGATAACAAGTTTCCTAGTATGGTAGGAAAGCTACAACGTGCGTTGTATATGAGAAAAATTTCCGTATAACATTTATCTGTTTATCAGAGGTGTTTGGATTGTTTATCTACTTTATAGACCTGTCCAGTTTATCCTTTTGCTTAATAGACGCGTTAAGTTTAGTTTATCTGTGTAACGGATATCTTATTTAGTTATCTTATGCTCGATTGTCTGTGACAGATGGCCAGGACCCGACATACTACTAGACGAAGGCTAGGACCGAGGGCCACCCCAGCGGAGATTATTCATAGGTACCGTGGTTACCAGATGTGTTGGGGAGATGATCTCAGAGAGTTTCTCATGCACTACCTTCGTCATTGGAGGGAGGCGCACGAGCATGGAGTTACTGATTTCGATGGCGTTAAGCGCCTATTGACCCGACTCCCGATCGATTGGGAGGACTACGCACGGGAAGTGTCAGGAGATTATATCTACCGTGCTGGTGGTGACTATGATCTGATAGCGGATCTACCGAGATTTGTAAGCCATTTGACGTACGTCTTCAGCATCTACGGGGTAGCACCGAGAGGACCGTACCTCCCTCCGAGGGAGTATACGTGGCGTGATGAGTCACCGGAGTGGCTTTACTTGGAGGTACCTCGGTGAGTGGACCCGGTAGTACCCAGATTCCTAGAGGACGAGGGTAGGCTTGCAGAGGTAGAGAGGGCGTCTCGACCCAGAGCTTTGGGGATGCCAGTGTTTCCCTTTGTCGATTGGACACCCCATACACCCACCGCTCCCGATCTTGCCGCCCATGACAGCGCCAGCACCGCCAGCTGAGCCGTACCGCCAGACGGCCAGGATGAGAGTATCTGATGATCGTGATGACCTCAGTCCGATCCGTGACATTCCTATGGTTGGGGATGACGGAGCGGGACCGTCCAGAGTACGCCGCCGTGAGGACGACTCGGACAATTATTCGGATGACGACGACTCCGATGATGATTCAGACGATGAGGAGGATCCTGAGGAGGATCAATATGACGATGAGTGATACACCTGATGACCAGACTAGCTAAGTCTTAGTCCGTATGTATATAGTTCTGTATGTGTGTAGGTTGCTTTTGCGTTTTGAAAAAAAAAAAGGGAAGTGAACATGTCACGACCCGACTATTTAACTACTTAATTAATCAAATAATCAAGTCGTGACTGGTTGAATCAACAATAATCTTCCAACAACAAGGGATTTAATAAGTTTGGTTTTTTTTTTTTTTTTTGGAAACAAACGGACAGCATAACGTTTGAAAATGAAATAAGCCAACCTGCACTCAGAGAATATCCAACAACAATACAAACGAGAACACAACCTCGAAATACATACATAAGAGTTTTCAAAAATATTTACAAGTTATCAAAAGTATGGTTTCACGTTTCAAGGTTAACAGCGGAAGACTAATGAATGTCATGTATGAAGACATGACACTCAACCACAATAGTTCACAGTACGAAAAACAAAATAGCTATTCTGCTCAGTTCCAAGCCACACCTCTTCCATGCTCAACCTGCAGCATAAAACACTTATCGGGTGTGAGTACTAGAAGTACTCAGTGAGTAAATGCCAACATATATTTTCAAAACTTATGATTTCGTTCAAGTGAGCATCTCTTTCAAATAACTTTTAGGAAAACTATGGTTTATTTATTCATAGAAAAGTTTATCATCATAACATATCACCACACTTTATTTTGAAACATACCGGATAACATACCCGAGTTGATCCGAAGGATAGCAACTACGGTCATACCTATCTACGTCGTTCGGTAAAGGAAGTAGGCCTCCTCCGATACCATGGCGGCCTACATGAGCAAGCTCACACCATCTACCCGCCTGATGAATTAACATCTTCCTACCGCAGATAGGTAATTGCCGTCATACCCACAATGTGGTAAAACATTCATTTTTAACATATTCATCATGTGGTGATTGAAAGTAATTTCATAATAAAATAAGTTCAAGCATAACACAAGTTCTTTTGCTCAACATAACTTTGAGAGGCATTACCCACCTCGTGACGTTTAATCCAACAACTTCGTTTCTTCTTCCTTTACTTCTCGGTTTCCCTTGCTGGATCCTTAGAACATAAAGATGATGATAAATCTTTAGTAATCTTCCTTTCTACTTTAGATATATATTAACAACTATCAATCAACATATAATTTTTTACTAACGTCTAATTCTAACGAAATTTCGGTGAGTAACGTTTAGAATAGGTATAGCCCAAATAAACCAAACTACACCAATATCATCCCAAACTCCTCAATATCATCATTATATCATCAAACATACACTTAAGAACATTATCTGACTAGTATCATCTAATTTAATGTTAATCGCCTAAGGCGATTTAACTCGATATATATATGTATTTCAATATTTGAATATCTACAATCCATTAAACATCAAGTATCATATATTTATACTCAATTAACATCAATAATCATAATTTCATGATCCATTCAATCATAGATCAAGTATATCACCTATAAGTATAACTTTAGTTTAAACTTTAATTTTCTAACTTTTGTTACCTATGTTCAAAAATTCCCAATAATTCTACTTAAGCTTTATTTTTATCCTAGATCTCAAATATCAACTCAAATACATCAAATAAAATCAAGAAATCAAAGTTCAAGAACACCCCTTCATTTTCGAAAATTAGGGTTTATTCATACACATGAATTAAATTCCCATAAATTCATTCTATGCATTATTTATATCCCTAAGCATGATTATCATGTCAATTTGATCAAATAAAATCAAAATCATTAAGTTCATACTATATGAAATTTTCGAAATTTTCCAATATTATACATGCATGATTTAACTTTTAATTTCTTTGATCATATGATGTTTATAAGCATACTTAAACATATATCTGAGCTTAATTCACTCATATCCTAACATATAAATCATATTCAAAAATTAGGGTTTCATGATCAAACTTTAATTTTGGAATTTCATAAATTTAATGAATTTAAATCCAAAGCATATGTTATTCATGCTCCATAATCATAATTAAATCAATACATGTAACAAAAATTAAATAAATCAAGCATAACTCTAACCTTCAAATTTTTGAAAATTACTAAATATTCATACATAAAATTCATCAATTTAATTAATGAAAACTTTGCATAAATGAAGTATTTACCTTAGTAGGAGTGATTATCCCTTAATTCTACCCTTGATTATGGATTAAAATTGAAAATTAAAATTTTGTGTGTGCACTAGTGTGTGTGCCGAAAATGGAAGGTATTTTGAGGTTGGAGATGATATATTTTATGTATTAAAGTTCTAGAGTTATATAAATGTGATTTCATGTATATTTAGCACAAATTTCATCAAAATTATACACTAATTTCCACAAATTTATAAATACATTTCAACTTTTACTAAGGTTACACCTTAGTATATTTTATTACTAACATTATATCTCAATTAAATTATAAAATCTAATGCAATTTATATTCATAATTGAATTTAGATTCATATAGCATAAATTAAATCACTTTATTTAATAAAATTCAATTCATTTCAATAATATTTCTTAAATTTGAAAATTACATAAATAAATTCTTTAATCATTAGTTATTAATAAAACAAATTTATTCAAGACTTTAATATCTTAAATAATATTTTATCTCATTTTATAAGAAAATAACATGCAAAAATAATTAATGTAATTCATAACATAATTTCCAATTAATAGCATTTTTCATGCAAACAATTATAAATAAACACATAATTCACATTTTATCACAAATAAACTCATTTCAAATATTTCTCTACATTTTCCGATTCCATATAATCAAATCTTAAATTAATCGGATTCATACCGATTAATATTTCACTATAGTAAATTTTACGAATTCTTAAGGCTTAAATAGCTTTAAGTCTTTAATAATACTTAATCAAACTTTATTAATTACTATAAAATTTTCGGCTACTACAGAACACTAGTATTTTGTATTATCATGTAATCCTGTATGTTGTTATACGGGTTAAGCTTTTGAAATGCCATCTTATGTACATTATTTCCTTGTATTAACTGTTTGTACAAAATAGTCCTCTTTGAGGCACAATTTTCTAATGTATATATATGATAACCCTGAAGCGGGCTTTTGCGGCAAAAATGATTATTGTGATAAAGATGAATGGCTTGGTTTAAAGCTGCTTTACAAAAGGATTGTATGATGATATTATATATGTTAATTGTGAAAATAATTTTCAATATTTATCGTATGTTTAAACAATGAAATGCCGCCTAGAAGAGATCCCACAAAGAGGTAGGGAAGGGAAAGAGGTAGAGGCGGATAAGAATTCTGTGCGAACAACCTCGCTAATATACCACAACCACCACCACCTCCACCCGATCGTAGGATCGAGGAATTATTTCTTAGCGTAACCCACCTTCTTTTGATGGGAAAGGAAGCCGGATGATGCCGAGCAATGGATAAGGGCTATGGAAAGGATCTTTGATTTTCTTGATGCACAGTAGCGGGATCGTCGTCTGACACCTTCAATCGACGGACACGCCGACTTTTGGTGGGAAGCCCGACGAAGATCTTCTGCAGGATCGGATGAATGAGTTCACTTGGGAAGAATTTAAAGGGGCAGATGAGAAATACCTTCCAAAAGCTATCGGAAAAAGAAGGAACAAGAATTTTATAATCTGAAACAGGAGAAGATGTCCGTGACAGATTACGATCGCATTTTCTGCGATATGTCCAGATATGCCCCTGATCAAGTGAATACGGAGTAAGATGTGAAATCGTTACCGATCATAAAAGGTTGAAATACTTTTTCGAGCAGAGAGATCTGAACATGAGACAAAGGAGATGGCTCGAATTGGTAAAAGACTACGACTGTGGTATAAACTATCACCCAGGTAAGGCGAACGTTGTAGCCGAGTCCTTGAGTCGTAAGAGTCAAAACAAGTTGGGATGTCTCCTCACAAATGAAGAAAAACTCGTTGAAGAGTTTGAAAAGATGAAGATCGAATTGATTGAACAACCAGAGACGATCACGAGTTGTATTGCTACACTCACATTGACGTCTGATTTAAGAAAAAGAATCATTGAAGGACAAAGGATGGAGGAAAAGTTAGAAAAAGCAAGAGCCAAAGTAAGGACGGAAGGACTGAAGAATTTTCAAGAAGCACCAGATAATGCTTTATTATTTGAAGGAAGGTTGTGTATCCCAGACAACAACAATCTTCGGAATGAAATCATGAGTGAAGCTCATGACACACCTTATACAGCCCATCCAGGCAGTACTAAAATGTACCAAGATTTGAAGAAAAAGTTCTGGTGGGAAGGTATGAAAAGAGACATAGCCTCTTTTGTAGAGCGCTGTCTTGCTTGTCAAAAAGTAAAAGCATTACACCAACGTCCTTACGGAAAGCTACAGCCTTTGGGAATACCCGAGTGGAAATGGGAAGATATAGCTATGGATTTTGTTACGGGTTTACCAAAGTCTAAGAGAGGGAACACTGCTATATGGGTAGTAGTGGACAGACTCACCAAATGTGCACATTTTCTGCCAATTCAGATTACACACGGATCTGATAAGCTAGCCCAGCTATATGTAAAAGAAATTGTACGCCTACATGGAGTACCGAAAACTATCACATCTGATAGAGATTCAAAGTTCACTTCAAGATTCTGGACTAGCTTGCAAAAAGAATTGGACACGAAGTTAAATTTCAGCACAGCTTTTCACCCTCAGACCGATGGACAATCGGAACGGACGATCCAAACACTCGAAGATATGTTGAGAATAGTAGTGTTGGATCGAGGTGAAAAATGGGAAGAGGTTTTACCCCTCATCGAATTTGCCTACAATAATAGTTATCGAGCGACGATCAATATGGCCCGTATGAAGCTTTATATGGAAGAAAATGCCGATCACCGCTTTCTTTGGGATGAAGTGGGTGAAAGAAGAATCTTAGGGCTGACGCTATAAGCGAAATGATTGAGATCGTTAGCAAATTAGGCAAAGAATAAAAGAAGCTCAAGATAGAGCGAAGTCTTACCGACGTCTGTGAAGATCGAGCTACATTTCAAAATGGAGATAAAGTCTTTTTGAAGGTCTCTCCATCTAATGGGATTATAAGGTTTGGAGTAAAGGGAAAGTTAAGACCCCGTTTTATTGGACCTTATGAAATCCTAGAAAGAATAGGCCCAGTCGCCTATAGGTTGGCTCTTCCGCCAAGCCTAGGAAACATACATAATGTTTTTCACGTATCACAACTCAGAAAGTACATGTACGATCCGAAGCATGTGATCCATCAAGACGACGTGATCCTCAATCCAGATATGAGCTATAATGAAGAACCTACGGCTATTCTAGACCACAAGGTTCAACAATTGAGAAACAAGTCGATTCCACTAGTCAAGGTGCTGTGGAAACATCATGAACAAGAGGAAGCCACGTGGGAACTTGAGGATGCGATGAAAGAAAAATACCCCGATCTTTTCTGAGGTATGTAAATTTAGGGACGAAATTTCTTTAAGGGGGGTGGAATGTAATGCCCCGATTATTTAAAACCTAATTACGATATTAATTTCGTAAATTAGAGTATTATTATGGTAATTTGATTATTAATATATCGAATAATGATTTCGATTATTGTTGGAATAATAAATTCCTATGTTTTATTCACAAATAAATGTGAATTGAGAAATACGAATATATAATGTATTTCAACAGTATTATTTCTACGTCGATTACGTATCGATAATTAAATGCTCGTGATATTTTCTAAGTTTTTAAGCTTAGAATTTAATTCCATTTTTATTGGAATAATTTAATAAAGTGTTTACGACTTTATTACGACCATTTTAAGATGAGTCGATAATTAACGTTTTGAAACGTTTCAAACGTTAACATTTAGAGATGACTTGAGAATCAAGTCTAATGATCAAGGAATTTTGATATTTAAATTCCTATGATTATTTTGGGTAATTAGAATATTATTTAGCATTGAAATAATGCTAGAAAATTTTGGAATAATATTTTGAGCAATAGTAATTCTCGAAAACCCTAAATCGAGAATTAGGGTTTTCTACCTATGGATTAATTCCAATAATTTATCCTATGATATAATTTATCATCTAAAATATATATTATGATATATATGTATAATTTGCATGAAAAATCAAATATTAGCACATAAGGAATTGAAATAGCCGTGAGTTAGTGTATGTGTGACATTGTTCACGCCATTTTTGGGTACCCTTTGCTAAGTCATGAATTAATTGATCCAAGTGTGATATAATTACACATAAATCAAGTAGGAATCAATTGAGGTGTGTTTGGCAAGTGGTAGCCGATTTGTTTGACTAGAATTACACTTGATGATGTATTATATATATTTGGGATAGAGTGTATTTGACTTATACATGTATTAACTAATGAAAATTAAAATTCTTCCTCTTGGAACACATGATGGACGACGGCTTCAACATCCAAATACAAGGAATTGATTTGTTCAAGAAGCTTTGTGTAAGAGGGTATTAACTCTCATGACCAAAGCAAGATGATTCATCACATAAAATACACAAAGGATTGTGTGTGTATGATATAACCGACGGCTATGCTCCTCCAATTCAAAGAATGAATTGTTCAAGAAATAATTGTGTAAGAACCTAGTTAATACCATGACATAAGAATAATGAGTCACCACAAAAATCCTTGTGTTTTGCAAGCCATAGTTGACGGCTATTTGTTTCCCAAAGGAATGATTTAATTTGTTTTAACCAAGATAGCTTTATACTATACTTAGTATTGGTGATGTAATATTTGATGACTCACAAAGTGATTTTGAAAAAGGCTTCCATTTGTGTTGTGTGAGAGAGACCGAGAGATCAAAGTGAGAGGGTGAGGGTATTTGTTTACATACTTAAGTATTACTTCACTAAATCAAAACATATTTCTCTATCTCCAAACACAAGAAAACCGTGAGTTTCTTCTTGGAAAAGCTTGAGGAGTTCATCCATTCAAGAGCCAAAAACCTTGATCTTAAATCCTTAAGCCCTAAATCACTTCCGTTAAAAAGGTTAGGAATCGAACGAGCTTCGATTATACCCTAAGTTTTTAAATTTCTAATGGCTAGATTTATATGTTAAGCATGTGATCTTAAGTAGTAAATTATGCTAGCAATGAATGTTGTTCATTAATAATGTGTATTAAGATGAACTATGAGCCTATATCATGTTTAAAATTTAATTTGAGCATGTTAAAAATTTATGTGATGATGTTCGAATTTTTCATGAATGATTTAGGAATAGATTAATGATATATGAAGTAGTAGGAGCCTATAGTGATTTATTGGAGATTTAAAGAAATTCATAAGTTATAGTTTTAGAATTACCGAAAATTCATGAAGTATGCTATGATGATGTACAATTTTTATTTAAGAAATGTTTTAGCATATTGTTGATCTAGGGTATTAATTATGTGATATTGGAATTTATTACAATTTTTGGATATATATAGCTATTTTTACCCAAATGGCCGATAACTATGAACCTTGATTAGGCATGATTTTAATTGTTTTGGTGAATGTAATGATGAAATGTTACTACACTAGGTGGTATAAGCATAGTGTAAATTAACTAGAATTTTAGAAAAGTTATTGGACAAGAATTGAACTAAAATCGTGAGCCTATAGTATGTATATAGGTGTGTTCCAAATTTTTCTAGAGTGATATTAATACATATTAATGATCATAGTGTAAAATAATACACTATATGAATTTAGAGGAATTTTTGGAACAAAGTTTGAGAAATTATTGTTATAGCCGTGAGCTATATTGTGGGGATAAGGAATTTTAAATTCCTTTTTAATCAAGAATAATAATATATTATATGTCTAAAAAATTATTTGAGACATAATTGAATTTTCGGGAATTATTAAACATAGAATATTATGTTTACGACGAAACGTTATATTAATAACGTTAGAAATATAAAATAATGCTTAAAGTATTAAAAGATTAATATTGAAAGAAAATATTAATCAAGTTTATCGATTTACGTGAAAAATCGAGTATTAAAGCATTATGAAATGAAATCGATTTATATTGAATTTATTCATTAAAATGTGTTTTATTAAAGATTTATAAAGAAATGTCAAAATGGTTGACTTTCAAAATTGACGTATGAAATACGTTCGTTAAATACGCTAATACGTGAAAAACGTATTACTTTTATAAGAATATCTCAATTGTGAGAAAAGATTTCAAAATTGAAATCATTTTATCGAATAACGTTATTATACGTTAATTATTTAACCTAAAAGGTTAAAATGAAATAGTTGAACCTATCTCGAAGTACGAGAATTGTTTTATTGAAATACGCGTTGAAACGACGTATTAAGATTTATTAAGACTTCGAATTATTATATTATTTATCAAAGTTGAATAAACTTTGAAAATCTCGAAAAGCGTGTCAACGTACTAAACGTAAATTTTGCGTAAAGGTGGGACGTGAAGGCTCACAAGCAACGAGGAAAGAACACGCATATCGAGAATTGACGTTCGAAAGTAGAGGTGGGCTTTACTATACTCGAACTGATAAACCTTTATCAAATGATTTATTTATGATACTTTATTGAAAGCAATATTTATGAAATGAGTTATTTAATTACCTGCCCAAAATGTTTATGTTTTATGTATGTATCCAATCCATGATGTTTGATGCATATTGTTGGGTACCTCCCACTTTATGACATGCTTGAATTCGTATCCTTGTAAGTACCCACAAGGATGATGGAGAATCGTATCCCGTCTTTGAGATGATGAGGATTTTGTGCACCGATTATTTGTGATTGTGTCTTGAAAGAGTGCTCGGCGGTCGTGGCGTGTGTGAGAGAGCCTCTCTCCAAATAGGGGAATTATTGTTGGATGAATTATTATGGTGGATATGGATCATATATCGTGGAAAAATGCTTGTGAAACGATATTTATGGAAAATGACAGAAAATATTTAGTAAGCACGAGTATTTCAAATTAAAACCTCGTGTGTTACTGTGATGGGGCAGAGTAATTTAAATTTGATAAATTATTTTGGCATGAGCCACTGAGTGCATTCTTGTACTCAGCCCTGCATATTTGTTTTTAAATGTGCAGATTGAGCTGATGATGGTGATGGAGAAGAGATGTTGAGTAGTCAGAAGTCTTTTGGTATTTATATGTTTGAAAGAAAGAAACCTTGGGTGCATATCGTCATATATGCATTCACATGCTTTCCGCTGCATATTTTGAATATTATTGTATGTTGATATTGACAGTTGAATCTGTCCAAATTATCGAACCTTCTGTTTAAGGACTTGTAGCCTTATATCTGTAAATTACTTTTGCCTTGTAAATAAGGTTGATTATCAAAGTTCGATAAGTATTATTTTGAAGTCTTTGATTATTCTTATTAAATGTGTTGTAATCAACATTCCAAGCTCCAGCCTCTCTAATCATCCTTTGGATTAGAGGGTCGTGATGACCACTTTCCCAATTTATAATCCGTGGAAGGTACACATTATCGCCGATTTGCATTTCAAGATATCACTCTCCGTCCAATTCAACCGGCAATTGATGCAAAGTTTAGGTCTTGAGGATAGGGTTAAGAAATATTTGAAGAATTTGGGATTGCTTCAATATGCGATGATGGATTTACCTGGTTACAACCCATTGTTAATTGAATTCTATTGTACGATATGTATTGATGATGAATCCGATTCCTTGTCTTGTCGTCTGTTGGGGCAAGAGTATGTTATAACACCTCGTATTATGAAGGGTGTGTTTGGATTTCCGACTTCTGGTGCACGTGTTGTACCCCATTCATTCAATGTTAGAGAAGCTTGGAAGGAATTATCAGGGTTTAATAACTGGTCTTCTGTTGGAATGCCGAGTGGTTTTATCAAGGATGAAGCATTGGCAATGGTCCATAAATTTATAGCATTCAATGTTTTCGGAAATGAGCAGGCCAATAAGGTCAATACTGCTGAGGTCTTCTTGCTCACATGTGCTGTAAAGAAGACAAAGATTTCACCGACATTCTTTATTTGGGACCACTTGCAGCTGGTCCAGCGGCGTAAGAAATGTCGGCCAACCTTGTGCCAAATCCCTACTGGTCTCTCAGTGAACTTAGGGATCATTAATAATGATGGACGACCAGTTCCTGGGTAAGATCAGATACGACCTAAGATGATTGATCTTAGTGAGTCATGAGGCGCCTTTGCATATAACGAGACTACTCGGTACCTCATTATCCGAGGAATTGCGTGAAGAGATATATGCTTGCGACGCACGCAAGAAGCCCAAGCGGCAAGTGCGGACCATCCCATGCACCTTCGGTGATATGGTCATCTTTGATACCACTGCTCCATCCGATGATGAAGGCGACCACATACCGATGCGAGAGGGATCTGAGCCCATTCGAGCGGCGCCGATCCAAATCATCCGCAGCTTCCATTCTCGCAAACATCGGGTCGGGTATAATTCAATACGTGAGGAGGGGAAAGTTTAGGAGTGAATTGGCGGGCCATCGATGTAGTTTCACAAGACATATATTCTCGATTTGATCAAGAAAATCAACGTCTCGACGAATGTAATCGGTTGTGGCATGAGCGTAACCAGCGTTGGAATGAGTATAATCGCAGATGATCGAGCAGGATCAACACATGGCCGCCCTTGAAGCCTAGTGGAACGCGTGGACTACCTTTCATGGCGCTCCTCCTCCACCAACGCCATCTGACCAATAGTGATTCTTCACTATTGGAGCGTATGTGTTTTTCCTTTTTTTTGTGTGTCGTTTCGTTTTGTTGTTTCGCTTCTCTCATTTCTTTGTTTTGTAGGTTTTGTCTTTTGTTTGATCCCCGCTTCCGCTTTCTTCGCTTTCAGGGAAGTCTCCTCTACCATTCTCTTATATATTTATCTGCAATGAGGACCTTGCCGGTTTTAAGTATGGGAGGGGTTTCTTTCCGTTTGGTTTGTTTTGTTGTTTTCTGTCGTTTTTGTGTTTTGTCGTTTCTTAACCTTTTGTTTGGACAAGAGAGGATTTTATTCTCTTGAAATCAATGGTGTATGAAGAATTATGCTTTAAGTTGAATTAATTGCGTTTTGATCTGAATTTCCTTGCATCTTGGTATATGGTTTTTAGTCTGATGAAACTTAGGTGTCAATTTGAACTGTGGGACATGATTAGAAAGTTGTGATTAGACAAGGTGTGTGATCGGTTGTTATATGCTTCGTAAATGGAACCCGTCTCTTGTATGATCTTTAAAAAAAAAAAAAGAGAAAAGAAAAGAAAAGAAAAAGAAATTCGTTGTTGTGAAATAAGTGGGCTTGAAATTCGAATAAGGGGCTCTACCCTTCTTGCTTGTGTTGTCTCTCGAATGGAGACTCTATGCTATGGGTATAAATATCTACGTTAGGATACTCGAGTATACAACTTGAAGGTTCCACCTAACGATTATTTTCCTATAATCCGTTTTAAGTTCCACAAATTCTTATTTATTTTTGGTCATTGGGATATCTTACATGAAAGGGAACCATATAAGTTGTATATTGATTTCTGAAATCATGTTGAGTCGAAGCACAGTTATTCTATGATAAGTCACATGTTTGGATTGATGAATGATGATCATTATATTGAGAACTATATTATTAAGATGCATTGAAGGGATGTGAATATGTGATTGATTCTATTTGAAGTATTGATTCTATGTGTACCATTCTTTTCAAGAAACTAAAATTTGCTCGAGGACAAGCAAAGAGTTAAGTGTGGGGGTGTTGTTTTGCATGTTTTTGTTTGGTTTTTCTTCGTTTGTTTTTGACGATTTGATTCCTTTTTTATTATATTAGAATATCTTTTTGTTGGAATCATATTCGTTTGTGTTTTGTGTAGGAATGATCGCGTTTGAACATTTCATGCATTAAGAGCGCACCCAAGCGCCGGACTCGGCGTAGCCGGCGCTGGGTGCGCAACGCGTCGCCTGTATCGAAGAGAAGACCCGCGTCCGGCGCTTGGTGTGCGTCCGTGCGCTGGTACGCTTTGCGAGCGCTGCGTCGGCGCTTAGCTCCGTCCGCGCTGGACGCCTTTTGCACGAATCGTCGAGAGCGCCCGCCCGTCCGTGAGCTGAACCAAGACCCGCGTCCGTGGCCGCTCTGCGTCCGTATGGGTAGCTATGTAAGATCTTCCCGAGACTCGTGGCGTCCGCGCCGTGCTATAAGTGAATTCATCCAGGCTCGACGCGTCCGCGCCTCCAGGCGTCCATATCACGGCTAACCATTCGAGCAGTAGCAAGCGTCCGGCGCTGCGCGTGAGTCCGCACTGGGGCTGCCCTTGTTTATGACGCTGCGTCCGCGCCGGGCTCGTGTCCGCGCTGCTGCGTTACTTTTGGCCGCTTCTAATCGTTTTTCAACGCTGTAACCCTACTTTTTGACCTTCATTATTATTATTTGCCGTCTTTTATTTCAGACGCTCCTCACGAGAATTCTCTAGTTCTTAATTCTAGTATTGTTCCTTCTCTTTTCTTTGGATTGTGATTTAAGAATTATTGTAAAGATTATTGGATTCTTACTCTGAAGTTTGAATATCAGTTCCATCGTTCGATTTGTTCGTAAGTTTCTTCTATCGCTTTATTCTGTCTTCTCGGATTTGATTGTTATTGATTTCTACATTGGTTATGATTAATATTGGTATTTTTTTAAGAATTCTTGTCTTCCGTTTAATCCTTTTGATTCATGCCTAGGGTTTATAATTTGATTTCATGTTCTTCGATTTAGGTTTTAATTCTTGTCTAGATAATTTATCTGCTTTGTCAATTTCCGCCTAGTTAATTTGTCCTTCCTTCTTTTATTCTTCCTCGCCTAGGTAATCAATCAACCCCTTCGTGATTAGAGTGTTTAGGAATTTAATTGCTTTCATGTGGTAACTTAGTAACGTCCTGTTAAGTTTTCCTTGAGAGACGACTATGGTTAACTTTCCCTACTATAACACCTCATTCGATTATGAGTCAATTAAGAGTACACTTTTGATTAAAACAGGGACATATCAATTTGAAAAGTCAAACTTTATACAATTTGACTTTTCAATAATTACACTTGTTCATTCATCAACAATTTTGGTCCCTACACTATACATAAGACAAATGTTATTTTCTTACACTTATACACAAGAATTAGTGAGTCACTATCATACATATAACCCTCATAATCATAAGCCTTAAATTTTGTAATATTCTTTCCCCAATTTTTCAAGAATTTCGGCCATAATGGACAAAAGCCATCCCACTTGCACCACTTGAATATTACACCTATGCTTATCCTTAAATTATCTTAGTAACATAATTATTACAATATATTATCATTTGGATAGCCATTTAATTCATTATACACTTAATAGTGTAGTTTTCGAAACTTATAGAAATAATAGGCTACACATTTTATTTTCTTGTAATAAATAGCTAATATTTAGCTATGTAATTTTTTATAATTCCTAGATGATGAATTTAATTATAGAAAAATATTTAGAACAATTTTTTTGACCACAAACCCTAATTTTCGAAATTAGGTTTTTAAAATTTAGGCTCATTTATCAAATCTTTATTCATTAATTCTCTAGCATTATTTAATGATAAATAATGCTCTTATTACATATAATAATCATAGGAATTTAAATAATATAATTCCTCAATCGTTAGACTTAGTTTTCGAATTGTCTCTAAACGTTGACGTTTAAAACGTTTTAAAACGTTAATAATCGATTTATCTCTAAAATGTTCATAATAAAGTGACATTAACTTTATTCATTCATTTCTTTAATAAAGAACCTTAATTCTAAGCCTCGTCACTTAGAAAAATATCGTATAGCTAACTATCGACATTTAATCGATGTTAGAATTACACTATCGAAGGAATAATACTATTTATATCCTTAATTCACTAATCATTAGTGAATACGATATAGGAATTCTCGTATCAAAGATAATCAAAATTAATCACTGATAAATTTCTATTTCAATTTTTGAGTCAAGACTATAATTTACGATTTTTATTATCGTAATTAAGCTTTAAAACTTCGGGATATTACACTTTTCCCGTGCGTCCATCTTTCATCGCGAACTAATCTCGCGAGACTAACTAGCGAAACAAAGTCGCGAGGTATTGTTTTGCTGATTTCCGCATTTACTAGCGAGTTCTCTTCGCGCGCCTCTATCACGATCTCTCACGGGCCAAGAATCCCTTTATCTCGTGATCCGCCTTTTTGATATCCAAACCTGTGCTAAAATGATACGAAATACACACGGCATAATATCTTTCAAGGTAAACATAAACATATCAAATAATAGCTCAAATGATCACTTATCAATTATAAACTAAACAAATATGGCCATATAAATTAGGTAAAAATTAGGTTTATCAACTCCCCCAAACTTAACCCTTTGTTTGTCCCCAAACAAAGCAGAACAAAAGAGAGACGACCAAAAGAACAGGCGATGAGTCGAACGAAAAAAGTAATAAGCCTCAGAGCAGTGAGCAACACAAGATTCAATCAAATGAATCAAATCACAACTTCTTCCATTAAACTCCACATATCATAAAAATCATAAGCGCAAGTCTTCTCAAACTTGAATCCTCACGATATGGATATATATATATAAACTCTCCAACACTCAAGTGTATCAAGGAGTATGTGTATACTCTCAATGTTTAAAAACACACGGAATCTACCATAAGCATGAAAATCGTCTAATTCTCTATTGCTCAAATATGTGCTCAAGAACTAAGATCAAAAAGGTCTTATAAAAGGTTATAATATAGGCTCTTTGGTAAGGTAGGATATATTTAGGCTAAGTGATTCATAATCCCATAATGAAAAGCACAATAAGTATCACAAGACATAAATACAAAACTTTCATAATTCATTTTAATTCTTCATACCAAGAAGTCATTTTTCACTAAGAACTCCATAATTTTCATCTAAGTGATATACTCATCCCAAGCTCTAGCTACTTACCCATTTATGTTCTTTTATCAAACTTGTGTCAACTTTTTTGTTTGAACTTATATGGGTAAGCAACTATTTAAATTATCATTTTCTCATCATTTATTTTCTTTTTCATTTCTTTGTTTTTCTCAACCCTCAATTCTCGCAACCAAACCTCGCACTAATGAACACAACCCAATCCACGGCTTCATGAAAGAATAAGGTAGGCTCAAACGGGCTCATCAAAAGATAAAATGATTAACATGTTAGTGTTTGGATATTATATAGGCTAAGAAAAGAATGCCTAATACCATCTCCTAATTCTTAAGTACATCAATGCAACCTCGAAACAAATCCAGAGTAAGTTATAGAGAAACACATGCTATTTCAAACCATCCAACACAGAAAGAAACGAGACTGAAAAGATATGATAGTCAAAAGCTCAAATCTCATAGGTTTCAAACATGTGATCAAGTTCTCAAAGGCTCAATACTCACAATAATCATAACATGCTTCGTCTCACAAAATCAGCTGCAATCAAATTTTCTAATAAAAATAATTCTCATCATCGGCTGCTTGTCATTCAATTTAACTCTAAACAGACACAAAACAAAACTAAAAAAACATTGGGTTATCTCCCAACAAGTGCTTAATTTAATGTCTTTAGCTAGACCATTACTTACCTCGATCAATCTAGCGTTTTGGCAACTGACTTCTTCCCAAACTTGTGTTTGCCCCTATATTTAGCATTCACTGCAGACCACAACTGAGTGTGGAAGTTGCTTCCCCAAAACTTGAAAAGAACATTCAGGGTTCCATACCGAGTCCAACTCTTCCTTGTAGCATACTCATCAAATGGTCGGTTGGCATCCAAGTGCGAGATTTTGCTAACTATGGAAGTGGTGATGGAACAACAATCCTCACAATCTGAACTATCATGTCTCTTAATGGCATCATAGATCAAAATTTTCAGCTCCTCTTTGTTCACACGGAAAGTTAGATCACCACCCTGCACATCAATTAAAGCTCGACAAGTAGCTAGAAAAGTCGACCCAAGATTAGCAGTTGATTTTTAAATTCAGGTATGTCCAACATGATAAAATCAACTGGAAAAACAAAATCATGAATTCTTACCAACACATCTTCAACTACTCCATTAGGATATGATACTGACCTATCAACCATCATCAATGAAATTGTAATTGGCTTCATTTTTTCCAAGCTCCAAATGGTTGAAAACAGATAAAGGCATCAGATTGATACTTGCTCCCAAATCACACAATACATTGGGGAATATATGCTCTCCAATCTGACATTCCAAAGTTAAAATCCCAGGATCCTTTTTTTCAAGGGCAATTTCTCTCGTAATATAGCACCGCATTCTTCGAGAAGGTTGATTTTTTCAAATTTCCCCAACTTCTTCTTGCTCGCCACTGCATCTTTGAGGAATTTGACGTATCCGGGCATGTCTCTGAGCGCATCAAGGACTGCTATACTAATGTTTACTTTCTGGAACATCTCCATGAAACGGGTGAACTTCTCGTCAGATTTCTTCTTCCCAAGACGTTGAGGGAACGAAGCTGTAGATATTGGAGGCGTGTGATGGCTCGTGATCTTTCCTCGTGACGATGAGTCGCGAGACTCCCTCGCGAGGTCCCCGCCGTGTGTCTTCGCGAGATTCACCCGCGACCATTCCTCGCGAGGTAAGGTCGCGAGGCGAGGTTCGGCCTCTGGTGCATGTTTGCTAGCGAGACTCCATCGCAACCTGGTGTCGCGAGGATTGTTCGCAAGGCGAGAATCCATCAGATCTTCATCCTCGTCCACTTCGGCTCTTTCCACATTTTCTTTCTCTACATGCTCCGGATGTCTTATATAAGATGTTCCGCTCCTCAAGTAAATGGCATTGCATTGATTTGGAGGCATATTTTTCGGATTCTGCTCTGTGTTGCTTGGAAAATGCCCCTGCCTGTGCATCACAGCTCTCTCATTGGCGATCTTCCCTACTTGATTTTTCCCCATCTTCAGTCGTTTACCAAGAGATATGACAATATTATTGATGGCATTGACTGTGCTCTCCAGAGTCTTCAGTCTTTTCCCCATCTGTTGTATCTTAATGTTTTGCTGAGCCACGATTTGTTGGTGACTCGCTGCAATTCGTTGATTGCTCCCAACACTTGCTGCATCATCTCTTCAAGGCTGGGCTTCATGGGTTCCACAATCATCCCATTATTAATAGCAAAACCAGGTGGTGGTTGCTGAGCATTCGCATAGGAAAAATTTGGATGATTCCTATTGTTGGGATGATATGCTGGATTCCCACTCGGATTCCCTTGGAAGTTGCTTCTTTGGTTCACATAGTTGGCCTCCTCAATGTTCTGCGCCATGGAAACAGTCATATGCCCTTTCCTCTCGGCTTCATACTCCTTCTGCAATGAGGTGAATTTATCTAATAAATCATCATACTTGTCATCCAACTCAGTTGCAGCAACTCTTCTGATCAGCTGTCTCTCCATCGGCCACTGTTAACTATTGGACGCCATCTCCTCAATGATCCTCAACGCCTCATCTATACCTCTGTTGAGCAGACATCCTCCAGCTGAAGCATCCACAATACTACGGGTGTTAGCATTTAGTCCACTATAAAATTAGGTCACCTGTTCTCAGGTGAAAAACCATGCTGCGGATATTTTCGGAGAAGGCTTCTAAATCTCTCCCAGGTTTCAAATAACGACTCATCTCCCAATTGTGAAAAATGGGAGATCTCTGAAATGATCTTTTTGAGCCTTGGCAGGTGGGAAGTATTTCGATAAAAACTTCTCACAGAGTTGTTCCCACGTTGTAATCCTTGAGCGGTCCAAACACTTGAACCATTCTTTCGTCTGACTCCTTAGTAAGAATATAAACATCTGCATCCGGATGACATCAGTTGGCACTCCATTCTGTTTAATCGTATCACAAATGTCTAGGAACACCTTCAGGTGTTCATTAGGCTCTGCTTGTATCATACTGATGATGGCAGGCTTTAACTCAAAGTTGTTTGCATTTATGTTCGGCCCCCATCCTCCACCTTGAAACTGATCCGTCGGTGGTCTGTACATATGGTTGAGCAGTATGGGTTGTGCTCGTCCTCCAATTTGGCCCATCTGATTCTGTAACGCAAGTTGGCGTTGCATAGTAGCTAACATTTCCTCCATCTCGGCCATCCGATCATGTCATTGAGGGTGTCTATCTGTCATCGCTTGACTCATTTCTCTGCGCTCCCTTTTATGTGATTTTTCAATCTCAATATCCAAGGGAAGAATTTTTTTCCTCTAAGGCCTTGTAATCATGCACTGCGCAAAAATACAAAAACCTGATTAGATCCAAGTAAACACATAGAAATTTAATTTTTTTATTTCTATTTTTTTATTATTATTATTTTAAAAGCCTGAATTAATAACTACAATCCAGAATATTATCACTATGAAATCTAAACAGTCCCCGACAACAACGCCAAAATTTGATCCGCTTATTTTCTACCAAAATAAATGATAGTAAAAACAGCAAGTATATATATCGTATCCACAAGGACTAAAACTCGAAAACACAGCAAATAATTAACACATAATTTTGATTATTATTCAGACAATAAAATTAAGATGGATGATTATTAAACTAGACTTAAATAAAATAAGAATGAACTCATATATGAAAGACCGACCCTAGGAATGTACTTAATCTAACCATATTCACACAATTGACCTATTAATCTGTTTACCAGTTTAATCCACATTCATATGAAGGATCACTAATGTAACTATAGTCTTCCGTCAGGACAGCCGATAGTAGTAGGTTAGCCTAAACTCTATCTCCGCCAGGTCTCAAGAGAAGTAAGCTAATTACCAAAAGCACACAAATAATAACCTCCTACAGTTCACCTATCTCCGCCAGGTCTCAAGGTAAAATCTGTATTATGTATTCATGATATCGACTATGCAATTAATTCCGCCATGATATCAATCACATAACTAGCATGCATCAATATTGATCAGGTACCAACACATGAGAATTAAAGCCAAGAATCATAAATCATGAATGAGACTACAAAACATTATCAACCAATAAATCATACGAATCTAGTCAAACATATTTTTTAATATGATTTTGTGCTTATTTTTCATATGTTTATGCATGCCGTTTCCCATGGTTTGTCCTATTATTTGATTTATTTCGATGTTTTGTAGAAAAATGACATTAAATAGGAATAAATGAATCTTCCAAGAGCTATCCCATATTGAAGAGCATCTTGATAGGAGTCCATAGGAGCAAACGGATCGCAATTCGGAGTTCGAACGAGAGAGAACGGAGCGAAACCGTGATGTCGCGCACGCACACACACACACGCGAGCGCGTCCGGCGCTGGGCACGCCCCAGCGCGCGTTAGTCATCCGACGCTCACTAGGTGCTGAGCTCGCCCCAGCACCCTCCTCACGTGCAGCGCCTGTTTCAATGGACTCCCAGCTCGCGTTGCAAGCCACCCGACGCTCACCATCATTCCAAGCTCGTCCGCCAGCCCAGCGCGCGTTTTGTCCGATGCTGCACAGCCTCCAATGCGCGTTCGCGTCCATCCCATAGCGCCCTCCACGGACGTTCGCTTCCACTCCTTGCGCACTCTCGCTTTGTCCGGCGCTGCCCTCCAGTCCGACGCTGGGTTACCATCTTGACCCGTGCATCCGGCGCTTTGTCCGCGTCCGGCGCTGGGGTGCTCTCACTGTTCATTCTAGGGAGCGCTCGCGTCCGGCGTCTCGCTTCATCCGATGCTGCTATGCTCGCTCTGACCTTTCCAAAGAGTGCTCGCGTCCGGCGCTTCGTCCCGTCCGACGCTGGATTCTATTTTTGAGGCCTAATTCGGCGTTTCATGGGCTTTTCCAAGGGTTATATAAAAAAGAATTAAGCCGCTTTTCTCAGATATTCTCACACAGACTCACGCACACGCACGATTTCTTCTTCCTTTTCTTTCTCATTTTCTTCTTCTTTTCCTTTTCATTTAATTCTTGCATTTTGGATTGACAATTGGATTGTGCGATTCCGGATTTTTGGAAGACAAATTTATCTATGAATGGTTTGTAAGTTTTTCTTGTTTTCATTATGTCTATGTAATTGGGATTGGAATAATTTCTACCATGAGATAAATTTTCAATTTGTTGGGAAATAAATGTTGGATTGTTCTTGTCTTGAATCGTGATTAATTGTGTTGATGATTTATGATTTCTTATTCGAATAAATTGATTATTTCATGATCTTCATACATGGTGTTCGAAAGAATAGTGTAGATTGATTATGTGGTTATATTTGATTATGAAGTTATGCGAGAGAAGATTTATTGTTAAATATAATTTTGACAACGAACGTGATCGATCGAGAGATTGATTTATTATTGAGTAATTAATATATATGGATAGTGTTTTTGCTATCGTGTGCATTATTAGTTAAATATCCTTCGTAGTTGATAGCCGTTTCATCCAGAGATCCCCCGCCATTAAGTTCGAGTCTAACATTGACGTGGTCGAGAGATTAGTTATTGTTGAACACTAGGTGAGAGGTGTGGGTGTTTTATACATTGTGTACCGGTCATTGATTCATTAATAGCGAAGATAGATTTGAACCCTAGAACACCGTCTCCAATTCCGTGTATTGCCAATTCCTCTTGTTGTCCAAGTGCATCCGTTTTACCTGCTTTATTTTATTCTTTGCTTTCGTCCGTTGCGTGAAAGATCCCTTATTTTAGGACGTTAGTATTTCTTTTTGTTTCTGTGTGTGACGTAGAACCGTAGCCCTGTTAAGCCTTCCTTGAGAGATTCGACGTGGGTCGACCTTACCACCCTATAGGGACCTCGTACTATTGCGAGTGACTTAGAAACACAATTTGGTCGGAACACATACAAACCCTAGGATCAATACAGAATTTAGCTACTCATATTTAAAATACTAAAACAAGAATTAAATAAAGATAACATGAATTGAATTGAAAAGATTAAACCGTAAGAATCCACAATGAATATTTGTAACAACTCGAATCCGTAAATATATCTGAACTCTGAACAAAAATCTAAAACCAAAAACTGAATGAAAAATAATCTAAAGCTTAAAGCTAAAATTGTGTTCTGTAAAATAAAATGTGCGAAAGGTTCTCTGTAAAGGTATGTCATGCCTCTGTCAAAGTCTCTCCATGTATTCTGTTCTTACTGCGCGGCTATATGGAACCCTATCCCGCATCGATTCACGAGATTAAATCGAGAGACAAAGTCGCTAGAAATTGTCACGAGCAAGCGCTGTCATTCCTCGCGAGTTTAGCTCGCGACCCTTGGTCGTGAATGAAAGTCACGAAGCAGCCTTTTCCTTTGCGTCCGTCTTTCCTCGCGAGCTTATCTCGCGAGACTAACTAGCGAAACAAAGTCGCGAGGTATTATTTTGCTGATTCGCATTTACTCGCGAGTTCTCTTCGCACGCCTCTATCACGATCTCTCACGGGCCAAGAATACCTTTATCTCGTGATCCACCTTTTTGATATCCAAACCTGTGCTAAAATGATACGAAATACACACGGCATAATATCTTTCAAGGTAAACATAAACATATCAAATGACAGCTCAAATGATCACTTATCAATTATAAACTAAACAAATATGGCCTTATAAATTAGGCAAAAATGAGGTTTATCAACTCCCCCAAACTTAACCCTTTGTTTGTCCCCAAACAAAGCAGAACAAAAGAGAGACGACCAAAAGAACAGGCGATGAGTCGAACGACAAAAGCAATAAGCCTCAGAGCAGTGAGCAACACAAGATTAAATCAAATGAATCAAATCACAACTTCTTCCATTAAACTCCACATATCATAAAAATCATAAGCACAAGTCTTCTCAAACTTGAATCCTCACGACATGGATATATATATATATATATATATATAAACTCTCAAACACTCAAGTGTATCAAGGAGGATGTGTATACTCTCAATGTTTAAAAACACACGGAATCTACCATAAGCTTGTAAATCATCTAATTCTCTATTGCTCAAATATGTACTCAAGAACTAAGATCAAAAAGTTCTTATAAAAGGTTATAATGTAGACTCTTTCGTAAGGTAGGATATATTTAGGCTAAGTGATTCATAATCCCATAATGAAAAGCACAATAAGTATCACAAGACATAAATACCAAACTTTCATAATTCATTTTAATTCTTCATACCAAGAAGTCATTTTTCACTAAGAACTCCATAATTTTCATCTAAGTGATATACTCATCCCAAGCTCTAGCTACTTACCCATTTATGTTCTTTTATCAAACTTGTGTCAACTTTTTTTTATTTGAACTTATATGGGTAAGCAACTATTTAAATTATCATTTTCTCATCATTTATTATCTTTTTCTTTTCTTTCTTTTTCTCAACCCTCAATTCTCGTAACCAAACCTCGCACTAAGGAACACAACCCAACCCACGGCTTCATGAAAGAATAATGTTTAGTATGATTTTGTGCATATTTTTCATATGTTTATGCATATTGTTTCCCGTGGTTTGTCCTATTTATGTCGTTGTTTTGATTAGTATTTATAGATTCAGACTTATTTGGTTTGTTTTGATGTTTTGTAGAAAAACGTCATTAAAATAGGAGGAATTGGATCTGCCAAAAATCAAGTATTTTGAAGAGCATCTCGACAGGAGTACATAGGCGAAAGCAGATCGCAATTCGGAGTTCGGACGCGAGAGAACGGAGCGAAACTTCAAAGTTGCGCACGTGCGACGTGGCACGTCGTGCCGCACGCCATCGCCCGCACACAGACCGCGCAGCGCCCGCCCGCGTCGACCGCGTCGCCTACGTCGGCAGCCAGCCGCGCTCTTCGTCGGCGGCTGGCGATCCAAGCCCGATTCCGCCTCGCCTGCCTTCGCCGAAGCCCGCCGCCACGCCTCCGCAAACGCCCATCGCTCTCTCGCCTCTCCGTCCGGCGCTGGCTTGGCCAGTGCCCGTTCACATGCGCGCTCGCCCATGCATGCCCAGCCGGCGCTGCCCCCTCAACCGGCGCTTGCGTCCTTCCAGAACACTCCTACGTCCGACGTTTCGACTAGTCCGACGCTGGAGTGTTGCTTTTGTTCGTCCAGAAAGAAGCCGCGTCCGGCGCTGGACGTGAGTTTTCTGCAGATATAAATACAGTTTTAGAAGCAAAAACCCTAGCCTGCCTCATATTCTCTCACTCTCGCACGCACGCGTTTCTTTTCTTTTTCCTTTCTTTTCCTTTTCTTTTCCCTTTAATCATTTTGGGCTTGGATTAGCAAGTGGATTGTACAATTCCGGATATTTGAAAGATGAATTTATCTATGAAATGGTTGTAAGTTTTTCTGGTTTTAATTATGTCTATGTAATCGGGATTAGAATCATTTCTACCATGAGATAAATTATGATTTGTAGAATAATACATGTTAGGGTGTTCTTATTTTTAATCGTGATTGTTGGGTTGATGATTTGTGATTTTCCTATTCGTATAAATTGTTTATTTTATGATCTTCATACATGGTGTTCAAAAGAATAGTGTAGGTTGATTGTGTGCTTATATTTGATTATGAAGATATGCGAGAGCAGATTTATATTAAATATGAGTTTGACAACGAAAGTGATCGAGAGATTGGTTTCATTGTTGGGTAATTGATATATGTGGATAGGTTTTGCTATTGTGTGCATTTGTAGTGAAATATCCTTCGTAGTTGATGGTGGGGTGGTTGAGAGATCTCCTGTCATTAAGTTCGAGTCTAGCATTGACGTAATCGAGAGATTAGTTAGTGTTGACCGTAGGGTGAGAAGCGTGGGTGTTTGATGCATTGTGTTCCGGTCTTTGATTCATTAAGAGCGAGGATAGATTCAAACCCTAGAACACCGTCTCCAATTCCGTGTCCATCAATTCCTATTGTTGTCCAAGTGCATCCGTTTATCTGCTTTATTTTATTTTCCTGCTTTCGTCCTTTCCGTGACAGCCCGTCTTTATGTTAGGACGTTAGTATTTCTTTTCTGCTTCTGTGTTTGACATAAAACCGTTGCCCAGTTATGCCTTCCTCGAGATTCGACTTGGGTCGACCTTACCATTCTATAAGGACCTCGTACTATTGCGAAGCGACTGAAAAGAACAATTTGGTCGGAACAAATTTTGGCGCCGTTGCCGGGGAAGGTTTAGGCTTTGGGTTTTGTGTCGTTTTGTTTTTTTGTTTCTTCCCCCGTGCTTCTTCTTTTTATTTCTTTCTTTTTCTTTTTCTTTGTTTCTATTTTCTCCAACTGGTGCGTGTGCTTGTTTTTGTAGTTGGTGTCTGTTAATGCAGGGTTACCGGCGATACGAATATGGTCATACGGGACTGGAGGAGGAAAGCTCATCGTATTGGGCAAATTCTTCCTTTTAAGAAGGAGCCCAATTCGACTATTTTGAGGATACCCGTCATCAGTGAGCATCAAGCCTATGATCCCTACTGGAGGCATCCTCGAGTTCTTCATATAGTCAGGACGTCTTCTTCCAACAATAGCCGATGAAGCCGACATTGGAGGATTCATTGCAAGCATTCATTCAGGCGAGTCAGCCGATGAAGCAGCCGGTGAAGCCGACATTGGAGGAGTTATTGCAGGCATTCATTCAGGCGAGTCAGCCGGTGAAGCCGACATTGGAGGAATCATTAAAGGCTTTCGTTCAGGCGAGTCAACCGGAGAAGCCGACATTGGAAGACACACTGACGTCTTTCATACAGACGAGTCAACAAGGGTTCAAGATGTTGGAAACATCTATGGAGCGTTTAGAGACTCAAGTCAGTCAGTCAGCCAAGATAGTGGAAGGATTGGTCTACAACCAAAGTGTGGAGGAGATGCCGAGACAATTGGAGCAAACTTCTTCAATCATAATCTATTAAGATGATGAAGTTGAGAAAAGAATCAGTGAAGAGGAAGTTAAAGGTCAAGGTTTCATCAAACCGCGACTAACCATGAACAACTTGATATGCTCCCGAACCGGTTAGAGGAGGAAGAGAGGACATGCATTGAGGTAGCATCTATAGTTTTTCTGATCATAATTCTCCAAAGTATTGTGCTTTTGGAGTTGAAGTTATCTATTTTGCTTTGAAGAATATGATGTTTGATTTGAACTTAATTAATTCGTTAATTGCTACCTTAACTGTCCTTTGTGCTTACAATGTTACTACTGATGCTCTGGTTGAGATGGTATTCCTGCAGGTGAAGGACTATGGATAGTCCGTTTTTTTGATTGGTGGAGCTCGTGCCATTGAAACGAGCACTACGTGGGAGGTAACCCACGAGTTTTCTTGTTTTTCTGTTTTGTTCTTGTTTTCTATTGGTTTTGCTTGTGTTTTGGTTCGTCTTTGTTTTGGTTTTCTGTGGTGCAGGTTTCGGTGTTTATCATTTTTTGAGTTCTGGGATATTTTAATCCGGGTGGTGAAGCCGTGATGCTCCAACTCTACAGCGCACACTCGTCCATTATGAGGGAAGTATCATCCTCTATGGCCATTTTGTGTTATAAATGTTTGGAGCACTGGGGACAGTGCTCGAATTAAGTGTGGGGGATGATTATTCATTTTTCGTGTGCGTCCATTATCTATTTGTATGCTTGGTGATGTGCATCTCAGGCTTATTTTGATTTCTTGGAATCAAGTATTGTATATCTTGAGTGAGTTAGGATTTTGATTTGTGCAACTAAACTCGTGGTATTGGTCAAACCGGTTTTAAATTTCTAAGACTTTTGGTGGTTTATGATTCGAGTGTAATGTGAATTGATGGGATTGTGATTGATAGAAAATGAATAGGAGAGAATTGATGTGATTTGTCCGACAAATATTAGGGGTAGTGTTAACATTGTCGTTACCTATATACTTGTTTCATCTATTGATTATAAAAAAAAAATGTGTGAAAAAGAGTAGAAAATGAGATTGTTGAAATGGAGGATGGGATTATGTCCCTCTTTGTCGTAATTTGAGAAATGGACATGGGAAACCACGATAGTTAACTCGAGTTCATCGAGGGTTCACCTTTCGAACATTGTTCAAAAATCTGTTAAAACATTCTATGTGCATAAAAAAGAAACTTGTTGCTAAAGGTGACCACATTAGTTAGTTCACCCTAACGGAGAGTTGGAGTGCGAGAGAGATTACCCTTTATTTATTAGAAATCAATTGTCGCCCTAGATTTATTTCACATTATCTTTGAATGCGTAAACACCAAGTGTGGGGAAAAGCAATAAGGTTTGATTGATTAGACTAAGAGTGAAGTTGCATGAATTATCCTTCCTATTCTTACGAGTATAAACTTTGCTTGAGGACAAGCAAATGGATAAGTGTTGGGGAGTTTTTTAGTATGATTTTGTGAGTAATTTTCATATGTTTATGCATACCGTTTCCCGTGGTTTGTCCTATTTATGTCGTTGTTTTGATTAGTATTTATCGATTCAGACTTATTTGGTTTGTTTTGATGTTTTGTAGAAAAACGTCATTAAAATAGGAGGAATTGGATCTTCCAAGAATCAAGTATTTTGAAGAGCATCTCGACAGGAGTACATAGGCGAAAGCAGATCGCAATTTGGAGTTCGGACGCGAGAGAAAAGAGCGAAACTTCAAAGTCGCGCCGTGCGGCGTGGCACGTCGTGCCGCGACGCCATCGCCCGCACACAGACTGCAGCCCGCCCGCGTCGACCGCATCGCTGCGTCGGCAGCCAACGCCTCTTCGTCCGGGCTGGCGATCGGTGCGGTTCGCCTCCCCCGCAAGACTGCCCGGCCTTCGCTCGCTCTCGCGCCTCCCTCTCCGCGGCAGGCTGCTGCCCGCTCCGCCTAGCGCGCGCCCGCATGCGCGCTCGCCCATGCATGCCCAGCCGGCGCTGCCCCCTCAACCGGCGCTTGCGTCCTTCCAGAACACTCCTGCGTCCGGCGTTTCGACTAGTCCGGCGCTGGAGTGTTGCTTTTGTTCGTCCAGAAAGAAGCCGCGTCCGACGCTGCGATCCGTCCGGCGCTGGACATGAGTTTTCTGCAGATATAAATACAGTTTTAGACGCAAAAACCCTAGCCTGCCTCATATTCTCTCACTCTCGCACGCACGCGTTTCTTTTCTTTTTCCTTTCTATTCCTTTTCTTTTCCCTTTAATCATTTTGGGCTTGGATTAGAAAGTGGATTGTACGATTCCGGATATTAGGAAGACGAATTTATCTATGAAATGGTTGTAAGTATTTTTGGTTTTAATTATGTCTATGTAATCGGGATTAGAATCATTTCTACCATGAGATAAATTATGATTTGTAGAATAATACATGTTAGGGTGTTCTTATTTTGAATCGTGATTGTTGGGTTGATGATTTGTGATTTTCCTATTCGTATAAATTGTTTATTTCATGATCTTCATACATGGTGTTCAAAAGAATAGTGTAGGTTGATTGTGTGCTTATATTTGATTATGAAGATATGCGAGAGCAGATTTATATTAAATATGAGTTTGACAACGAAAGTGATCGAGAGATTGGTTTCATTGTTGGGTAATTGATATATGTGGATAGGTTTTGCTATTGTGTGCATTTGTAGTGAAATATCCTTCGTAGTTGATGGTGGGGTGGTTGAGAGATCTCCTGTCATTAAGTTCGAGTCTAGCATTGACGTAATCGAGAGATTAGTTAGTGTTGACCGTAGGGTGAGAAGCGTGGGTGTTTGATGCATTGTGTTCCGGTCTTTGATTTAATAAGAGCGAGGATAGATTCGAACCCTAGAACACCGTCTCCAATTCCGTGTATCTGTCAATTCCTATTGTTGTCCAAGTGCATCCGTTTATCTGCTTTATTTTATTTTCATGCTTTCGTCCTTTCCGTGACAGCCCTCCTTTATGTTAGGACGTTAGTATTTCTTTTCTGCTTCTGTGTTTGACATAAAACCGTAGCCCTGTTAAGCCTTCCTCGAGAGATTCGACTTGGGTCGACCTTACCATTCTATAAGGACCTCGTACTATTGCGAGCGACTGAAAAGAACAATTTGGTCGGAACAAATAAGGTAGGCTCAAAAGGTCTCATCAAAAGATAAAATGATTAACATGTTAGTGTTTGGATATTATATAGGCTAAGAAAAGAATGCCTAATACCATCTCCTAATTCTTAAGCACATCAATGCAACCTCGAAACAAATCCAGAGTAAGTTATAGAGAAACACATGCTATTTCAAACCATCCAACCCAGAAAGAAACGAGACTGAAAAGATATGATAGTCAAAAGCTCAAATCTCACAGGTTTCAAACATGTGATCAAGTTCTCAAAGGCTCAATACTCACAATAATCATAACATGCTTCGTCTAACAAATTCAGCAACAATCAATTTTCTAATAAAAACAATTCTCATCATCGGCTGCTTGTTATTCAACTTAACCCTAAACAGACACAAAACAAAACAAGAAAAACAAAACAAAAACAGATAAAACCAAACCAAACAAAAACGAAAACAAAACTAAAAAATCATTTGGTTACCTCCCAACAAGTGCTTAATTTAATGTCTTTGGCTAGACCATTACTTACCTCGATCAATCTAGTGTTTTGACAACTGACTTCTTCCCAAACTAGTGTTTGCCCCTATATTTAGCATTCACTGCAGACCACCACTGAGTGTGGAAGTTGCTTCCCCCAAACTTGAACAGAACATTCGGGGTTCCATACCGAGTCCAACTCTTCTTTGTAGCATCCTCATCAACTGGTCGGTTGACATCCAAGTGCGAGATTTGGCTAACTATGGAAGTGGTGATGGAACAACAATCCTCATCATCTGAACTATCATGTCTCTTAATGGCATCCTCTTTGTTCACACGGAAAGTTAGATCACCATCATGCAAATCAATTAAAGCTCGACAAGTAGCTAGAGAAGGTCGACCCAAGATTAGCGGTTGATTTTTAAATTCAGGTTTGTCCAATATTATAAAATCAGCTGGAAAAACAAAATCCTGAATTCTTACCAACACATGTTCAACTACTCCATTAGGACTTGATACTAACCTGTCAGCCATCATCTATGAAATTGTAATTGGCTTCATTTTTTCCAAGCTCCAAATGGTTGAAAACAGATAAAGGCATCAGATTGATACTAGCTCCCAAATCACACAATACATTGGGGAATGTATGCTCTCCAATCTGACATTCCAAAGTGAAAATCCCAGGATCCTTTTGTTTCAGTGGCAATTTCCTCTGTAATATAACACTGCATTCTTCAGAAAGGTTGATTTTTTCAAATTTCCCCAACTTCTTCTTGCTCGCCACTGCATCTTTGAGGAATTTGACGTATCCGGGTATGTCTCTGAGCGCATCAAGGACTGGTATATTGATGTTTACTTTCTAGAACATCTCCATGAAACGATGAACTTCTCGTCAGATTTCTTCTTCCCAAGACGTTGAGGGAACGAAGCTATAGATATTGGAGGCGTGTGATAGCTCACGATCTTTCCTTGTGAGGATGAGTCACGAGAATCCCTCGCGAGGTCCCTATCGTGTGTCTTCGCGAGATTCACTCGCGACCATTCCTCGCGAGGCAAGGTCGCGAGGCGAAGTTCTGCCTCTGGTGCGTGTTTGCTCGCGAGCCACCTTCGCGACCTGGTGTCGCGAGGATTGTTCGCGAGGCGAGAATCCATCAGATCTTCATCCTCATCCTCTTCGGCTCTTTCCACGTTTTCTTTCTCTACATGCTCCGGATGTCTTATATAAGATGTTCCGCTCCTCAAGTAAATGGCATTGCATTGATTTAGAGGCATATTTTCGGATTCTGCTCTGTGTTGCATGGAAATTGTCCCTGCCTGTGCATCGCAGCTCTCTTATTGGCCATCTTCCCTACTTGATTTTTCACCATCTTTAGTCATTTGCCAAAAGATATGACAGTATTATTGATAGCATTGACTGTGCTCTCCAAAGTGTTTAGTCTGTTCCCCATCTGTTGTATCTGAATGTTTTGCTGAGCTACGAATTGTTGGTGACTCGCTGTAATTCGCTGATTGCTCACCAACACCTGCTGCATCATCTCTTCAAGGCTGGGCTTCTTGGGTTCCACAATCATCCCATTATTAACAGCAAACCAGGTGGTGGTTGCTGAGCATTCGCATTGGAAAAATTTGGATGATTCCTATTGTTTGGATGATATGCTGGATTCCTTCTCGGATTCCATTGGAAGTTGCTTCTTTAGTTCACATAGTTGGCCTCCTCAATGTTCTGCGCAATGGTAACAGTCATCTGCCGTTTCCTCTCGGCTGCATACTCCTTCTGCAATGAGGTGAATTTATCTAATAAATCATCATACTTGTCATCCAACTCGGCAGCAGCAACTCTTCTGATCAGCTGTGTCTCCATCAGCCACTATTAACTATTGGACGCCATCTTCTCAATGATCCTCAACACCTCATCTATACCTCTGTTGAGCAGACATCCTCCAGCTTGAAGCATCCACAATGCTACGGGTGTTAGCATTTAGTCCACTATAAAATTGGGTCACCTATTGCTCAGGTGAAAAACCATGCTGCGGATATTTTCGAAGAAGTCTTCTAAATCTCTCCCAGGCTTCAAATAACGACTCATCTCCCAATTGTGAAAAATGGGAGATCTCTGAAATGATCTTTTGAGCCTTGGCAGGTGGGAAGTATTTCGATAAAAACTTCTCACAGAGCTGTTCCCACGTTGTAATCCTTGAGCGGTCCAAACACTTGAACCATTCTTTCGTCTGACTCCTCGGTAAGAATATAAACATCCGCATCCGGATGGCATCAGTTGGCACTCCATTCTGTTTGATCGTATCACAAATATCTAGGAACGCCTCCAGGTGTGCATTAGGCTCTGCTTGTATCATACTGATGAGGCATGCTTTAACTCAAAGTTGTTAGCATTTATGTTCGGCCCCCATCCTCCACCTTGAAACTGATCAGTCGATGGTCTATACATATGGTTGAGCGGTATGGGTTGTGCTCTTCCTCCAATTTTGCCCATCTGATTCTGTAACGCTAGTTGGCGTTGCATAGTAGCTATCTTTTCCTCCATCTCGGCCATCCGATCATGTCATTGAGGGTGTCTATCTGCCATCGCTTGTCTCATTTCTCTGCGTTCCCTTTTATGTGATTTTTCAATCTCAATATCCAAGGGAAGATTTTTTCCTCTGAGGCCTTGTAATCATGCACTGTGCAAAAATACAAAATCCAGATTAGATCCAAGTAAACACACAGAAATTTAATTTTTTTATTTCTATTTTTTATTATTGTTATTATTATTTTGAAAAACCTGAATTAATAACTACAATCCATAATATTATCACTATGAAATCTAAACAGTCCCCGACAACAGCGCCAGAATTTGATCTGCTTATTTTCTACAAAGATAAATGATAGTAAAAACAACAAGTATATATATCGTATCCACAGGGACTGAAACTCGAAAACACATCAAATAATTAACACATAATTTATTCAGAAACAAAATTAAGAAGGATGATTATTAAACTAGACTCAAATAAAATAAGAATGAACTCATATATGAAAGACAGGCCCTAGGAATGTACTTAATCTAACCAGATTCACACAATTAACCTATTAATCTGTTTACTAGTTTAATCCACATTAATATGAAGGATCACTAATGTAACTATAGTCTTCCGTCAGGACATCCGATAGTAGTAGGTTAGCCTAAACTCTATCTCCGCCAGGTCTCAAGAGAAGTAAGCTAATTACCAAAAGCACACAAAGAATAACCTGCTACAGTTCACCTATCTCCGCCAGGTCTCAAGGTAAAATCTTTATTATGTATTCAAGATATCGACCATGCAATTAATTCTGCCAGGACATCAATCACATAACTAGCATGCATCAATATTGATCAGGTACCAACACATGAGAATTAAAGCCAAGAATCATAAATCATGAATGGGACGACAAAACAGTATCAACCAATAAATCATACCAATCTAGTCAGACATACTGTTTAATATGATTTTGTGCTTATTTTTCATATGTTTATGCATGCCGTTTCCCGTGGTTTGTTCTATTTATGTTGTTGTTTTGATTATTATTTATCGATTCAGACTTATTTGATTTATTTCGATGTTTTGTAGAAAATTGACATTACAAAGGAATAAATGAATCTTCCAAGAGCTATCCTATATTGAAGAGCATCTCGATAAGAGTCCATAGGAGCAAATGAATCGCAATTCAGAGTTCGGACGAGAGAGAACGGAGTGAAACCGCTGGTCACAAGACGCGCGCGCTTGACGCGTCAGCGTCCGGCTGCGTGCCGTCGTCGGCCGGGCACGCCCGGTCGCTGCTTCACAAGTCATCCAGCGCTCACTTTGCGCTGAGTTCACCCCAGTGCCCTCCTCACGTGCAGTGCCTGTTTCAATGGACTCCCAGCGTGCGTTGCAAGCCATCCGGCGCTCACCATCATTCCGCGCTCGTCCGCCAGCCCCAGCGCGCGTTCTGTCCGACGCTGCACAGCCTCCAGCGTGCTTTCGCGTCCACCCCACAGCACCCTCCGGGCAAGTTCGCATCCACTCCGCGCATGCCCTCGCTCCATCCGGCGCTGCCCTCCAGTCCGGCGCTGTGTTGCCATCTTGACCCGTGAGTCCGACGCTTCGTCCGCGTCCGGCGCTGGGGTGCTCTCACTGTTCATTCCAGGGAGTACTCGCGTCCGGCATCTCGCTCCGTCTGACGCTGTGATGCTCGCTCTGACCTTTCCAGAGAGTGCTCGCATCCAGTGCTTCGTCCCGTCCGGTGCTGGATTCTATTTTTGAGGCCCAATTCGGCATTTTCATGGGCTTTTCAGAGGGTTATATAAAAAAGAATTAAGCCGCTTTTCTCAGATATTCTCACACAGACTCACGCACACGCACGGTTTCTTCTCCCTTTTCTTTCTCATTTTCTTCTTCTTTTCATTTTCATTTAATTCTTGCATTTTGGATTAACAATTGGATTGTGCGATTTCGGATTTTTGGAAGACGAATTTATCTATGAATGGTTTGTAAGTTTTTCTAGTTTTCATTATGTCTATGTAATTGAGATTGGAAGAATTTCTACCTTGAGATAAATTATCAATTTGTTGGGAAATAAATGTTGGATTGTTCTTGTCTTGAATCGTGATTAATTGTGTTGATGATTTGAGATTTCTTATCCAAATAAATTGATTATTTCATGATCTTCATACATGGTGTTCGAAAGAATAGTGTAGATTGATTATGTGCTTATGTTTGATTATGAAGTTATGCGAGAGCAGATTTATTGTTAAATATAAGTTTGACAACAAACGTGATCGATCGAGAGATTGATTTGTTGTTGAGTAATTAATATATATGGATAGGGTTTTTGCTATCGTGTGCATTTGTAGTTAAATATCCTTCGTAGTTGATGGCCGTTTGATCGAGAGATCCCCCGCCATTAAGTTCGAGTCTAACATTGACGTGGTCGAGAGATTAGTTATTGTTGAACGCTAGGTGAGAGGTGTGGGTGTTTTATGCATTGTGTACCGGTCATTGATTCATTAATAGCGAAGATAGATTTGAACCCTCGAACACCGTCTCCAATTCCGTGTATCTGCCAATTCCTCTTGTTGTCCAAGTCCATCCGTTTTACCTGCTTTATTTTATTCTCTGCTTTCGTCCGTTCCGTGACAGATCCTTTATTTTAGGACGTTAGTATTTCTTTTCTATTTCTGTGTGTGACATAGAACCGTAGCCTTGTTAAGCCTTCCTCGAGAGATTCAACTTGGGTCGACCTTACCACCTTATAGGGACCTCGTACTATTGCTAGCGACTTAGAAGAACAATTTGGTCGGAACACATACAAACCCTAGGATCAATACATAATTTAGCTACTCATAATTAAAATACTAAAACAAGAATTAAATAAAGATAACATAAATTGAATTAAAAAGATAAAACAGTAAGAATCCATGATGAATATTTGTAATAACTCGAATCTATAAATAAATCTGAACTCTGAATGAAATCTAAAGACAAAATGGAATGGAAAATAATCTAAAGCTCAAAACTAAAATTGTGTTCTGTAAAATAAAATGTGCGAAAGGTTCTCTGTAAAGGTGTGTCACGCCTCTGTCAAAAGTCTCTCACCAGATTCTTACATTGCCTTTGCTATATGGAACCCTAGCCCGCATCGATTCATGAGACAAAGTCGTAAGCGATTGTCACGAGCCAAGCACCGTCCTTCCTCATGAGTTTTGCTCGCGACCCTGGTCGCGAATGAAAGTCCCGAAACAACATTTTTCCGTGCGTCCGTCTTTCCTCGCGAGCTTATCTCGCGAGACTAACTCGCGAAACAAAGTCGTGAGATATTGTTTTGCTGATTTTCGTATTTATTCACGAGCTTTGATCGCGAGTTCTCTTCGCGCGCCTCGGTCGTGATCTCTCACGGGCCAAGAATCCCTATATCTCGTGATCCACCTTTTTGATATCCAAACCTGTGCTAAAATGATACGAAATACACACGGCATAATATCTTTCAAGGTAAAATAAACATATCAAATGATCACTTATCAATTATAAACTAAACAAATATGGCCTTATAAATTAGGCAAAAATGAGGTTTATCAACCCGTTGCCCTTACTGACACATCGACAAATGAGCAACGAGAGTAAAGCGAACTTTGGCATAAGTCAAATAATATGGCTAAATGCTATATGATTACTACAATGTCAAAGGGCTTGCAGTTGCGACATCAATTGATGGTAGACGTGACTGAGATCTGGTCAAGTCTCGAGAATAAGTTCGGGCAATCGGATCAAACATCAGCTTCCGCACGATGAGAGAAATCTTAGGATGGAAGAAGAAAGTTCGGTCCATGAACATATCTCTCACATGAATCATCTCATGGATAGTCTTGATCAGTTAGGATGAGGAATCGATGATGAAGCCAAGGTCGATATTATCCTCAATACACTGCCCATGTCTTTTGAGAACTTTCGCATGAACATGATCATGAGCAAGATGGAGTATACACTTAGTCAGTTGCTCAACGATGTCGTAGCAACGAAATACGTCATGGGAAAATGAGCACATGCGCCCTTGCTAGCATATCTAAGGGCCCCAATGTTCCATCAAATGGTGGAAGGAGAAAGAGGGGTGCCAAGAGTGGTAGAGGTAAAGGGAACAGTGGGAGCCAGAACATGAATGCCCCCGGAGGCATGAAAAAGCCAAATGAGTGGGGCAGGTGCTTCAAGTGCGGTATGACTGGGCATTGGAAGGCTAAGTGCCCTATGCTCAAGGCTCAAGGTACGTCATTGGCTTTAGTAACGAAAACATGTTTAACGTCTTGTTCTACTCATTCGTGGGTAATAGATACAGGTGCAACTGATCATATTTGTTACACCTTGTAGGGGTTCCTGCGGACAAGGCAACTGAGTGATGGCGAGATAACGATCTCCATGGGCAACGCGGTGAAAGTCGAGGCCGTTGCAGTCGGAGATGTTACTTTATGCTTTGATAGGATAATTTTAGTTTTAAGATATGTTTTATATATGCCGTAGTTTCGACGAAACCTTGTTTTTATTTCCAAACTATTTACTCATGGATATTCAGTTGTTTTTATAGTGGTGTTTCTATCATGAGAAATGACGAGTTTATCTGTGGTGGCACATTATATAATTCTATTTATACTATTTCTGTTAAGCATAATACCTATAATTATATTGCATCTACTATATCAAAACATAAGAAGATGAAGTTTTCTTCGCAAGATGACACAACATATCTTTGGCATCTTAGATTAGGTCACATCAATCGAAATAAGATCCAAAGACTGGCTAAGAATGGAGCGTTGGGTGAATTATATTGCACTCATTTTTGTTGCTATGAGAGCTTTGAGTGTGCAGAATCAAGTGAGTGATACGGAGCAATGAGAGAACATCTTTCATACGAGGTGTCATGTCAAAGATAAGGTGTGCAGCGTGATCATCGATGGTGGGAGTTGTACCAACGTGGCTAGCATGACCATGATTGATAAGTTAGGACTACCATTAGTGAAGCATCCCAAGCCATATCGGTTGCAGTGGTTGAATGATAATGGCATTGTCAAGGTGAAGAAGCAAGTGAAGATTTCGTTTCGCATTGGAAAGTATGAGGATGAAGTTCTTTGTAATGTGATTCTGATGCAGGCGAGCCATATTCTATTGGGACGGCTGTGGCAGTTTGATAGAAGAGTGAAGCATGATGGCTTTACGAACAAATACTCCCTCGAGTTCGATCAAAAGAAGGTGTCACTTGTTCCTCTTACTCCAAAACAAGTTTATGAGGATCAAGTGTTGTTGCAAAAGGAGTCGAAGTTGGTGAAGTCGGTTGGGCAAAGTGATGGAAGTAAGGAGAAGAGAGTAGTCCAAAAGTCTTTTCTTGCGAGGGCTAGTGATTTGAAGTGGGTAGTGAATGAGGAGAAGCCTTCATTGATTTCTACTAACAATCTTGATTCTCTACCCCCTTCTATTTCTTCTTTTCTGCAGGATTTTAATGATGTCTTTCCCGAAGATACGCCTCATGGTTTATCACCAATTCGAGGGATTGAGCATCAAATTGATTTTGTGCGTGGAGCAACACTTCCTAATAAACCAGCCTACTGAACCAATCCGGAGGAGAAGAAGGAATTGGAACGCCAAATTGAAGAGTTGTTGACAATAGGACACATGAGGGAGAATTTGAGTCCGTTTGATATAGGCGAGGAGGGGAAGGATGGAGTCCGAGGTTCGTTGGTTCAAGAGTTGTCCAAGAAGCCCATTGGAGATGGCGGTCCAACCAGCCCACGAGCGGTCATTTAATTATGACGAATGAGCTTGTTTTTGAATACTTTTAGTATATTATTTTGTGGCATATTATGGTTCACATTTTTTTAATTATTTTTGTAGCCCATTTAGATGTTAGATTAAATAGTTTCCTAGTTTATTTAGGTCTCTTCTTTTAATTAGTTTCATACTTTGATAAGGAGTCCTTCTTTGATAAGGATCAGAGTTTAAATTTTAGCCTATATATAGGCTTGTAAGGGGGATGAAATATTCAACTTTTGATTTCCAATATATGTGAGTTTTATACTCTCTTCAATAACTCTTCGAAATTCTTGAGATTTGCCAAGTAAATTCAATATCGACGTATCGACGAGACATCCATCCCTAATTCGTGTGTCATTCATCGTCCCCGAGTTGTTGCGTCAATTTCACGTTGGGATATAGCGACATACTGACATAAATCACTTCTTGGGTTAGATTCAGAGGTTTTGGGATATGCCATCTTTTCATCTTCCATTCGCGTGTCATTGATCCTTTATATCAGCGAGAATCATATCACCAAGACATGTGCTGAACAAGAAGACTAACAAGTTGGAGGCTAGATTTGATGCAAGGCTGTTTATAGGATATCTTATAGGAACGAAAAGTGGTTATTTCTATAGTCCTAATGATCAGAAGGTCGTTATTAGTACCAATGTCCGATTCTTGGAGGAGGACTACATGAAAAACCACAAATCCAAAGTTGAAATCATTCTTCAAGAATTGGAAGATGATCGTATTCCACCATCGATTCTACCAAAGGTATAAGATGTCAATACTAGTGGGATGGATCGATACCAGATACTTCAAGAGATTAAAGTGGGTCGAGTTTCACTAGGGATACCGACTGTACAAGTGGTGCCTACCCACAAGTTGTGCAAGAAAACGAACCACAAGTTACTGCACCCATCGTTGTCATTGTGCTAGTAGCACCTCGTCAAAGTGGGATGGTTGTGCGACAACCTGATCGATTTATGTTCGTGGGTGAATCTTCGGATTTAGTCCCAGTAGGAGAACAAGCTATAATCGAACCATGAACATACAGTGAGGTGATACAAGACATAGATGCAGGAGCATGGCACACGGTATGGACTTAGAAATTGAGTTCATAACAACTATGGATGTATACGAGAAAACACCTCTACCATATGGCAAGGAAGCCATAGGTAGTAAGTGGGTACATAAGAGGAAGAGAGATTCTGATAGAGAGGTTTCGTCTTTTAAAGCCAGGATTGAGGCAAAGGATACACTCAGATTGAGGGGATTGATTATGATGATACCTTATCGACTGTATCAATGCTCAAGTCCATCAGAATTCTTCTGTCATAGCAGCTCACTTAAACCTAGTGGTTTGGCAAATGAATGTGAAAATGGCTTTCTTAAACGGTTACCTTGAGGAAGGTCGGGACATCTATATGCAGCAACCCAAAGGTTATGTGAAGAAAGGTGGGGAACATCTAGTGTGGAAGCTTATGAAGTCCATTTATGGACTCAAGCAAGCTTCCCGATCATGGAACTTACGCTTTGACGAGGTTGTAAAATCCTATGGTTTTACCCAGTTTCCCAGCGAGAGTTACGTGTATCGTTTAGATGTCAACGATGACATGATAGTCTTGCACTTTACGTAGATGACATCCTTCTACTTGGCAACAATGTGAAGCTGTTATCAGGCATAAAGAGTTGGTTATCCGATCAGTTTCATATGAAAGTCTTAGGAGATGCAACGTACATTCTTGGGATTAAGGTTTACCGAGATCGCAAGAGGAAATATCTGTTATGCGGTAGGCATAGTGGCAAGATATCATTCTAACCCTGGACAAGCTCATTGGACTGCTGTAAAGCATATACTCAAGTACTTGAAAAGGACTTGAGATTATAGGCTAGTTTACTAGACAGATAGTCTAATGCCTTTGAGTTATTCAGACTCAGATTTTCAAGTTGATCGTGTTGAGAAGAAGTCTGCCTCAGGCTATGTGTTTGCCTTGGGAGGTGGAGCTGTATCTTGGCGGAGTGCAAAGAAGCGGTGCATTGCAAACTCCACCATGGAAGCCGAATATGTAGCAGCATCTGAGGCTGCTAAGGAGACGGTATGGTTCAAGAATTACCTCATGGATCTAGATGTGTTACCTCATTTGCCCAAGAGTATCATAGGGTTCTGTGATAACTCTGGTGCAATAGCAAACTCGAAGGAACCACGAACCCACATGGAGATGAAACACATAGAGAGAAAGTACCTATCATACGAGAAATTGTACAACGAGATAACATGCTTATAGAGAAGATTGGTACTGCGGACAACCTAGCTGACCTATTCACGAAGAGCCTGCCGCAAAAAGTTTACGACAAGCATGTTCGAGGACTTAGATTGCGCAAGATGGCCTTCACTTAGAAATGAAACATTTGTAGAAGTGGGAGAATCAAAGTGATAGTTTTTTTTGTAATAGCTAGTAAGGAGACACATTATATACTAAAAGTTTGCTCTAGTATAAGTGGGATATTGTTGGATTTGTATACTGAAAGCAGAAGGGTTGAACTTGTATATAATGTTTCATGTTACCACTATTACAATCTCATATCTGAATTGTTTACTTGATTGCATATGTGTAACAGCCCTCTACTACTAATGACGGATTAGTAGGGACTATCACTTGAAACAGTAATTAAGAGACATGAAAGACATACATCAAGTAAACTAAGAAGCTTCAACCATTATATACAATACATACATAATATACAGGTGAGACTAGACCAACAGATCCAAAAGAATTCATCTGATCTGAAGGTATTTAACTTTCAACTTAAAACATAACTTAGTGTTCTATTGCAGCGAAAAAGCATGTGAATACACATATGACGATGTGTAAACAAGGTTCTAACATATATATCAGCAACAAAAAGTATTCCGACTGCTCAACACACCTCCACCCATCATCCGCTCAACTTGCACATTTAAAAACAAACATGCAGGGCTGAGTACAAGAATGCACTCAGTGAACTCATGCCAAAACATTTTATAATATCTAAATTACACTGCCCTATCATAGTAAGACACAAGGGTTTTATTTGAAAAGGCCTTGTACTTACGAAACATTTTCATCAATTCATAAACATTAGTCTGGCCAGACATGTTTTTCTTGTATGTATGATCCATATCCTTTTCTTTCCTCATAACATTTCATTTAACACCGTAGAAGTAGGCCTCCTTCTACTTCGCTGTGACCGACCGAGAATTGTCCTTTCAGCACACAGTCACCATTATTGTATATACGTTAACCCTAGCCAGGAAACTTACCCTCCGGCATAGGATCCGAATTCGATTTCATTCATAAGTTGGTAGCGAACCAACAACATTCATAACATCTCATGGATAGGATACATACATAAAAACATAAACATTTGGGCAGGTAATTAAATAAATCATTTCATCATCATTTCTTGCAAATAAAGCCTCGTAAATAAATCATTTGAACAGCATTTTATCATTTAAAAGTATAGTAAAGCCCACCTGGACTGTAGACTTTCTTAATTCGATTTCTTTCTTCTCCAATTGGTCACGTCCGCGTCCCACCTTTACGTAAAAACTATTTTAGTACATCGGTCACGTTTTTCAAGAACGTCAAAGTTTAATAAACTTTGATAACTTTCTATTATGATACTTCGCATCTTTTAACTAAATTAGTACGTCGTTTCATTGCATATCTTAACTAATAACTCCTCGTACTTCGATAGAGACGAAATATGATCTACGGCCTCATTTTAACCATTTAGGTTAAACGTAGATCTTATACTAACGTCTTTCGATAAAATTATTTCAATTATGAAATCGTTTCTCACAAAAGAGATATTCTTATCAATTTAATACGTTTTACACGTATTAGTGTATTTATTCAACGTATACAACAACATTGATCACATACTAACGTATTTCATACATTTAAACTTAAGTCAACGTTTTTGACTTTTCTTAACATATTTTTCGAATTATTCACATATTTGATAACCAATTTCCATATAAATCGATTTCCAATCGATTTCTTATCAAATAACCCTAATTCTCGATTTTTCACGATAATCAACAAACATGATCAATATTTTACTAAAGTGTGATCTAACTTGTACATTACATATTATTTTTCATATTTAACGTCATTTAACATAACGTTTCGCCGTAAACATAGTATACTAGGTTTCTAAAATCCCATAAATTCTTAATAGGTATAAAATATAATGTAAGCATATAATATGAAATTTTCCTTGATAAAAAGAATTTAAAACCCTAAATCCTCAAACCTAGCTCTCGGCCCTTATTGATAAAATTCTCAAAATTCTTTCAAAAATTCTTATAAATTCACATAATACACTATATTATCATAGGATCATTAATATGTAGTAACATTAGCTATAAAAAAATTGGACATCATTATCCTTCACCTTATAACTCTCGAATTTTTCATCAAATTCAACCAAACATTTTTCTAAAATTCTAATAAAATCTCACAACACCTAATCATCATCCTATATCATTAATATAACATAATATTCAACAATTACAACTAACACATCAATGTACCAATTCTAGTAAGTCTCGAAAATTTCCAAATGTGATCAAACCATTTTCTAAAAATCTAATAAATTCATATAGTACTAAATCAAGGCTCTACATCAATAATATGCTATAATATCACTTAAACATGATTTGTACATTAACATATGAACTTCAATAATTTTCGATAATATCATATATATTGCATATGATTTCTAAAAATTCCTAATAAATCACAATGAGTTCCATTACTATCATATATCATTAATCCATCAACACTTAAACAATAATAATTTTCAGTCATCACTATAAAAATTATAACATGCTTAGCTTAAAATTAAATCAATACATATGATCATTCTTCATATAATCAACATAATTAACAAACCACTAACATGATAGCTATTTTTTCATATTTTTCGTTAATAACATAAGCATAAATATTAAAATCCAACGGTTGGAAATCGAAAATTTTAACGCATAAATAAAGCTCGTTCGATTCCTAACCTTTTAACCGGCGTCGATTTTTAGTGCAAATGATTTTCTTTCAAAGGTTTGGGATATTAAAAATGAAGAACTCTCCCTCTTTTCTTCCTCAAAGCTCACGGTAATATGGTTTGGAATGAGAAAGATATTTTGTTTTATTTGTCTATCACTTAATACACACATAAGCAAAAGGAATAAAATGACTTAGTACACAATTCCTATCCTACACCTCTCGGTTCTCTCACACACAACAAAGGAAGACATATTTTTGTTAACTCACTAACACTTTAATGACTCACAATATTCCTTAGTAAATGCACCTTACAACAATTAATTGCATGGAAAAAAATCCTCAACTTTTGATCACCTTTTATGTCGGCACCTTCAATGCTTCAAACAAGGATGAGTTTTAAATTTTATCTTATACCACATATAATATCCTAAGCATTTACTACATGTAAGTAAATCATCACAAAGAGTCCCACAATTTCTTCCAACCTCAATTGATCAATATACACGGCTACTTCACAAGCCATTGCACATACACTTGATCCTCTAATTAATTTTCTTGTTTTATGTGAAATAATATCCTACTATCACAATTATAATATCATATGGCATAAAGATAGCAACATTCTTCTTCAATTTATCCTAATATGTACCAACTCACGGCACTTGCATACTATAAGTGTCAAACATTTTATTTTCTTGCTATTAATAGTTATATAACATAATATAGGTCTTAGATGATAAAATTAAATCATAGGAAAAATAATTAAAAAGATTCATGTGTCAAAACCCAAATTTTCGAAATTAGGGTTTTCGAAAATTTCATACTTATTCAATATTTATTCCTTAATCCTCTAGCATTGTTTTAATGATAAATAATGCTCTTATTACATAAAATAATCATAGGAATTTAAATATTATAATTCCTCAATCATTAGACTTAGTTTAATTTCTGCTTTCATTTTATTGATTGAATAATTTAGTTTATTGTTTTATTCTGTTTAATTTATGCTTTGGATTTATCAGTTCCATTGGAATTAATTTCATAATATTATTATTTGATGATTTTTGTTGGATTCAATTCCATAGTGACAATGGTTTGTTTTCGTGTTTCTATCAATTTATATTGCTTTGATTTATCCCGCTTTCGATTAATTCCTGTTCTTGTTGGTTGATTGATGATTATGGTTTATTTACAATTAGATTTAGATTAGGGCTTGACAAACCCTATGAATTGGATTTATATCGTTTTGTTTATTGCTTTCGATTTATCGCTTTCGTAGTTCAACTAGGGATTAACAACCCCTGGTTTAGATTTATTGCTTTAATAGTTTAGCTCGGGATTGACAACCCCTAGCTTAGGAATGCTGTTTATTTTCTCGTTTTTCAATTCCTGCATGTTTCAAACCCTCTTTGGCATTAGAATGTTTAGTATTTAATTGTTGGATTTGTATACTGAAAGCAGTTTTGGTTGGGCTTGTATACAATGTTTTCTGTTACCACTATTACAATCTCCTATCCGAATTGATTACTTGATTGCATATATCTATGTCCTCTTATCTCATATATAAGTTAGATCATACGATGTGTAGAAGATCACGAAGTCCGTATGATTGGTCGGCTTAATGAGATATAAAAGTTTCACACCGAGACAACTTGAGGACGAGTTGTCGGTATAGTCATGGTATAGATATGAAGTGACTTGACTTGGTTGCTTGTCTATCTTTGTGCGCCTCGACGTATTGAAGGATCACGGTGAGATGAGTTCTTCTATCGACCGTCGTGAAGAACCTAGATCTCGGTGACTTCACGATGATCTAAACCTCGATAATGTATTAGGTGAATATGAGTTCTTGACCATCACTTTGACTTGTTATGGGTGGCGTTATTTGTTCTAACCCAATATTCTCCGCATCTGGGTGGTGGCGGTACTTGTATGTCATGCTAGTTATCAGATCGAGTCACCGTGTCTGTTTAGGATGATGGCGTCCCCTTAAGGAGCTCAAAGGTTTATTGTACTAAACCCCGCAGTTGAGTTAGCTCAAGTACAATAATAAGGTTGAGTGGTACTACTTAAGGAATTAAAGATATTAATTATTCTAAGCAGTCAGAATGCTCTAAATAATTAATGGACGTGCGATATCTTAAATACGGGTATTCGTAATGTCTAAGTGCAAGCCCGACTCACCTTCGATAATAAAGGGGTAAGTCAACATTTATTCTCTAGTGGCATGAATGAATGTTTATAAATTAATTTATGTTCTGGGCTGAACATAAGATAATTAATTTATTTGAGGCCCATCTTTATTCCTTGTATTTGATCCCTGGGCTGGCCCTTCCAGGCCCGTAGCTACTGAAGAAATCGGCGCCTACCTCCCTCTATGGCAAGGATTTGATTCTCTTTATTCTATAAGGATATTATTATATTTATGGGATATGCATGGATCCTTTCCTTATGGGATTATGGTAATGCATTATAAATATAAGGTAAGAGATAAGATCAAGGCTAATCCTCACAATTATCATAGCATTATTTTCGTGAATCACAATAGTCCTTTGTGAGGAATTTTCGAAAATTCATAGAGGGATAGGGTGATTTCCTGTAGCATTCTTTTGACGACCCGACTTTCCAATGAAGTACGGATCATATGGATCGTCACCGTATGATAAAGCGTGAAATAAACATAGCTAATCAAGGCAATCAACCAATCAACTACTTAATAACGATAGGTTAAAGGGATAAACAATCGAATACCAACTCAAGTCGTAGAAGGATTTAAAGTACAGTGCGACCTCGATTCAATACTAAATAAGCGGTTATAATCAAAACATTAATAATATCGAGTTAGGCGGCGATAAGCATGTGGACATGCATATGACGATGCATGCCCAAGGTTCTAGAAACCTTTCTAATTAAGCATCAAAATAGCTGCTACTCGCACCACCTCGCACACATCATCGATCCTTGCTCAACCCGCGCATCAAAAACGAATGCGGGGCTAAGTACAAAAGTACTCGGTGGACTCGTTGCGAAAATATTTTCTTTGTCAAAGTTATTAATCGCCCACAATAGCGCATGAGGATTTTGGTTAAAAGACTCATACCTATCAAACATTTTATCGTTTTCCAAAAGCGTTCGGCGAACTATTTCATTCACGTTATTTCCATATCGATCATTCATTCATTCATACGCGCTATGGGTGGCCACCTACACATAGTCGCCGTGACGATCGAGGTAGCTAACCTTAACACATAGTCACACGTGTACACAATGAAAGTTAGTCCTTAACTAAGTCGGATCCGATCGTTACCCTTTTTAACGTTGGTGGACCAACACATTCACATACCACATTGATATACCAATCTCGAGATAGGATAACAACAAAACATAAACATTTGGCGGTCGATAACATTTCATGTGATAATATTTCAATAAGCTTTGTAAAACATGCTTTGAGATATGCATAACATTTTCGTTTCAAGAAAGCCCACCGCTAATCGAGCTAGTGGTTCTAAAAGCGGTGTGATGTTCTTCCTCACGACTACGTGCGATCAAACACTTCATAAGAAAATAGCGTTTCTTAGATTCTTTCTATTGATCGAAGGTCGTTTATAAACTACGACTTAAAGTTCTCAATTAGGGTTTCTTTATGATTTTATGTGATTGTTTTAAGATAATTTCTATTCTCAATTAGGGTTTCTTTATGATTTTATGTGATTGTTTTAAGATAATTTCCATTACCAATTTCCAAACTATATCACTTCATCGCTCATAGGTGTACTTTAATTATGAATCATATATTAGAGTCTATCCTCGACTCTTAACCTTAGTGTTATTCTTAACGTTATTACGTTATAGATTGTCGGTGTCAATTACGATTGGTAGTTTAGGATTATCTCGAGCCACTAACTAGACTAAACAATTATAGTTACGTCTAGTAGGTTATGCTCGACGACTTATCGTATTCGCATACGACAATTAAAAGATGAGTCTTGATTTATGATTCAAGTGAGCACATGCTATCATATAGCTAAGTACTTAAGAATAAATGAAGTACTTGAGAATATTAACTCGATGTTTGAGACATAAGGATCGACGTCTTATGTTCGAATCTTCGCTACTCATTACGACATTGCTTATTTAATTCACTCGTCGGAGATTACATATGTCGTATAATCGTTATTCGTTAGCGAGTTATGTTAACGCCCAACCAATTATCGTATTGAGTTATCGTTATTGAATATTAACGTTGTAGCTCGACCTTTGGTTTTCTAACTTAGGAACTCACGTTTGAGTATCCTTTTATTAATGGAAAACCCTAATTTGTGTCACTTGATCCTCGTTTATTCGTCTTAAGTTATCGAAATTGGTCGATTTTTTTGGGTTCTCGTACATATAGTATTATGTTGTTTACGTTTGGGGTTTTGGTTTGTCGGTTCAACATAAACATAAACATTCAACATCAACAAAACCATACACAACATAAACTATACTAAAGCATTAGAAAACCCTAATTTCTAATGTAATACACCATCATTGTGTAAGTGTGCATAAGTGTTCCATTCATTCACCCTAATCACAACCATTTATCCAAAGTTTCATATTACTATCATAGCATCATTCATCATCAAAATTAAACCCATACTAAGCCATTCTATTACGTTTCGATAACTAGCAACAATTAGCATATGCATCCAATAAATTCCAATAAAATCACATTATACTCCTATCATATTATAGAATTTAATTACCAACTCAATATCATCATATAAATTTTTTAAACCATGGGTTAAAAGTCTCAAACTTTCGGTCATTTCAAATTAGTAAGCTTTGGTGTTCAATAAATTCCACAAAATTATATCATGCTTATACTATTTACTAAACATGAAATATCACTTCATATCATGCATTAAAATTTTAAAACCATGCTTTTCATCTTTAAATCATTTCGTAATTCCACATTTATATATATACATATTCAATAAATTCCAATCTTGCACAATATGTTTATATATGAAATAAACATGTAATATTAACATTAATTATCAACTAATATTTATAATATGAACCAAATGCTTGGAATTCTTTTTGTCCTCACACATATTTTACATATGTGTTCAATAATTCCCAACAATGCATATTAGGTTCATATTATTTCTAAACATCATATATCCTATTATTTCCAACAAATAAAATCAAATAATGGCTTAAAAATACTTAAATATATTTTGCCCATTTTTGAAAAAAATAGGAGTAGTATTTCAAAATTTTCATGATTAATGTATGATGTTCATATCATATATTAAACACTATATCTCAACTAGTTCTCAACAAATAAAATAAAACAAATACAAGAAAATTCCAAAAATATTCTGAAAATTACCATATTTATTCTACATGCTTATAATACATTAACAAGCAACAATATCAAATAATATTCATAAAATCATGCTTTATCATATTTAAAAGAAATAAAGCATAAATAAAAAAATCAAACATGCTCCAAAAATTTTAAATTTTACAGTAGCCTTAGAACATTATTCTAAGAATTTTTGTTCATGTCTTGAGAGCATTTAATGGCTTTAAAGTCACGAAAAAATGAGGAGTAAACTAGGGTTTTAAACCCAAAATTAAAATAAAATTCCACTCCATTAGGATGGAAGAGGATGATGAATAATACCTTCTTATGGTTTTAGAAGGATTATTTGAGTGTGGGAGAGGTTGGGGAGGGAGGATTTAGTGTTGCGAGGTTGAAAGAATGTAGAGAATTTAAAACCAGAAAAATGCAAAGGGGTGAATGAAGTCTGCCCTTGGGCGCCCCCCCTTGTATTACAGACCTAAAGGCTGTCTTTTCCCATTTTGGAATGGTCTTGGTGGTAGTTGGGAGGTGGATTGGTCAAATTACCTGCTTTGGTATGTTATCTGACTCTTTAAGTTTTAACGCGCGATTGATTTCTCGGAACCTTAAGGTTTTATCATCTTAAATAGCCTCCAAATGACTTATTTCAATGTTTATAAAATTTCATGAAGTTCGGACGACGTCCAATAAGTCAATTCGAGTTATCGCGAAAAACTGCTGTTCGGCGATTAAAAATATGCTCATTCAAAATTCTATTGAATTTTGAACTTTCATAATTAATTTGAGTCTTATAAAGCATATTTTATTGATTTAGACCCTTGGTTCGAGTTTCGGTCGTTCGGTCAATTTAGGGTTTCCTAGATATATTACCCTTGTTCGGTTAAGTTCCTCAGAATTTCCTTGAAATTGATTCTTATAATTTCTAAATTCATAATAAATTATTCCTTCATAATTTTGATTGTTATCACAATTTATTATGATTAGCACGGACTGAAAGTTGTTCCGCTCAGAAATAGTGCTTTTAAGGCGACCGCAAGTATGCCCAAAATTCTCATTCTTTGGCTTCTCACATGTTTTCGTGTGAGGATTCTAAAAATAAAATCCGCTTTTGAGATTCATTCTCGATCTTTCATTCTACGCTCAGGCTACTCGAAAACCCTAATCCTAGGGACTAGTTATCGCTTTTGATTTCTTTAGTATTCGATCTCCTAATCGATTCTAATTGTTTCATTGGTTTCCTTAAACATAATTAAGGACTAACTACTACAAATAATTGGTCTAAGCATCACCAATTAAAGTTTTAAATTTTTTGGGTTATTACAATTCTCCATAGATTATCGTCACTCGATATTGGAGATTGGGCAACCGGGATACAGTCCAGAAGATCAAAGCACGAGTCTCGATCCGTTCATCCCCGACAGATTCAAAGATAAACACGAGAAAACCCCTACGTGTTGTAATTAATTATATAGACGCATGCTAGGTATATAATCAATGTATGGTGAATTAAACATCCAAGATAGATCATCGGGAGAGGGTCAAATCAGTTTTCCCTACATTAATTGCTTTCTGTGTGCAACACGAACAATAAGCCCTGTTAAGTTTTCCTTGAGAGACGACTTGGGTTAACTTATCACGCTACAATTACCTCGTACGATTGTGAGTAAATTTTAGTGTTCTTTTAGCTCGATCAATTTTGGCACCGTTGCCGGGGAAAACTTTAGGCATATTGTTTGTGTTGTTTGTTTTCTGTGTTTCTTTTCGCTTACGCTTTGTTATTTTCTCCCGGTGCGTGTGATCTTGTTTTTGTTGTTGGTGTCTCATGTCACGGGGTATCGTGATGCACGAATGTGGTCAAACAGTGGGGAGGAAAGTTCATAGTATTGGGCAAATTCTTCTTACGAAGACGAAGCCCGTTCGACTATTCCGAGGATACCCGCTCAACCATGAGTATCGAGCCTCGATCCCTACCCCGAGCAACAAGCCTATGATCCCCATCGACCAACCACCTCCACCGCAAAGATGCAAGATCGAGCTACAATCCATACCGATCAACCACCTCCGCCGCGATGACGAGGATCAATCCTACAATCCATACCGGGATCAACCACCTCATTGTAGTATCCGTACTGAACAACCACCTCCACCTCAAGACTCGTACCCGCAGCAGCCACCTCCACCTCAAATGCCAGCTTGGGATGATAAGTTCGTCAAAAGTTTGGATGCTTATGATGCCTCATTTCAGCGTTTGGAGACGCAAGTGGGACATGTTAATAGCACTTGATGAGTCATTGCGGAATGGATGGAACTTCCAAAGCAATCCAATCGTGTCCAAAGGTCACTATTCTAGAAAGTGACCCAATTATTGAGAATTGGGTGGGAGACACCGACGAGTCACGCGTCCGAGAAGGTGGAAAATGAGAAAGAATGGGCACGTGAGGATGAGAAGCGGATCGAGCCACGAGGAAGTTGTTACAAGGACGATCGACAAGGAAGAGTGGGCACATGAAATTGATAACACGCGAAACCCACTCGGAGGTGAAAGAACTACCCAAACACTTGGAGGAGGATGAGGAGAGGGTGAAGAATGAGTGGGCACGTGAAGTTACTAGATGCCAAAGCTCACTCACGAAGTGAAAGAACCGCCCACATTTGAAGTACGTGTTCCTAGAGGAAGACAAAGTGAGGACAAAGGTTGAGGTAACATCGATAATTTGTCAACATCCTAATTCACCAAAGTATTGTGCTTTGGGAATTAAAATTATCTATTTTTCTTTGGAGAATAGGATGTTTGATTTGAGCTTAAATGATGCATTATTTGCTTTCTTTACTGTCCTCTGTTCTTATATGGTTACTACCGATGCTCGGTGAGATGGTATTCTGCAGTAAAGGACTATGGATAGTCCGTTGTTGGCCGAATACGTCGGGCTCACGATGTTAAACTGAGTACTACGTGGGAGTTTACCCACGGATTTTTATTTTCTTTTTCTTTCTTTTTTTTGCTTGTTTTGTTGTTCACTTTGATCTTTCTGTTGTCTCTGTGTTAGTTTTGCTCGAAATTGGAACGTCGTCAGCCGTGAGGTGTAGCCGTGATACTCCGGTTACTGCCGCTGCGCTCACATTCCAACCCCGCCATCGCCATCTATTATCGTGAAGTCTCATCCTCTATTGGCTATTTTGTGTTATTAATGTTTTGAGCAGGGGACGATTCTTTCGAATTTAATGTGGAGAGAGTATTTGGTTTTGTGGGCGTGACTTATATATTTTTGTATGCTTAATGATGTGCCCTTGTGCTTATTTTGATTGTTTGGACTAAAGTTTTATTCTGTTCTCGTAAGGTTGGGATTTTGATTGTTGCATCTGAACTCTGTGGTATTGGTCAAACTGTTTTTTAAATTTCCGAAACTTTTGGTGATATATGAATTGAGTTTAATGTGAATTGACGAGATTGTGTTTGATAGAAAATGAATAGGGTGAAATTGATGTGATTTGTCCGGCTAATGTTAGGGGTAGTGTTAACATTGTGGTTACCTATATACTCGTTTCAATAAAAAAAAATGTGTGAAAAAGAAGAGAAAAGAAGGAGAATGAAACTCCAATATATTGTTGAGATTGTATAAATGGAGGATGGGATTCTGCCCCTCTTTCTCGTACATTGAGAAATGGGCATGGGAAACCACGACAGGCGACTCGAGTTTATTGAGAATTCACCTTTCGAACATTGTTCCAAAATCTGTTAATACTTTCTATGTTATCAAAGAAACTTGTTGCTAAAGGTGACCACATTAGTTAATTCACCCCTAATGGAGAGTTGGGTCGGAGCAAAGGTTACCCTTTTATTTATTGGAAATCAATTTCCATCCTAGATTTATTTCACATTATCTTTGAATTCGTAAACACCAAGTGTGGGGAAAAGAAATGAGGTTTGATTGATTAGACTAAGAGTGAAGTTGCATGAATTATCTTCCCTATTCATATTGGTATAGAGTTTGCTTGAGGACAAGCAAATGGATAAGTGTGGGGGAGTTGTTTGATATGAATTTGTGCTTACTATTCATATCTTTGTTCATGTTGTTTCTCATGATTTGTTCTCTTTTTGCCGTTGGTTTGATTATTATTTATCGATTCAGACTTACTTGGTTTGTTTCGATGTTTTGTAGGAAAACGGTATCAAATAGGATGAAATAGATCTTCCAAGGATCAAGTATATTGGAGAGCATCTCGACAGGAGTTCATAGGCGCAAACGGTTTGCAATTCGGAGTTCGGACGAGGGAGAACGGATCATTTCTTCAAAGTCGCGCATGTGCACTCCGCGCGCCCGCTCGCGCGCCGGCGCTGAACACTTTCAACGATTCTAATGAATATTGGCGAAGGAATCAAGGACTTTTTCCTTCATAATAAGTAAAGTACGTTTTGATAGGAGTCCATAGGCGAAAACCGTGCACAAATCGGAGTTCAGACGAAGGAGAACGGGCCAAAACAAAAACACTGCGCAAAGCAGTGTCGCGCGCGCTCGCGCAAACGCGCGCCCAACCTCCAAACGCCCAGCCTCCGAACGCCGGTTCAGCAGCATGCCTGAGCGCTATCTCACTCTTGAGCACCCTCCCAGTGAGCGCCCTCTCCTCTTGAGCGCGCGCTCAACTCTTTCCTTTGCACCGCGCGTTCAGCTTCTCCAGCGCGCGCTCAGTGCGCGCGCCCCGCGCCGCATCCCACGCTCAGCCCGCGCCCTCTCAGCGCCCATCCGGCGCTCATCTGCCAGCGCTCGCTCCGGCGTTCACACTCCAGCGCGCGCTCAATTCCAATTTCCCTCGCGCGCTCAACTTCATCCAGCCTCTTTCGGTCGGTGTGTTTCTTGATCCGGCTACCACCGATCCAGCCACTTTCATTACAGAATATTTTCTGAGCCGGCGCTCACCTCCAAACCGGCGCTCACTCTTATTTTATATACATATACGCGCTTAGGTCAAAGCTCAGTCCTCATTTCTCAGTTCTGAATTTTTCTCTTCAGCCGCAGCCTCTGTTCTTGGACACCAATTTTCTGGGAGCTACTTTCGATTGAAGACACAAACACACAGATATATCTTAGTTTAATTTCTGCTTTCATTTTATTGATTGAATAATTTAGTTTATCGTTTTATTCTGTTCAATTTATGCTTTGGATTTATCAGTTCCATTGGAATTAATTTCATAGTATTATTGTTTGATGATTTTTATTGGATTCAATTCCATAGTGACAATGGATTGTTTTCGTGTTTCTATCAATTTATATTTCTTTGATTTATCCTGCTTTCGATTAATTCTTGTTCTTGTTGGTTGATTGATGATTATGGTTTATTTGCAATTAGATTTAGATTAGGGCTTGACAAACCCTATGAATTGGATTTATATCGCTTTTGTTTATTGCTTTCGATTTATCGCTTTCGTAGTTCATCTTGGGATTGACAACCCCTGGTTTAGATTTATTGCTTTAATAGTTTAGCTCGGGATTGACAATCCCTAGCGTAGGAATGCTGTTTATTTTCTGGTATTTCAATTCCTGCATGTTTCAAACCCTCTTTGGCATTAGAATGTTTAGGATTTAATTGCTTTCTGTGTGCGACACGAACAATAAGCCCTGTTAAGTTTTTCTTGAGAGACGACTTGGGTTAACTTATCACGCTACAATTACCTCGTACGATTGCGAGTAAATTTGAGTGTGTTTTTAGCTCGATCAAAAACCTACAAAAACAGCAAACAAAGAGAAGCAAAACAACTAAAGCAACACGACTCACACAAAAGTAGAAATAAACATACACTCCAATAGTGATGAATCACTATTGGTCAGACGGCGGTGGTGGAGGAGGAGCGCCATGAAATGTGGTCCAAGCATTCCACTGAGCCTCAAGAGCAGCTATGCGCTGATTTTGCTCGATTATCTGATTATTATACTTATTCCAGCGTTGGTTCTGCTCATGCCAAAATCGATTCTGTTCGTCAAGACGTTGGTTTTGCTCATCAAATCGGGAATAGATGTCTTGATGAAATTACGTCCATGGCCGCCTAATTCACTCTGAATCGGCTCACTTCTTCACGTACGGGTTATACCGCCCACGATGCTCCTTGTTGATAAGGAAATTGTGGATGATTATGATCGGCATTGCTCTGAACGGGCTTTGTATCCTCTCTTGTCTCGGTATGCTCGTTGCCTTCATCTTCGGATGCAAGAGTAGTATAAAAAATGACCATATCGCCCGAAGGCGCATGAGATGGTCCAACACCTGCTGCTTGGGCTTCTGTGAGCTGCGCATGCATATATCTCTTCACACAATTCCTCAAATGATGAGGTACAAGAGTTGTCTCATTATATGCAAAAGGGGGCGCCTCGAAGCTCACTAAGATCAATCATCTTAGATCGTATCAGATCTTGCCCTGGAATATGTCGTCCCTCATTATTAATGATCCCTAAATGTACTGATAGACCAGTTGGGATTTGACATAAGGTTGGCTGACATTTCTTACTCCGTTGAACCAGCTGCAAGTGTTCCCATATGAAGAATGTCGGCGAAACCTTTGTCTTATTGATGGCGCATGTGAGCAAGAAGACCTCAGCAGTGTTGACCTTGTTGGCTTGCTCATTCCTGAAAACATTAAACGCGATGAATTTATGCACCATACCCAATGCTGAATCCTTAATGAATCCACTCGGCATTCCTACTGATGACCAGTTGTTAAACCCCGACAATTCTTGCTAAGCCTCTCTAACATTAAATGAAGGTGGTACACCGCATGAACCTGAAGTTGGAAATCCAAATACCCCTTTCATAATACGAGGTGTGACAGCATACTCTTAACCCAACAGACGACATTTCATAGTATTGGATTCATCATCAAAATTTATCGTGCAATAGAATTCAACCAATAATGGGGAATAACCCGGCAATTCTATCATAGCATATTGAAAAAGTCCTAAGTTCTTTAAATATTTCTTTATCTTATCTTCAATACCCAAACTTTGCATCAATTGGCAATTGAATTGATGTGGTGGAGTTATCTCTTGATGTATAAAACGACGATAAAATGTACCTTCCACAGAATTGGAAATGGGAATTGTGGCTGAGTACATTCTACCGATATCTTCCAAGAATTTCTCCATAGGAACATCATCATCTCGAGGGTGATGGGAGCTGGACCTGGTAGCTTGTTTCGTTCGAACCATACTGATATGCGTGCGAGTGGGTACTGGATGAACGCGAGGAAAAATCGGACGAAGACTGAAAACTGGAGCTGGCTCGGAAGGAGGAGAACGGGCACTGGGGCACGAGGCGCGCGGCGCTTGGGGTAGCACCGGACGCGTGCTTGAGCGATGGAACGAGCGTCGGACGTGAGTGTGAGGCGTTGGCGAGCGCGGCACTGGAGAGAACGTCGGACTGAGGTCAGCGGGCGCTGGGGCACGAGGCACGCAGCGCTAGGGGTAGCGCCGGACGGAGAGAGAGAACGGGCACTGGGTGCAGAGGCGCGGAGCTTGAGCGTCGGACGGATGGGCGCTGGGGTGATGTCGCGCTGAAGGTAGCACCGGACTGGGATGGATAGCCGGACTGAGATGGGTGCAGCGTGGGAAACTCGGAGGAGAAACACGGCGTTGGCGTCTGGCGCCGGGTGAAGTGTCGAGCAGGAGGAGTCGGGTCTTTGGGCGCTGGCTTCGGCATTGAGTCGAGCACCGGCGGAGATTAGCGAAAACGAGTGCTTGGGCGCGGACGGAGTTGCAAACGCCGGACAGAGGAAGTGGAAGCTAGGCAAAAGGCGGATAAGCGAGGCGTTGGCGGCGCTACGCGTAGCATCGACGAGATCGGCAGCGGCCGGACAGAGGAGCGGAAGCGGGCGATTGGGAGAGAAGGAGCGGCGCTGAAAGAAAACGAGAGGTAGAGTTAGAAACCCTAGCCTCTTATAATAATAATAATAATAATAATAATAATTATTATTATTATATATATATATATATATTTTTTATTATATTATAATTTTTATTTTTATTTTTATTTATTTTTTTATTTTATTTTTTTAATTGTGCCCAGCGCCGGTTTCACTGCTTCCGGCGCTAGGCGATGTTCACTGCCGCTTTTTAACGTTCCTCACCCAAATACCGATTTCAAGGCGTCGCGCCAGTGAGCTCCTGCTCTCCTTCAATAGTACCCCAGCGCTGGTTTCGGTGCGTTCGGTGCCTGGGGTACCTCTCTGGATGTGATTTTTCATGCACTCAGCGCCGGTTGGCTTGTGTCCGGTGCTTGGATTCCTTTCTTCTGTGCGAAAACATCATTCCTCATCTCGATTTTTTTCTCCATATACCCAAAATTCCTAGATATATAACTCTAAAACTTGAACCACACAAAACCAAAACAAGAAACAAAAACACAACCAAAAACAAAACGAAAAGAAAACAAGAACAAAACATAAAGAAATGTGGGTTGCCTCCCACGTAGCGCTAGTTTTAATGTCGTCAGCCCGACCATTGATTCCTCATTTTGTTGAATTTTTTCGGGCGAGAAGTTTCGATCCGACTCTCATTATCCAACGTGCCTCTGCTAGGCGATAACCGTATTCCGGTGAGTAAGGTGGTGGCTCATTCAACTTATCCTTGACTCGTACTTCACCTCGATCTCCCTTACACTTAGCTTGGAGCTTGGGGTCAGTCTTCTCGTTGTCGATTTCTTTATGATATGGTTGGGTTTCATTTTCAACTTCTTCCTTGGACACCTGTATCTGCAACACCTTAGTCTCGTCTGCAATATCAAGTGCAGTTATAGAAAAACATGACGCAGCAGTAAAAACAGTAGAACTATCACTAGTACTACTAACTTGAAATGTCTCCGTCGCTCCCAACACAGTTAAACTTATCATTCCCTTATTAAAATCATTAAGGGTATTTGTTGCAGCCATAAATAGCCTACCTAGCAACAACGGATCTCCACTCTCATGTTTTTCCAGTCCCTTCTCCCATATCAATAACAACAAAGTCAACTGAGACTAGAAGATTACCCATTCTTATTAGGACATCTTCGATTGCACCTTTCGGGTGTCGAATAGTCCCCTCAGCAAGTTCTAACCGCATGCGAGTTTGTTTCAAATCTCCAAGTCTTAATGAGTTAAACAAAGAGAAAGACATTAAATTGACCCCAGCACCCAAATCAAGCATCACCGATGCAGATTTTCCATTACCAAAAGTAACATTTAGAGTAAAACTACCCGGATCATGTTGCCTTTGTTTTGGTTGGTGCTGAATATGCTTCTCTGACTTAACCTCTGCTTTCTTCATGTCCCCTGCTTTATGCTTGTCGACTATTAAACGACTCGGGAATGGAACATGTGGCTCATAAACTCTGCGAGGCTTAACTTCTTCCACTTTGATCTCTTCATCAACCTCACACTTCTCATTGTCACTTGCATAAGCAGTAATAGGCTTGGCATGCTCCGATTGGCTAGGAAACTTTCCCTTTTGGTCTCGTCACACTAATTGTTTAACAGTCCCAGCCATCTGTCCCACTTGAGTTTCTACTATTTTCATAGATGCTTCCAAAGATTCAAATCTCAAATTACTTACCTGGATAAAAGTATTTAGAGAATCCTCAAGCGTTGGTTTTTTAGGTGCATCAGTGTTCTTGAGTTTGCCGAGGTTCTTTATCTGGCCGGCTCCCGACTTGATCCCCCTTGATTTTGACTCCAAGAGAAATTATGATGATCTCTCCAACCAGGGTTGTAAGAATTCAAAAAAGGGTCATATCTAGGCCTCGATTGATAGCCTTGTTGATTGTCTCTTTGGAACCCTTGTTGGAACCCTTGCATATCATTAACTTGCACTTCATCGCATGCCATCTCATTGGCTCTTTAGCACATGTTGGCTCCATGCCCCGCTTCACCATAAATTCGACAAGTTTCCATTGACGTCACTTGTTGTTGTTGGAATTGAGGTGGTGTCTGAGGCTCGTTTTCTCTCAATAGCTGAACTTGGCGAGTGAGAACCGCCAATTGCTGTGTCATTTCATAGTTGGGCATCACCTCATTTGCTGCTGCCGGTCTTCGTCCTGCACTTTTCCTTTGCGAGTTTGCAGTTAGCGTCTCCAAAATTTCGCTTACATCATCGGCACTATAGTTACCAATGTCTCCTCCAGCCGCATTGTCTATCATGTATTGGAAGTCCATCGTCAATCCATCATAGAAAAACTGATTAAGGAGCTCAGTTGGGTAATGGTGATGCGGGCATTGCTGCTGTAGCGACTTGAAACGATCACATGCCTCATGCAGAGGTTCTCCAGCTATCTGCTTGAAGGTAGCAATCTTAGCTCTTGTGTTTTCTGGTTCGAGTAGTATTTTCCCATGAATTTATCATATACGGCTTGCCAACTCGTCAGTGAACCAGGCTGTAGAGACATCAACCATGTCTTGGCTCTATCCTTTAAGGTGTAAGGAAAACACCTCATTCTCAGAGTATCTTCTGTGAGCCCGTTCAACGGAAAAGTGTGAACCACTGCATAGAACTCCCGAATGAAGTTCAAAGCATCCTCGCTTGGCATCCCATAGAACGACGGTAGAAGGTTGAAGTGAATGGGCTTCAACTCGTAGTTTCGGGTCGGATCCCTGAGGACTATGCATGACGTTGTCGCCCCAATGACGGGTCGAGCAAAGTTACGCATCCGCGGGTTTCCTTCCTCGTTGACTCCTCCATTTGCTGCCATTTCATCTGGCACAAATTCCTCACTCGGAGATCCAAATTCTCGTGCTCAACTGTCGCTGAACTCATCTCACTTTCAGACGAGCTTTCTTCTTCCGAGCTCGAAAGATTAAAATCTCTCACCCTATAAATGTTGTCTATCACCGGTGCCAACTTCCTTTTGAAACTTCGACGACCTAGCATACACAAACACAAGACAAGAAAACAGATTACGTGCACTTGTGGGAAGAAAAGAACCAAACGAAAATAAAATAAAGAAAAATAGAAGAAAATGAGGGAAAAATAACACAATAAAAATGCTTAAAGCGTTCCCTGGCAACGGCGCAAAAATTTATCCTGACCAAATTGTTCTTCTAAGTCGCTCGCAATAGTACGAGGTCCCTATAGCGTGGTAAGGTCGACCCAAGTCGAATCTCTCTAGGAAGACTTAACTGAGCTTATGATGTGTTACGATTAAAACAGTAAATCTAAATCCTAAACTTGTTTGGGGATGATACTTAACTAAAATTGACAGGAAATTAAATCACGAAGACGATTCACACCAAGCGTTCAAAGCAGTTCAATTGCAAAAAGAGTAATTCAAGCTTGTGAGAAAGACTATGGCATTAGGTTCTTCGCCTTGATTAATTGATTAATGTTTGCTTTAGAAATCTACCTACTCATGCAATCCTCTAACCCTTAATTCAAACACTCGACTTTCGTTAGTGAATTAAACCTAAGTTATAAGATTTCACAAATACATAAACTATTAGAGTACTCGTTTCCGATAACCTCTAACCCAATTGATTCCTATGGATGCAACGTATCTATCTCTCGATAATACACGGAACATAAACAATTAAATGATGATCAATCACTTAACAGTAAACCCTATGATTCAATTGGTATACTTAATTAAAACAAATAATCAATCAATCAATTTGAATCACCCAACCCTAGAAGAATATTAGTTCACGCTCATCTCACGGATCAAACAATTAAAATCGATAAAAATCATAAATTTAATAATCCAACGGAAAAAGAGAATAATAATCCTTACAATCACAATAGTCGTTGATGAATCTCTTCAATCAATGTTCTTGAATCACAAATGGCAAAGGAAATAGATTGAAAAGCTTGAAGGAAGAAATTCGGCGTGAGGAAGCGCACAAAAACTAAAGATAAACTGAATGAATATGAATAGAACTAAGGTTTCAGCATTTTAAAATATATATATAGCGCCCGAAAATTCACGCGCAGCGCCGGACGCGCTCACTCAAAAACAAGGCGGAACTGCGGCTCGCCCAGCGCCGGACTCGTCAGCTCTCAAAACGGGAAGCCAACGCCGGACGCGTGGATTCTCTAGAGGATTTTCAAAACTTGCGCAGCGCCGGACGTGATGAAGCTCCAGACGCAAGGAGTCTCTAGAAATCTTCACATCGGGCACCCAGCGCCGGACGCGGGAGCTCTCGAGAGAATTCAACCTCGGGCGCCCAGCGCCGGACGTGTGCCAGCGCCAGACGCGGGCGCTCTTGGGACACTTCAACTTCAGCGCCCAGTGTCGGACGCATTACAACGCCGAATGCGGGTGCTCTTTGGACTTCAGCGCAGCGCCAGACGCGCTGGCGCACTGGACGCGGTCTTCTCGATCGTTTTCTTGCGACGTCAAGGCGCATCCAGCGCTGGCTACGCCGAGTCCGGCGCTTGGGTGCTCTTTTATGCACAAAATGCTTAAACGCGATCATTCCCTACACAAAAGGGAAACGAACATGATTCTAACAAAAGATATTCAAAAATAAACAAATAGGAACCAAATCGTCTAAAACAATCAAAGAAAAACATAACAAAAACATGCAAAACATTAGATATTAAGAAATATTATCTGATATTATTAGATATAAATAGATAATTATTCTAGATATGATTTATCTGCAAATATATGATTGTATTTATTAGATATGCAGGGATCCTATCTAAATAGGATTATAGAAATGCATTATAAATACAATGTGAGAGAAAATCAGAATAATCCAATTCATTTATTTTTATTTTCAAAAATTACAACGAAAAGGTAGGAGGCGAATATTTGTAGTGTTCTCCATAGATTGCTCTCACTCAACATTGGTTAATATGCATTCGGGATACATTCCAAAAGATCAAAGGTGGAGTCTGCCATTGATCTTATATCCGAGAAATTCGTAGGTAAACACAAGTAAACACCTACGTGTTGCAATTAATTATATAGATACATGCTAGGTATATAATCAATGTATGGTGAAATTAAACTACCAAGATAGATCATCGAGAATAGGGTAAATAAGATTTTCCAACATTATTTTAATCTCATATCTGAATTGTTTACTTAATTGCATATGTGGTCCCATTATCTCATACAAAAGTTAAATCATATATTATGTAGAACATCATAGAAGTCTGTATGATTGGTTAAGCTAGTTCAGATATAAAAAGGATCACAACTGAGAAAACTTAAGGACGAGTTGTCGGTATAGGCTGTAGTATAGATAAGAAGTAATTTGACTTGGTTGTTTATCTTTGCTGGTACGTCTTGACGTATTGATGAATAACAGTGAGATGAGTTCTTCTATCTGATCGTCGTGAAGAACCTAGATCTTGGTGATTTTACATTGATCTAAATCTTGATAAGGTTTTAGGTGAGTGTAAGTTACTGACCACCACTTTGACTTGTTATGGGTGAGGGTTACATGAGATAACTCATGATTCTCGCATCTTGGATGATGACAGTGCTTGTATGTCATGCTAAATAACCTATATCGAGGCAATGTATCCGTTTAGGATGATGATATCACCATAACTAGCTCAAAATATTTATTGTTCTAAACCCTGTAGGTTTAGTTAGCTCAAGTATAATAATAAGGTTAAGTGGTACTACTTAAGGAATTAAAGAGATTAATTATTTTAAGTAGTTGGAGTGCTATATATAATTAATGGACGTGCAATATCTTAAATATGAGGATTCGTAAGTCTAAGTATAACCCCAACTCAACTTTGGTAATAAATGGGTAAGTAAGCATTTATTCTATAGTGGAATGAGTAAATGTTTATGAATTAATTTATGTCATGGGCTGAACATAAGATAATTAACTCATTATGGCCTTTCTTTAGTTATTGTATTTTATCCCTGGGCTAGCCCATCAAGGCCTTTTACGGGCCATAATTTTATCTCCCCCTATGGAGAGCCAGTCCCATTGGGACTTTGTTTTGATTTATGTAATATTTTGATACCTATATCTAGATAAATATTATTATATTATTAGATATCAAGAGATAATTATTCTAAATATGAATTATTTTCAGGGATTCAAAATAATTATTGTATTTATTAGATATGCAAGGATCATATCTAAATAGGATTCTAGGGAATGCATTATAAATACAAAGTGAGAGAATATCAGATTATCATGTGCACATTGTGATTTTCGAAATCACAAAAAGAACATAGGAGGCGAATTTTGTAGTATTCTCTATAGATTTTTCTTACTCATTATTAGATAATTGACATTCGGGATACAGTCCAGAAGATCAAACCTGGAGTCCGCAATTGATCTGTTGTACTAGAAATTCACAGGTAAACATGAGTAAACACCTATGTGTTGCAATTAGTTATATAGGAGTATGCTAGGAATATAATCAATGTATGGTGAATTAAATATCCAAGATAGATCTTCGGAAGCATGATTAAAATAAGATTTTCCTAAAAATACAAGCCCACCTGATAGTAAATGTTTGTTGACAGGTGTACTGATGTCTTCAATGTTCAGTTCTTGCTCTACTCTTGACCTTTATCGAGAGAATATTTGGTAAAACATTTCAAACGTAAGATAACTTATGTTATACGGATTTACGTGATTTTTAGTTCTATGAATTTTATTAGAGATTTTCCATTCTTTGCTAGGACTCGAGTTATACTTATTTTATCGATAGTAAATTTTAGCTCATTTGTTAATGCTTATAAATTAAAGACCACTCGTCTTGAATGATTGATTAAGACTAAATCTATCTCTATTATTTATGAAAATTAGGCAATCTTAATTAATCCATAACTAAAGCTAAGTCAATGAATTAATATACATGAGGTCAAACTAACCCATCTGAAGGGAAAAATTTTATTAATTAGAAATTTGCAGTCCAAATTAAATAAATTAGAACTTAATAAATTAAACCTAAATTAATCATCCAATCAATGACTTATTTTATTTAATAATATCCATTTACTAGGTGTCTTTCCATAAATTATTAAAACTAAAATTCTAGTAATCATAGAAGTATCTACTTTGGATAATTAAATTCATTAGAGTAATTATTCACTAGGCTTGATTTTATTTAATAAAAATCGGGGGTGATAAACGCGCTTTTTACTCGTTTGTTGTTGATATTTTAAGATGAATTTAGATCTATTAAGTGCGTTTATATATTGGATCATAATGCTTTTAGCTATTTTTGGAAGATACTGCTCTTGGGTTCCCCTTTGGTGTTTTGTAGGCTTATAGGTTGATAATCGAAGCACGAAACGAAGCATGAGCCAAAAAGGACAAGAACAGGGGCTAGCGGCCTCCTTCGGGACTGCTAGCCCAGTCGCGAGCTGAAGCGAATGCATTCTGGACAGTTTCTCACGACCGACCTAGCGACCGCTAGGCCGGCCGCGAGGCAAAGCCAAGCGACCGTGAGCCTTGACCGCGAGAGCCTCTGAAAAGCTTCTGCCCGATTTCACGGGGCCAAGATAGCGACCGCGAACCCGGCCGTGAAGCACAACTGTAATATCCCAGAGAGCTGCCTGCTCGAAAACTCGGCTTAATGAAAGATGCTAATAATAATAAGTTTCTTTTTCTAATAGAATATCTTTCCTTCAAAACTCAATTAAGAACTTTCATCACTCCCTTTGGCATGCATTATCATGGCACGTGAATAAATTTGAATTATTAATCTTGATGTCTGATTAATTAAATTAAGTGCTACTATGTAATTCATAATAATAATAATAATAACAACAATAACAATAAAGCATATAGCTACAAGAAGCAATTACCTAACTAAAGTATCTATAGTTAGAGAGCTATTACCTCTTAAATAGAAATATAAGATATATATTGAGCACCTAATTCCTATGCAAATTGGGTTCATATTAATTTAAAACCATTAACGTGTTGCACTTTATATATATATGTTAGTACGATTACAAAATTCTTATGTGAATTTCATGTTACAACTTGTATTATATGAAAGAGTAAGTGGTAAATAAATAATTAACTTTATATTAATAATTATGTATCTATTTAGTATATGTATATATATATATAATATGAATAATGTATATATACATATGCATGGTGTGTGATAATGTCTTTAATGTCAAAATAGATAAGATCCATAGAATAGAGAGTATAGAGAATATAGGGAGATAATATTTACAGTATTATTTCGAGAGAATGTATCAATACATATCTGAGACAAGAGCTAAATAAGGAATAACCAATCCCCTAATCTAAGCGATCTAAATCAGCGTAAATAAGCTAAGTCAACTATACCATAAGTACAAATATAACATGTGCTAATACTCACTCAAGTTGGGTAGGCGGATCGAGAATACCCAACTTGCCCAATGCATCACGAAATGCTCGTCCACAAACCGCCTTAGTAAGGATATCGCAAGTGATCCTCGATTTTACAAGCGGTAGAGATTAAGTGTTTATCCATTCTCTCTAACAAAGTGTCGATCAATCTCTATGTGTTTGGTGCGGTCATCTTTGCGATTACGAGAGATACTAATCGATGCTTTGTTATCACAAAATAATGGAATTTCCGATGACATTGGAAACCAATCTCGACCAATAATCTCTTGACAAATAATATCTCCTTTAAACCTTTAGCAATCCCTCATTATTCAGCCTCCGCATAGATAATGCCACAACGGGCTGCTTCTTTTCGAGAAACCAGTTCCTCCAACAAATATGAAGTAACACGAAGTGGGCGTCGATCATTGACATTCCACCTTGTCTGCGTCGGTGTATCCTGTGATCTCGAGCCCTTTATTTTCTCAAACATAAGTCCCTCCCGGTGAAGACTTGAAATACCTCAAGATCCTCATCACACAGGCGTCCATGTGCTCCTTGCTCGGTTGTTTGCATAAATTGGCTCAATACTCCTCCGTGCATAGGAAATGTCGGGTCAGTATGTGACAAGTAAATCGATATCCCACAAGCTTCGTAGCGCTCATGTCTGTTGGAACTTGGTGCGGAAAAATCCCAAGTCGGTGATTCTCTATATAGCGTGTCACCGCTTACAATCAAGCATCCCAACTTCGCGATAGATCCAATACATACTTCCTCGAGAGATAAATATGCCTCTGTTTGATCTAATCACTTGATACCCAAGTAATACTTTAATCCACGAGGTTCTTCATCTCGAACTCCTTGAAAGATTTTCTTGAAGTGCTTTGATCTCCTCCGCATCGTTTCCTGTAATGATCATATCATCTACGTAGATGATAAGGAGAGTTACTAACCCGTTTTGATGCTTGAAGAAGAGAGTATCATCGGCGTTACTCTGGCGATACTCATATTTCATCATGGCTGCAGTGAATTTTCCAAACCATGCCCTCGATGCCTGTTTCAATCCGTATAGTGATCTTTGTAACTTGCAGACTTGCTGATTTCCTTTCTTATTGGAATATCCGGGTGGCATCTCCATATATATTTCCTTGGTCAAATCGCCATGTAAAAAGGCGTTCTTCACATCATACTGGTATAGTGGCCAATCCATTTGCATTATCGAAAATAACACTCGTATGCTACAAATCTTAGCTACAGAGAAGGTTTCCACATAATCAATTCCATGCTTTTGTGTGTATCCCTTAGCAACTAGCCGCTCCTTATATCTCTCAATGCTTCCATCAGCTTTATGTTTGATGGAGAAGACCCACTTACAACCCATCTTGGTTTCTTTCATTGGAAGATCACAAATTTGCCATGTCTCATTCTTCTCTAGCAGCGCAAGCTCAAGCTCCATTGCCTCCTTCCACTGGGATCTTGTAAGGCTTCATGTGCATTTAGGGAACATGATGTGAAAAAGCACATTGGTGAAAGTTTGTAATGGTTCAACCGACCGGTTGTTTCACATGATTAGCAATCGGGTAATGAGTCTGCAATCATCACAACTGGACAATATCTAATGGAGAGAATTCCTCTATTATGGCGGTGAGGTAAAGTATATCCAAGAGTGTTAATGGGAGCGAGTTTTCATTTCGAATACTTACCTCGTGGATATTCGTAGGAGATTGGGCGGTATCGGTGGTATTGGATGGGAAAGCGTTAATGGAGGGCGTACATTATGTGTAGAATCTGGATCTATTCTCTGCTCGACCTCTTGTTGCTCTGAATATGCTCATCCGGTAGTTGATAGATTAACCATTCTGTTAGTCATTATTACTCTCCCGAGGAGCGAATGGTTAAAGAAGTATAAATCCTCAACAAAATCAACGTCCATCGTGACATAGAATTTGTGAGCAAGCGGATCATAGCATGTGCCACTTTTTGATGCCGCCATACCCAAGAAAGATACACTTCACCGCACAAGGGTCGAGTTTGGTGCGATGTAATTTTGGTATGTGGACATAAACGGAACAACCAAATATTCGGGGGGGCAGCATCAAAAAAGAAGGTATAGTAAAGTGGGTAGAAAGAACATGTATAGGAGTTTTAAATTTGAGAAAACGGGATGGAATGCGATTCATGAGATAAGCGGTGTGGAAATGGCATCGACCCAATATGGCTTAGGAACATGGGCTTCAAACATTGGTGCACGAGCCATTTCCGGAAGATAGCGATTCTTTAGCTCGCTATCCCGATTACTGTTTGGGTGTGTAAGAACATGAGGTTTCATGAATTATTCCTTTCGGGAAAAAACTCCTTTAATGAGTGATTCACAAATTCCCCCATTATCGCTCGTAGAACTTGGATTTGGTGAAATTGTTGTTCAATCATAGCATAGAATGCTATGAAGATATCCGAACGTCGGTTATGCTTGTAAAGTATACCCATGTCATCCTCGCAATTATCGATAAAGAGAATAAACCAGCGATGGTCGCCCAAAGAATTAATAGGGGCTGGTCCCCGGACATCGAGTGAATCAAAGAAAAAGGCAAAGTAACTTTATTCATCTTGTTTGGATAATGGGTTCGATGACTTTTGGCTTTAATACATGTCCGCAATGCGATGCAGAACTATTGACATGTAAATTAGGAAAAAGGCGTCGTAGATACCCATGAGCGGATGTCCTAGCGCGGTGCCACAACCAAAGTTGTTCCTCATGTCGGCCACTAGCCAGTGTGTAGATCCCGTCTGAATAGCTTCCTCAACATAGTACAGTCCACCCATCTCAATACCACGCCCAATGATCTCCTTGTGCGAATATCTGGATAAGACAAAATCGGAAAACATTAAACGATGCGGTTCAAGCTTTCGTGACACGGCTAATAGAGAGCAACTTATGAGGCGAGAGATGGCACGGCGAGGACTTTATCGAGGATAAAGTAGGAGATAAATTGACGATCCACCCCAATGGACGGATAGGCAATCCCATCGCATTTAAAATTAATTTTTATCCGGTATTTGGGGTGCGAAATATCTGTTCGAGAATAAGTCATATGATCGGTCAACCGGAATCAAGAATCCGACTGCGGTTTTATCGGTGAGCTCATTTGAGGTTCCGACGGAATGGGTCGAGGAAGGTGGGCACGGAGATAATAAAGTAGATGGGCGCTTTTATTTGAAATAAAAGAATGGGTAGGTTTGGCCCGATTACTTCTTTTGGAGCAGCAGTAGCGCTTCTTCTTCCTTCTTACGCCTCCAATTGATCCCGCAAAATAAAATCCTCGACCACAATTACCTCCGACTATGCCGTCGGTTTCGGTACTCCGAGCAACCGCAAATCGTGGTACGCTCCGCCGGACCGGTGGTATGAGTCTTTGCGATCGGTGGATCGGTTCCATTCATCTCGCGGATCGCATAACCGCTGCCGATGCCCGATCGGGTGGTTTCTCGTGGTTGCCTTTTTTCTGTTGGAGCTCATGCCACCATTCCGGGTAGCCGTGTAATTGGAAGCATGTCTCTCGTAGGTGTTTCCTTGGCAATGGCTGCACTTGAGATGTTTCTTATCCACCGATCGATTAGGTTCTTCTTGAATGATGTTCCCGGTGGTGGGTTTGATCGGGTTACGGTAGCCAATCCTATGCCGGGATGCGGAATCGTCGATCCGTTGGAGTCTTCATGATCAGAATCCGTGACTTCCGTCGGACGAGATTGTATCGCAGCTTGATTGTTGGGGGCGGGGGGCTTCGTGTTGATGATGTCCCGCTTGATAGAATCATAGACATCATCGAGACCGTCGAAATTGATAGACTCGATCCTCTTACGTAAGTTGTTTATCGTATCTATGTCCTTACTACACTCCATGGGGTTTGGGCGCGAAATCAATTTCACGCCACAAACTTTGTAGAGTGACATAAAATTCTCGAGGATCCACCATTTTGTCGAAGTCGGCGCTTTGCCGCTGAGTTCATAGACCCGCATATTGTCGGCCCGTCATAATATGTATTCGCTATGGCGGTCCACATGGCCTTTGCGGTTGGGTAGCGTCACGAATAACGCAACAAGAGTTGGATCCATAGAATTGACGATCCAACTCTTGGCGGCGAGGTCGCTTGTTGCCATCGGGAAAAAATGGGATCTGGCGAATCGGTGGAGCGACTCACCAAGGATATGGTCGAGTCGTCCCTTTCCCGATAAACATCTCCATGGTGGAGCCCAAACACCATAATTGTCGTGATAAGTTTGATGGTGACGGATGATCAGAGGTTTCAAGAGTAGTGTTTTGTGTTGAATGTTGGGTTGTAGTAAGTTGGGTGGAATCATTTTGGTTGGAGGTTTCTTTGTCGGGTAAGTATGGTGGTAAAAGTTCGTGAGAGAGTCGGGAAATCCGGATGAACTCGACTCGTCCGGCATGGTTGATGATGAATCGAGCTGGGTTTTACGCCGCTACGATACCATGTCAAAATAGATAAGATCCATAGAATAGAGTATAGAGAATATAGGGAGATAATATTTACGTGTATTATTTCGAGAGAATGTATCAATACATATCTGAGACAAGAGCTAAATAAGGAATAACCAATCCCTAATCTAAGCGATCTAAATCAGCGTAAATAAGCTAAGTCAACTATACCATAAGTACAAATATAACATGTGCTAATATTTAATTGTGTGTGGGTGTGACGTGTGAGTGCATGCAAATGCATGCATGTGTGATGTGTGAGTGTAATGTGTGTGTTCCTTGTGCAGCCGTGTGTCTGCATGTGCTAGTGTGGTGTTGATTATTCATGTAGCCTTGTGAACATGTGTCTCAAGGATAGTACCCTTGTTCCCCTTGAACTTCCTCACGGCAGCCACCCCATATTTTCTCTTTCTCCACTTTCCACTCCATTGGAAGGCAAACAATACCCATCTCTCTCTATACTTCACGGCAACACCATCCTCTTTCCACTCCCACGTTTCTACCTCACTAACGCAAATCCACAGCTTCTCTCTCTACACTTAAGCTTTCCCATGAGCTCTCTCGAGCTCCCACCTCTTAGATTTTACCACCCATCATCGTCGCTCCCTACGGCAAGGACAAGGTGACTGACTGCCACCATAATTTGAGGATGACCCTCACTCCACCTTACACCTTACGTTGAGAAGAAATCAAACTCCCCTTGCTAGAAAGGAACAACCGAAGCTCCGTGTCGAGCTGGAACTCATACACTTCCCATCCCTCTTGATTCCCTGCTAATTTCATGCCTAAGGTAGATACCACCTCCTTAAATCCTTGGGATGACTGATTCATATACATGCATACATGTCTATATGTTTATTATGATGGGTCTATGCTTGAAAAGTGATTTCATGTTGAATTAATGATTAGATTCTTGACTTGTGATCATTGTATGTCGATTGGGATGGATTTCATGTCTGGGTTTATGAACTTAGTTGTGAATTGGAGTGATATAGGTCTGTCATTTTTGTGTGTTAACATGTGCACATAAGGTGTTTGACGAAATGAATGAAAGAAATTAATGGAAATATGAACTTGTATGAAAACTGGGAGTTGGCTGCGCGAACAGTGTGTTTATAAAATTAACTGACTATTGTTTACTAGTCCGATGGTTACGAAATTTGAATATGTTGGTCTTCAGAGTGTCTAGTATATCTCTATAAAATTTCAGGGCGATCCATGATGTTTTACTATTTTAAATATATTTTTCAAACTCACTGCACGAACTGTCAAAAATCCCTTGTTCAGAGCCTAAGGTATTTAGCTTCCGTCTAGAGTTCGGCTATTAGTAACATGCCCAAATTTTGCATAAACATAACTTAGTATGTATAGAAGCTCTCTGTACATTTTCAGAGTTTTCTAAAAATCTTTACTAATTATTTGTGAACTTACAAACGAACTGCACAAATCTGCCACTCTATGGATAGCATGTAGTAGAATAATTTTAGCTCCCAACCTGGTGTGAATAGTTGAATGAGACTTTTTCCACACTGAACTAGACTCTACGACAACTCTCACTCTCTTTACCTTTTGGTCCCTTTTTCTTGCTAATGTAAAAAGGACAGAGCATAGGAGGGTCGAAGATCATTGGACACCGAGGAGCCATCCTACTCCATCTATTCATTGGGAAATCGAACTCCTAGAGCTTAAGGGGCAACAGGAAGCATAGCTGGGCCATGAACTTCATCCTCTCAACCCTCTCTCGAGTTCTTGGCAAATTGTGCCTTAGGTAGGTCACCAAACCCTTGACTCTTGGTGGGGCCAAATCATATATACATGTGCATTTAAATGCTTGAGGGTTTGGGTGTATGCTTGGTGTGATTGTTTGTGAATTAATAATTAAGTTCCTAACTTGTGATCTTTGTATGTTAGTTAAGTTGGATTCGCATGTTGGTTTGATGAACTTGGTTGTGGATTGGGGTGATAAATTCACCAAGTTTTCGTGCATTATATATCTGCATATGTAGTGTTTGCTGAAATGCTTGCAAAGAATTATGTGATAAAGTTGACTATGAAATGGTTTTAATAAAACTGGAGTTGGTTATCAAAACAGTACAATTATAAAATTTATTGACTAAGTTGTAGTGGTCAGATGATCACCAAATTTTAATATGTTTCAATTAAGTGTGTCTAGTACATCATTGAAAAATTTCATCTCAATCCAAGGTGTTTACTATTTTAATTGTATTTTTCAAACTCACTGCACAAAGCTGTCGAAATCCCCTGTCTAAAGCCTAAGGTATTTAGCTAACGTCTAGAGTTTGGCTATCAGTAAAATTTCATAATTCTGCAGAAACATCATTTAGGATGCATATAAGCTTTCTGTAATTTTCTAGATTTTTCTAAATTTTTTACTATTTATTTCAGAATTTAAAAAGGAACTGCACAACACTGTCTCGGCAAGGATAGCTTGTTGTAAAATATTTTTAGCTCCCAACCTCGTGTGAATATTTGAGTGAGGATTTTTTTGAATTAAATTAGATTCAAATGGCTTTCCAAAATGATGGGTCTCATGCCTATATCCTTCTTAATAAGCTCTCGGTGAATTTTTGAAGTTAACGTATCACAGTAAACCTTCTTGACAAAATGCCTTAATCCAAATTTCATTTTAATAAACTGCTAAAGTCCGTATTTTGTGAGAGAGGTTCAAGCCGATTGTAGTCCGACTTTGACTTTGGTTTCTTCATAAAATATGTTACTTCTCATGTCTAGTTGTAATCTGGAAAGTTTCGTCTCGATCCAAACCATATAGGCATGTCTCTCATCCACCCAAAATCCCTTACCCGAAACTGTCCGTTTTCAACCAGTCAACTTTGAGCTCATGTATCTCTTGATGCATCGAGTATCTACTGAGTCTTTCTTGAAAGGAACGTGTAGTTCTTGTTACAAGGTTTCCAAAGTGGAGTCTCTCTCTCATTTTGGTGTTGTGAGTCAAAAGTTACGAGCTTCATAAGATACTACGTCGTTAAGCCAAATCTGGAAATTTTGAAAAATATTCTAAATGTCGATTCGAGTTGCTTATTTTGAGACCTTATATCTCCAGAACCATAACTCTTTTGAACCCGTTTCCTTCTTAGAACTTGTATTAGATGTTTAGAGGTTTACATAATGTGTCTTTGTGAGACCATACATATTTTGAGTCGAGAGTTATGAATCGTCAAAGTATGTTACTTGAACAGCTTTGCTGAAGGTTAAATACTTAAAATTTGGCTAAGTATTGGAACTCACCTACGTGAAATATGTCTTATGTGACTAACCTGCTAATAATTGATGTATTCATACATGTTATGTCACAAGCATGTTAGAGCATTAATAAGACACGAAAAATGATAAAACAACAAAACATGGTATTTTTGACCGAAGGATGTCTTAATTGAAAATACTTGACTACATGTTATTACATGATCAATTAACTACTACCATGTCATGACATGCACTAGAGTAGAAATATGGGTTCTAAGACCCGATGGATATTTCAACCCCAATACCTTAAGACCGGGAATAGACATGCTAAGCATAAGACTTGGATTCCGAGAAGTTCTTTATTAGTATATATATTAAAGAACTGGACTTGTCGTGTAGGACTTATTAAGATTCACCCAAGACAATTAGTGGAGGTGTGCAAGTAAGACAAGTTGTTGGTACCACTTCGGTGACAGGTGGGATCTATTTTCTGCAATGTATTTCGGGTTATTAAGCCCCAAGATGTTTATTAAAATTGAGAATTGCATGCTGTTTTTATGCTCATTGCTTGGTGCTGACCTTGGAGCGGTTAAATCGCTACGGCTTCGGCCGGAAGTAGTTAACGATCGTGCCTCGAGCTAAATCTTGGTGAGGTAGTGTACACGGAAGTCCCTAGGTGAACTTGGCAAGTTCCCTAGTCTTGGCGGCGCCATTAGTGGAACGTTGTTTCCCTATGGTCCAAAGGGTAGCACGATGTGATGAGCAAGGAAGTATATCGCGATACGAGCTATGCTCGAGAAAACTATGTTTTGCATATATAGGGTCACCTTTTCTCTTTAAACACCGCCTATGATATGTGTTTAGCATGCTCTTTTCTTGAATTGTTTATGAACCTGATTTCTCAAAATAGGGCATAAGATCCCACCGAGTACGCTAGTACTTAGCCCAAAACTATTTTCAAATGTTTTCGGGTTGAGGAGCTAGCATGGCCGGCGAGACGACTACGGCACTGGCATTGATCGTCAAAATCCATAAATCTTGGTAGTCTAGTCTCAAATATCTTCTGAAAATATAAACACAGGCGCTTATTATGTCAAGTGCTTGCTTTTCGCTTCGAGTTGCTTAATAAAAAAGCGATAGGCCCAATATTTGGGATGACATTTGCGTCACCCTGTCCTCGTGTCAAGATTTTGACTATTTAACTATTTATTCGAATTTAATTCCTTTTTTAAATTATCTGTTCTCTAGGATCTCATCATAAGTTTGATGTTCTGATAAATATATATTCTATTGTCTAAAAATATATAATATTATAAGTGTGACTATTTTTCTTGTTTATTTTTTCCCTTATTTCACTCATAACCCCGTGATATCCTCTATCCCGATCTAGTGGTCGGTGGGATATTACAACATACAAACAGTGAATCACTCCAAGGAAGGTAATTATCTTATTTAATCCAAGTTTTTGTAGTTTAAATTAATGAATATGATGTTCTATATACCTATGGTTTTTGAAAATTATGTGATTAAATTTAAGGTTGATTTAGTTAATTTTTGTTATGTTTATTGATTTAATTATGCTTATGATGTGTAAATAACATAATCTATGGTTTTAATTTTTCATTTCATAATGTTGGTGAATTAAAGTATTAGGTATGAACCCTAATTTTTGTATGTGAATTATGGGTTGTGATTTAATTAAATTGAGTTTAAATATATGTTTAGGAATTGAAATAAACACCATATGATCAAAGAAATGAAAAATTAAAGCATGTTTATTCAATTCCCCAAATTCTCGAAAAATAGGGGTGGTTAGAACTTAGGGTTTTTGGATTTTATTTGATCTATTTGGCATGATATTTATGCTTTAGGATATACATAATGCATGATGTGAATTTATAAGAATTTAATTCATGCATAAACCTAATTCCCTAATTTTCGAAAATTAAGGGGAAAGGATGAACTTTGATTTCTTGATTTTATTTGATGTATTTGATATGATTTTTGAGATCTATGATAAAAATAATGCTTAAGTTGAATTTATTGGATTTTATGAACTTATATATTAGAAGATGAAAAATTAAAGTTTAGTATCAAATTGTGGATTTATATGATGAACTTGATTAAGGTTTGAAGTGATTAAGGATCGATGATCATTGATGATAAATGAGTATGAATGTGAGTTATTTGATATTAAATGGATTGTTGATTATGAAATTTATGGAATTACATAATATGATGGTTGAAGGGCATATATTGATCATGAAATAAATGGACGTATTTGAACTTGTTTTAAGTTCCTAAGTATATATTTTAGCATATGGTGTTGATTTGGTGGAGGTTGGGATGAATTTGGATTGAAATGACGATTCATTTTATAAACGTTACTCTGCCGATATTTTGTTAGAATCGGCATATTAATAAAGTGTTTTGAGAATCTAATTAGTAAACTTATGATAAGTGTATAAGTGAGATTTGTTTGCTTAATTGCCTTAAGTTAAGGTTTAAAAATGTTACATATTAATGAAAGTTATGGTATGTTATGTAATATGTTCAAGCGAACAATAATGTTGCTAAATTCGATAATTATTTCCATTACAAGGATCAAGCAAGGATAAAGGCATTCTGAAGGACGAGAAAGAGGAAATCCTTGAGTGACAACGTGTCAGGTAGGTTTTCTTCTCTTTAATGTGTGCTAAATATTGAAAATTTCATTTATATCTTGCATATTATTATGTAAATAAAATTTTGAGATTTAATGAAAATAATATCATGTTAGATGTTGAACATAAGATTGTATACTTTGTTGAGTACAAGATTGTGTTATTTGCTAAACATAAATTCATATTATTTGTTGAACATAAGATTATGTTATCATCGAAAATAAGTTCATATTACCTATCTACGGAAGAATTTTGTTAATGACCAGGAAGTTATAATTTCATAGACCGGCAATGACCGGGAAGGTTATAAAAATACTGGCAATGACCGGGAAGTTTAAAATTATATAGACCAGTCAAGGTATTGAGAAGGAGGCCTACTTTTCATTACCGAAAAACGTAGATAGGGCAGGACTGTATTTGGTAGCCTTCGGGTCCAACACAGGAAGATAATACTAGTATAGCACAATGTCACATTAGCTTGCATTGTTACGACGATATCGAAGCTATTGTCACTAAAAAGCTATTCATGTATTATTTATTTCAACTCTTATGTTGAGAAAGTTTGGTAAGTTGTTCAAGTTTAATGTTTGTTGAAAATCTATTAGTACTTGTTGGTACTCACATTCTGTATTTTTCTTTATGCAGGTTGAGCTCGGAGATGACGATGGAAGAGGATGTTGAGCTAGGGTTCTTTTGTTGTAAATTTTGTTATGCCCTGAATGTCATGTCTTCATACGTGACATTCATCCAACCTTCCGTTGTCAAACTCATAAGATCTTGATGTTGACTTTTGGAGAATTTCTTGTGTATGTTGACTATGTATATGAAACCTTTAAATATTAACTTTGATCTTTATTTTAGATGATAATTAATTAGCTAAATTCATTTGATTTTGGAGACATTTCAAATTAGAAACAACTACATTATTATTCCAATTTAGTCATAACCTGATTACTTAGTTAATTACTTAATTAAGTAGTCGGATCGTGACACGCCCCCAACTCCCCAAGCACAATTTTCTCCAGTTTTATTCAATTTTTCATATATTTTCACTTTAGCTTTGATTTAGATTCATCTAGGCTTTAGAATTCCATTGTTTTACATTCGTTCTACGCATTGTTAGCCATTGGAACGATTTTGTCCGAACAAATTCTGTATTTTCCATTTTCCGCTGAGGTTGGGATATGCCACACTACGGGTTTTATTTATATAATTTCTGTTTCTATGATTAATTCTTATTTTATTTCAATTATTATGTCTGGCTAAATTCCTTGTTCTAATCCTAGGGTTTGTATGATTCTCTCCTAAGTGTCGTGATTCCAGTTATTTCTATTTACCTTCCAGACATTGATTTGTGATTCATGTGCTTAATTATATGTGTTGATTTCTGATCAATCTTGATGCATATCTAGTTGCCAGTTGAATACTTAACAGTTTTAATTGTCAATCGATCTTGAATGCACAATACGAATAAGCCTTGAGTCGTAGTTGAGATAGGAACATTCGTAGGAAGCATATTCTTTGTGATCTTTTTGGAGTTGCTAATTTTTACCTTGAGACGTAACAGTAATAGGGAAAATTAGTAATCTACTGCCACAATTGTCGTAACTGAAATTGTTCGCTACATATGTGATCTTCCATCTTGTCTGGATTAAAAATTGGTTAATAGGAAACAGGATAAACATACGCTGTGGGTAGGATTAATACATCCCTAGGGTTAGTTCATTTAATCTTGTTATCTCTTTGAGTATTTGTTTATCTATCTTTATTGCTTGATTTTTGTTCTTGATTTTGAATCTAAGATTTGAAGTCCCAAAACCTTTTCAAAGCTATATCTGTTGCTTGGATAATGATGAAGGATTATTGAGTTAGCTTCTGTATTTTCGTGTTACAATCCATGTGGATACGATACTCGACTTACCTATCTACTTGTACGTTTTCGTGTTAGAAAATAGTGTGATCAGGGGGTACAAGACTTTTACAAACTAAGCCCTAGTAATTTGTCTAATTAAAGGCCCACTATTAATTTAATTAAGGAATTAAAGCCCAAATAATTAATTAAAATCGGATCTAACAATTTAATTAAAGTAGCCCATTCCTAATCAGTTAAATTCGAATTAGGCCACTACAGGAAATTAAATTCCATCCCAATAATAATTAGATTTTCGAATGGGCTCAATTATCTAATTAGATAATTAAAGTCAGCCCACTACAAATTATTTACTTTCAGCCCAACGATAGAAGCTAAGGCCCAACAAAAAAAAATTCATTCCTAGCCCAACCCAACTACCCAAAGAATGGTAGGTTAAAGAACCCTAACCTTACTCACTCCCATTCTCGTCCACAGCATTCTGTCGCTGCCACTGTCGCCTCATTTTCGGTGGCACAACTGTCGGTGATGACAGTGTGACGACCCGACTTCTCAAGGAAGTACGAATCATAAGGATTGTCACAGGTATAATAATGCAGCGGATATATACATAACTAATTAATACAGTTAACCATTAAACTACGAATAAATACATGGACTGAAATGAATAAGCTGTTTCAATACAAACCCAAGTCACAGAAGGACTTGTCAAAAGGTTCAACATCAAAATATAACTCAATCAGGGCGCAATTCAAGGAAAGATGTACGACCTCAAGTTCGCAATTATAATCAAAGGCACCAAAACAATATCAGAGTTTAGCAGCAACAAACGTGTGGATATGCATATGATGATATATACCCAAGGTTCTAGAAACCTTTCTACTATATCAACAAAACACCTGCCACTATGCACCACCTCACACTCATCGTCAATACCTGCTCAACCTGCACATCAAAAACGAGATGCAGGGCTAAGTACAAAAGTACTCAGTGGACTCATTGCCAAAAACATTTTCTTTGTAAAGTTATTGAACTCCCACAATAGCGCATGAGGATTTTATTTAAAAGACTCATGCCAATCAAACATTTTATCATTTTTCAAAAGTGTCCGATCGGACTATTTTATCCATGTTGTCCCATATCTGATCATTCATTCGCGCACTATAGAGGTGGCCACCTACACATAGTCGTCTTGACCGGTCGAGGTAACTAACCTTAATACACAGTCACACGTTTACACAATCCGAGTTAGTCCTTAACTAAGTCGGATTCGATCGTTACCATTTTTTAACGTTGGTGGACCAATACATTCTCATACCACGTTGGATATACCAACCTCAGATAGGATCACAACAAAACATAAACATTTGACAGTCAATAACAGTTCATGCAATAATATTTCATAAAGCTTTTCTAAATCATGCTTTGAGATATGTATAACATTTTGTTTCAAGAGAGCCCACCTGCTAGTACAAAGCTAATAGTTCTAAGTATGCAGGGTGTGGTTGTCCTTCCTCGACAACTACGTACGAACAGGACCTTCATGAAAAAATAACTTTTCTTAGATTCCTTCTATGGATGAATGGTCGTTTATAAATTACGACTTAAAGTTCCCCATTAGGGTTTCTTTATGATTTCATGTGATGGTCTTAAGATAATTTCTATTATCTTACATTCTCAATTCTCAAATTATATCCCTTCATCTTTCATAGAAGAACCTCAACTTATGAGTCATATACTCCAAGTCTAACCTCGACTCTAACCTTAGTGTTCTTCTAAATACTATTTTGTTTTAGATTGTTAGTATTCAAGTTATGATTGGTATATTAGGATATTCTCAAGCCACTAACTAGACTTAACAATTATAGTTACTTCCTAGTAGGTTATGCTTGATGACTTGTCGTATTAACACGATAAATGCAAGGGAATCTTGTTCGAGATATCTCATACTATCGATAAGTAAATACTCAGGGATTAACGAAGTTCTTTGTGAATACTGTCACAGCCCCTCTAATCCAAAGGACAGATTAGAGAGAACTGGAGCTTGGAACAGTGATTACAACACATTTAATAAGAATAATCAAAGACTTCAAAATAATACTTATCGAACTTCGATAATCAACCTTATTTTACAAGGTAAAAGTAATTTATGAGATATAAGGCTACAAGTCCTTAAATAGAAGGTTCTATAATTTGGATAGATTCAATTGTCAATATCAACATACAATAATATTCAAAATATGCAATGAAAGCATGTGAATGCATATATGATGATATGCACCCAGGGTTCTTTCTTTCAAACATAATAAATACCCAAAAGACCTCGACTACTCAAAATCTCTTCTCCATCACCATCATCACTCAATCGCACATTTAAAAACAAATATGCGGTGAGTACAAGAATGCACTCGATGGCTTATGCCAAAATAATTTATCAATTTTAAATTACTCGCCTTCATCGCAGAATAACACGAGGTTTTAATTTGAAATACTCGTGCTTACTAAATATTTTCTCGTCATTTTCCATAAATATCGCCAGCCAAGCATTTTTCCACGTATGTATGATCCATATCCACCACAATAATTCATCCCATTAATTCCTTGTTGGAGAGGAGGCCTCCTCTCACGACGCCATAACCGCCGAGCACCCTTTCAAGACACAACACAAATAATCAAGCACAAAATCCTTGCCATCTCGGCACGAGATACGAATTCTCCATCATCCTTGTGGGTACTTACAAGGATACGAATTCAAGCATGTCATAAAGTGGAAGCTACCCAACAATATGCATCAAATATCATGGATTGGATACATACATAAAACATAAACATTTTGGGCAGGTAATTAAATAAATCATTTCATAAATATTGCTTGCAATAAAGCATCATAAATAAATCATTTGATATAGATTTATCAGTTCGAGTATAGTAAAGACCACCTCTACTTTCGAATGTTAATTCTCGATATGCGTGTTCTTTCCTCGTTGCTTGTGAGCCTTCACGTCCCACCTTTACGCAAAATTTATGTTTAGTACGTTGGCACGCTTTTCGAGATTTTCAAAGTTTATTTAACTTTGATAAATATTATAATAATTCGAAGTCTTAATGAATTTTAATACGTCGTCTCATCGCGTATTTCAATAAAATAATTCTCGTACTTCGAGATAAGTTTAACTATTTCATTTTAACCTTTTAGGTTAAAATAATTAACGTATAATAACGTTATTAAATAAAGTGATTTCAATTTTGAAATCTTTTCTCACAATTGAGATATTCTTATAAAAGTAATACGTTTTTCACGTATTAGCGTATTTAACGAACGTATTTCGTACGTCAATTTCGAAAGTCAACCATTTTGACTTTTCTTAATAATTCTTTAATAAATCACATTTTTAATATCTAAATTCAATATAAATCGATTTTCAATCGATTTCTTTTCATAAAGCTTTAATTCTCGATTTTTCACGCAAATCGATAAACTTGATTAATATTTTCTTTCAATATTAATCTTTTAATAAATTAAGCATTATTTTATGCTTCTAACGTTATTTAATATAACGTTTAAATCGTAAACATAATATACTATGTTTAATAATTCTCAAATTTCAATTATGTCTAAAATAATTTTTAGACATATAATATATTATTATTCTTGATTAAAAGGAATTTAAAATTCCTTATTTTCAACATATAGCTCACTATATAACACTAATTTCTCAAACTTTGTTCCAAAAATTCCTCTAAATTCATATAGTGTATTATTTTACACTATGATCATTAATATGTATTAATATCACTATAGAAAAATTTTGAACATACCTATATAATACTATAGGTCTCGCTCTTTCTTAAAAATCAACCAATATATATTCTAAAATTCTAATAAATTTACACAAGGCTTAAATACTATTATGTAACACTAACACATCATAATATTAACTAAAATCAACTAAATCATGCCTTAAACCAACATTGAAGCTCACGGTTCTTTCAAATAATTGGAGCATTTCTTCATTAAAAATTCTAGTTAATTCATGTAGTATATAATCAATACTCTAGATCATCAATATGCTATTACATTTCTCAAATTAAAATTGTACATCAACCTAGCATTTCTTATGCATTTTCGGTAATTATACATTTATTAGTATAAGATCTTTAAAAATTCTAATTTAATCACTATGAACTCTACTAACCACATATATCATAATTCCATCATCAAATCAATATTAGATCAAACCTTATAATTTTTGACTATTTTCAAATAATTCATAACATAGCTTAACTTCAATTATAACATCATATATGATCATATAATCATATGTAGTACAATTATTAAACAATAAGACATGCTTGCAAGATTTTAATCTTAAGAACACATGCATATAAAATAAAATCGAACCATTAAATTCTAAAAATTTTAACGTACAATCGAAGCTCGTTCGATATCTAACCTCTTTATCAGGTTGGATTGATTGCTTAAGGATATAGTGATCAAGGTTTTGGTGATAGAAGTTGAAGAACACACAAAGGTTTTCCTCTCTTTTTCTCACGGTATCCTTAAGTTGGGAAGAGAAAATGTGATGTTTAAAAGCATTTACTTCACTTAAGTAATTGAATTAGACATTGTATATCTCTTTCACTCTCTCTCGGTTCTCCTCACTCACAAAGGATTGGGAGCCTTTTTCAAAGCTTATGACTCACCATATTATTACATCACCAAAGTTACTACTTCTTACAAAAATTTTTGAACAAAACAAATTCATGGACTTTGGATCAAATCACCGTCGGCTATCTCTCTCTCAATTATCTAAGGAAGCCTTTTATTTAATCATATATCATGTACATAATGTCTTGCACAAAGCCATATGCACAAAGAGTTGTGTTGATTCATCTTTCCTCAATTTGAACAATAATACACGGCTATAAGCCTTCCACCATGCATCCACTTGTTTGATCACTAAGTTTACTTGATAAGAGTGCAATTATAATACTTGGATCACCAATTTAATCAACAAGCATAGCCAAAGACCAAAACTTACGTAAAAACTTTGTTACAAGTGATGTTCACGTCATTTTCATTTCACAAGTGCCAAATTTTGATTTTTGATACTAATTATAGATATATATCATAATATATGTTTTAGATGATAAATTATATCATAGGAAAAATTATTGGAATTAATCCATAGGTAGAAAACCCTAATTCTCGATTTAGGGTTTTCGAGAATTACTATTGCTCAAAATATTATTCCCAAATTTTCTAGCATTATTTCAATGCTAAATAATATTCTAATTATATAAAATAATCATAGGAATTTAAATATAATAATTCCTTGATCACTAGACTTGATTCTCAAGTCATCTCTAAACGTTAACGTTTGAAACATCTCAAAACGTTAATTATCGACGCATCTCCAAATGGTCGTAATAAAGTCGTAATCACTTTATTAAATTATTCCAATAATAATGGAATTAAATTCTAAGCTTTAAAACTTAGAAAATATCACGAGCATCTAATTATCGAAACATAATCGACGTAGAAATAATACTGTTGAAATACGTTACATAATCGTATTTCTCAATTCACATTCATTTGTGAATAAAACATAGTAATTTATTATTCCAACAATAATCGAAATCATTATTCGATATATTATTAATCAAATTATCATAATAATACTCTAATTTACGAAATTAATATCGTAATTAGGCTTTTAAATAATCGGGGTATTACATTCCACCCCCCTTTAAGAAATTTCATCCCGAAATTTACATACCTCAGAAAAGATCGGGGTATTTTTCTTTCATCGCATCCTCAAGCTCCCACGTGGCTTCGTCTTGTCCATGATGTTTCCACATCACTTTGACTAGTGGAATCGACTTGTTTCTCAATTGCTTAACCTTATGGTCTAGAATAGCCGTAGGTTCTTCATTATAGCTCATATCTGGATTGAGGATCACGTCGTCTTGATGGATCACATGTTTCGGATCGTACACGTATTTTCTGAGTTGTGATACGTGAAAAACATTATGTACGTTTCCTAGGCTTGGCGGAAGAGCCAACCTATAGGCGACTGGACCTATTCTTTCTAGGATTTCATAAGATCCAATAAAACGGGGTCTTAACTTTCCCTTTACTCCAAACCTTATAATCCCTTTAGATGGAGAGACTTTCAAAAAGACTTTATCTCCATTTTCAAATGTAGCTCGGATCTTGGCGTCAGTAAGACTTCGCTATCTTGAGCTTCTTTATTCTTTGCCTAATTTGGCGAACGATCTCAATCATTTCGTTTATAGCGTCAGCCCTAAGATTCTTCTTTCACCCACTTCATCCCAAGAAGCGGTGATCGGCATTTTATTCCATATAATGCTTCATACGGGCCATATTGATCGTCGCTGATAACTATTATTGTAGGCAAATTCGATGAGGGGTAAAACCTCTTCCCATTTTGTACATCGATCCAACACTACTGTCCTCAACATATCTTCGAGTGTTTGGATCGTCCTTTCCGATTATCCATCGGTCTGAGGGTGAAAAGCTGTGCTGAAATTTAACTTCGTGCCCAATTCTTTTTGCAAGCTAGTCCAGAATCTTGAAGTGAACTTTGAATCTCTATCAGATGTGATAGTTTTCGGTACTCCATGTAGGCGTACAATTTCTTTTACATACAGCTGGGCTAGCTTATCAGATCCGTGTGTAATCTGAATTGCGTAAAATGTGCACATTTGGTGAGTCATCCACTACTACCCATATAGCGTTGTTCTCTCTTAGACTTTGGTAAACCCGTAACAAAATCCATAGCTATATCTTCCCATTTCCACTCGGGTATTCCCAAAGGCTGTAGCTTTCCGTAAGGACGTTGGTGTAATGCTTTTACTTTTGACAAGCAAGACAGCTTTCACAAAAGAGGTCGTCTCTTTTCATACCTTCCCACCGTAACTTTTTCTTCAAATCTTGGTACATTTTAGTCTTTGCTGGATGGGTCAGTATAAGGTGTGTCATGAGCTTCACTAATGATTTCATTCAAAGATTGTTGTTGTCTCGGATACACAACCTTCCTTCAAATAATAAAGCATTATCTCGTGCTTCTTAAAATTCTTGATCCTTCCGTCCTTATTTTGGCTCTTGCTTTTCTAACTTTTCTCCATCCTTTGTCCTTCAAGGATTCTTTTCCTTAAGTCGGATGTCGAGTGAGTGTAGCAATACAACTCGTGATCGTCTCTCGTTGTTCAATCAATTCGACCTTCATCCTTTCAAACTCCTCAATGAGTTTTTCTTCATTTGTGAAGAGACATCCCAATTTGTTTTGACTCTTACGACTCAAGGCATCGGCTTCAACGTCGCTTTACCCGGTGATAGTTTATACCACGTCGTAGTCTTTACCAATTCGAGCCATCTCCTTTGTCTCATGTTCGGATCTCTCGCTCGAAAAGTATTTCAAACTTTTTGATCGGTAAAGATTTCACATCTTACTCAGAGATGATGTCTCCATATCTTTAGGGCATGTACTATCGCTGCTAGTTCCGATCTTGTGTTGGATAATTCAATTCATGCGGTCTCAGTTGTCGAGATGCATAGGCTATCACTTTTCCATTTTGCATTAACACACAGCCTAATCCATTTTTTGAAGCATCTGTATAGACCATGTACTCTTTATCTGCCTCCAAAACTGCTAATACAAGGCGTGGTTAACTTTCTTTGAGTATCCGAAATTACCTCACACTCATCATCCATGTGAATTTAATTCCTTTCCGAGTAATTAGGTTATTGGTCTTGCTATCTTTGAGAATCCTTCAATGAATCTCCGATAGTAACCCGCTAATCCCAAGAAACTTCTAATCTCATTTGTGTCTTTGGCGATTTCCATTCTTGACCGCTTCTACTTTGGCGGATCAACTTTAATCCTTCGGTGACACAATGTGTCCAAGGAACATTACTTCCTTTAGCCAAAATTCACATTTGCTAAACATAGCAAAAAGTTGTTCATCTCTCAAAGTTTGCAGTACTGTTCTGAGGTGTTCCTTGTGTTCGTCTTCATTTTTCGAATAGATGAGAATGTCGTCTATGAAGACTAAGACAAATTTATCCAGGTATGGATGGAACACCCTATTCATGAGATCCATGAATATTGCAGGCGCATTGGTTAGTCCAAACGGCACAACTACAAACTCATAGTGCCCGTATCTAGTTCGAAATGCCGTCTTGGATATATCCTCGGGTCGTACTTTGAGCTGATGGTATCCCGATTCTAGATCAATCTTTGAAAATACGCTTGCTCCTCGCAGCTGGTCGAACAGATCATCAATCCTTAGCAGCGGATATTTGTTCTTAAGCGTTAACTTATTTAGTTCCCGATAATCGATACACATCCTTAAGGAACCATCTTTCTTTTTGACTAATAAGATCGGCGCTCCCCACGGTGAGACGCTAGGTCTGATAAAACCTAGGTCTAACAGCTCCTGAATTTGTATTTTCAATTCTTTGAGTTCCTTTGGAGCCATTCTATACGGTGCCTTCGACGTTGGAGCTGATCCTGGCTCCAGGTCGATGGTGAATTCCAACTGCCTGTCAGGGGGTAATCCCGATAAAGTTTCGGGAAAGACATCTGGGAATTCCCGAACCATTTCCACATCTTCGATCTTTATCTCCGTTTTATCCTCCCCATTCAGATAAACAAGGAATGCCTGACTTCCTTTCTTGTTTATCATTCTTTTTGCCTTCAGAGCGGATATAATCGGAATTTTCTTTCCCATGCTGATTCCGTAAAAGCTTGTAGCTTCTTGCCCAGGAAAATGGAATGAAATTTTCCTTTCTTTACACAGGATCGTAGCATGATTTTCTTCTAACCAATCCATTCCCAAAATTATATCTACATCACCCATGGGTATTATGTTTAAGTTATTTGTCAGAACCTTAAGTGATCCTAAGTTCAACTCTAGGTTCGAGCAAATATGAGTAATCATCATAACCCTCCTATGGGTGAAGAGATTTTCATATCTGGTTTGCTTTTTAGATCTAAGTTCTAATAGATCTACTCATGTCCTTGCTTCACTAACGGGAAACACCGGCATCCCCAAAGCTTTGGGTCGAGACGCCTCCTCACTCTCTGCAAGCCTACCTCGTCCCTCCGTGAATCTGGGTACTACCGGGTCCACTCGTCGAGGTACCTCCAAGTAAAGCCACCCGGTGACTCATCACGCCACGATATTCCATGTCGATGGCTAACGAATCTCGGTAGATCCGCTATCGATCATAGTCACCACCAAGACGAGATATAATCTCGACACTTCCGTGCATAATCCTCCCAATCTATCGGTAACCGTGTCAAGGCGCCATGCCATCGAATCACCACTCCATGCTCGTGCGCCTCCCTCCAATGATGAAGATAGTGCATGAGAAACTCTCCGAGATCATCTTCCGAGCACATCTGGTAATCACGGTACTCATGAATAATCTCCGCTGGGGTGGCCCTCAGTCCTAGCCTCCATCTAGTAGTATGTCGGGTCCTGGCCATCTGTCACAGACAAACGAGCATAAGATAACTAAATAAGATATCCGTTACACAGATAAACTAAACTTAACGCATCTATTAAGCAAAAGGATAAACCGGGCAGTCTATAAAGCGTATAAACAATCCAACACCTCTGATAAACAGATAAATGTTATACGGAAATTGTTCTCATATACAACGCGCGTTGTAGCTTTCCTACCATACTAGGAAACTTACTATCTAGCAGCATAAAAAAAAATCTTATCATATAACTAAATTCTAGTTCTATATAACCATGAGCTAACTTTTACTGGCTCTCGTGAATTCTGGAGAAGGAAACAGAGGATCTTCTCTTCATAAGAAATATAGTACGGTCCGTTAGGAGTACGTAGGTGAAAACCGTGAGCAAATCGGAGTCCGAATGAAAGAGAACGGATCCAAACAAAAACACTGCGCAAAGCAGGAAAATATTCGCGCGTTCGCGCCGAGATCGTAGGCAATGCCGACACCAAGGTCGTGCATGCCGTTGCCGAGGAGGACTGCCATGGCCGAAGTGACGAGGTGACGGGATAGTCAGCTGGTCAATCGAAATGAATCGCCGAACTTGAGATAATTGGCCAAGCTCGTATTAGTCGTAACGGTGTCGACTTTCCGGAGTGGATTTGCCAAGATAAAATACGGCGTCGTGAAATGCCGAGATGAACTTGCCGAACTTAAGATGGATGTCGAGGTTGACACCAAAGTAAATGCTCAGGTCGACGCCAGGGTGGATCAATTGAGATCGCACAATGCCGATGCGATCAACTGGTCAGCCGAGTCGAGGTAATCTCTGGGTTGACTTCAAACGAGGTGGAAAGCCTTAGCTTTTATTCTGAGCTCATTTCTTTAGTTCTCGAAAGAAAAGGAGATGTTCGTACATTTTTTCGTCTATGTTCTTTTCAATAAGTGATCATGCATCTTATTACGTCTATGTTCCATTTGGGATGACATAGGAATTAATCAAAAACAATCATAAGAATTTAACAATAAAATTTCAAATATGACTAACATAGCTCGTTTTAAACATACGCATTTCGCTGAAAAATTTTCAACCAATCATTCATGGTTATTCATAACATTCCCTTTTCATTTCATTTATCGATAATGTTCTATCGACACCAAATCTAATTCATAAATCTGAAACTTCTTTTTCAAAGATGAGAAAATAATTTACCTCTTTCCCGTTGAGCTTGATGTGATGGAGTGTTGAGCATAGTCGATGATATCTAGAAGTCTAGTGACTCAATCTAGACTTAACTTTTGAAAGAAAGTTTAGGGTTCAAAGAGCAAACCGCCTCGATACCACTCACACAAATTTCTAATCCAAAGGACGATTAGAGAGAACTCGAGCTTTGAACAAGTTGATTACAACACATTTAATAAGAATAATCAAAGACTTCAAATAATACTTATCGAACTTGATAATCAACCTTATTTACAAGCAAAAGTAATTTACGATATAAGGCTACAAGTCCTTAAATGAAGGTTTGATAATTTGACAGATGCAATTGTCAATATCAACATACAATAATACTCAAAATATGCAAGTAAAGCATGTGAATGCATATATGACGATATGCACCAAGGGTTCTTTCTTTCAAACATAATAAATACCCAAAGACCTCTCGACTACTCAACATCTCTTCTCCATCACCATCATCACTCAATCACACATTTAAAAACAATATGCGGTGAGTACAAGAATGCACTCGATGGCTCATGCCAAAATAATTTATCAATTTTAAATTACTCGCCCCATCGCAAAGAATAACACGAGGTTTTAATTTGAAATACTCATGCTTACTAAATATTTTCGTCATTTTCCATAAATATCGCTCACAAGCATTTTCCCACGATGTATGATCCATATCCACCACAATAATTCATCCCACAATAATTCCTGCGTTGGAGAGGAGGCCTCCAGAATATCCATAGCTTTTAATACTTAATTACGATAATATAAACCGTAATTAGGGCTCGATAATTAAAAATCTTAATTAGTCAACTCTTGACTTTGACCAAGCATAATTGGATAACTTCTGTGTGATATTCACTGATGCTTAGTGAATTAAGGAATATAATTTCCAATATTCCTTCGAACGTAATTTTCTAACGTCGAATAGATTCGACAACACGCCTTACAAGATTATTAAGCTATTGCTTAATTTCGAAATTCTATTATTATAGGAATAAATAAAGTTGTAACAAACTTTATTTTAAACGTTTTAGAGATAATTCAGATATAAGAAATTTGAGACGCGTTTAGAGTCGCTTTTTTTAGAGATAGTCGATAACTCAATCAAACGATCACTAATTATAAAATTCAAATTCCTATAATTATTTTATTATATAAGGGCATTATTTATCATTAAATAATGCTAGAAAATTTAAAGAATAGAATGTACCTTTATTTTGGAAATTTTCAAATTATATAATTCAAATTAGGGTTTGTAAGATTTAAATTATTTTAAATACTTTTCTATGATTAAATTTATTATCTAAAGACATATAATATGTCACATAAATATGTAATAGCTATTTTATACAAGGAAATAAAATATTTGGTAATGCTTTAGTGAAAATCGAAAATTAGGTTTTCTAAGTACAATTTAATTTTTATTCTTATTTAATTAATGATATATGATAATTATTATATTATTATGATGTCATTAAGGAAAAATGAGGTGTATTACAACTTGCACAAGTGGGGTGCACTTGTACTCAAAAGTGGCGAAATTCTTAGATTTTTAAGTATGATTTTATGTGATAAACATTATCCTATACCATTAAGATAAGCTATGAGTTGGATCTTATCCTATATTAGGTGTAAGTGGACATAGTTATCAAGTGGAACAAGTAATCCAAGGTACATTGAATGAGGGGTCGAAACCTTAGGAAATAAGGTTTGAAAATTTTAATTTCATACCTTATAATAGTGCCACTTGTTGAGTTGAAATATTTGACTTTTCAAAAGCTACTTTATAATATTATAATAAGATAATGTATGATAGGATAAATAAATAAAATTTATCCTAAGGTATTGTAATAGGCGAAAATTGCAATAAGATTATATAATGTGATAATTCCTTTAAATTTTGATAATTATGCTATAAATTAGTAATTTAATTGTAATATGATATAATAAAGCATATAATATAAGAAAAAATAAAATCTATCCTAGGCTCTAGAAAGAGGACCGATCCACACACATATATATATATATATATATATATATATAATAAGGTGTTATTTTATTAAACTATGATACAATGAATCTAACTAAAAGATAAGGTAGCAAAGTGATGAGTTGTACATGATAAAGATTTAGATAAGATATGATAAGGTTCTTGATAAGATATGATAAGGTTAAGGATAAGATTTGGTGCAAGTTGTACATTAGATATTTTCATATAATAATTATGGAACCACTTGCATATGCCTATAAATATATGATAGAGCTCTTCATTTATTCATCACAAACCAAAAAAAATCGAAAATAGTGAGGAGAGAAAGAGAGAGTAATCACCTTGTGCAAGAACCCAAACTTAGATCGTATAGACGACACCAATCAAATCCATACCGATTAAAAGGTTAGATTTCTTATGAGCTTTGTAAATACGTTAGAATTCATGTTATAAGCTTAGTTTGTTCATGTGATTTTCGAAAATTATATAACTTATACTAATATGTTTAGATATTATGTTTATATGATGTTATTAAGCATGTATTATAATTATATCACAAAATTAAGCATGGTATTAAATTATTTATGTGGACCGAAATCTTAAGAGTACCATATGTTGATGATTTTGATTTTTAATTGTTAATTTAAGCATGAAATAATAATCTAGGTATTAAATAAGCTTATATGAATTTATATAGAATTTTGGAAAACTTTGGTACCTAAGTTCATGAAAATCGAAATTTATAATATATGATATGATATTGAGATATGATCTATATTTAAGTGTTATCATATCATATTGATGATATAGATTCATAATATATGGTTGTGTGAATTTATTGAAACTTATAAAATTTATCGGACCTAAGTCAAAGTTTCAAATACGACTTAGGTAAATTAAATTCAATAGTTCATAATAAATAACAATTATGTTATAATAAGGATAATTAAGGGTAATTAAGTATTATGTGAATTTATTGGAATTTTTGAAAAATGTTTAGTGGATTAATAAAGGTGACCGAAAATTATACCCTAAGTGTATTAATGTTATAAATTTATTTTATCAAGTATAATAGCATAATATGATCTAAAATAATGTTTTAGACATAGTATGATTTTATGGAAATTTTTAGAACAAGAATTGCACATAAAATGATAGAATTTCATAAGAAATTGAAAAAGTCAAAATATTGACTTTGAGTTGACCAAGTCAAAATTGTTGACTAAATATTGACTAGGTCAAAATTGTTGACCAAAAACGTTGACCAAGGTCAAAGGGCACGTAATTCGATAATACGTGATCTATGTGACGTAGTACGTTTAGCAACAATGTAACTTACGTTACGTAAGTACATTAAAACGTACATTATATACTAAAAAGGTAGAATATCTCTTATAAATTGAGAAAATTCATACTCGACATTAATTGATTAGGAACGTCAAAATAAGTCCGGCGTTAGCCTTATTTGACGCGTAGAACGTTATAGACTATGTTCGTCTCTATCGAACGATTTGAACAAAGGAATGAATGGAAGGATAGTACGTACGTTGGTTCGGATCGAAGAATCTTACGCAGCATGATGATATGCTAAAATTTCGTTTCTTACATTGATAAGGTTTGACTCGAAGGGAGGAGAAAACTGAAGTAAAAACCTAAGTGACCTAAGAACTTTAAGTTCTCGAGGTGGGCTTTCTTACCAAAACCTTTTATGAGCTTTTTGAAAAATGTTTACTGTTATTACTGTACTGTTTTACTGAAAAATTTTGAGATACGATATTGTCTGCCAGAAAATGTTTTATGTTTTGTATATGTCCATTCGGGTTGCCTGGGGCAACAGGAAGTTACGAATTCGGATCCTAGGCTGGAGGTGTAAGTAGAAATTCCCAGCTAGGGTTGTGTACACGTGTTGGGCCTCTGAACCGCTGGGCGGTCATGCTCTGAACATTGGCGGTTAGTTGCGTCCGTGTATGGAGGCCTCCTCCCGTGCCGCTTATCCATAGCCGACTTGGAATATACGTTGTGGTTGTTGTGATGTGAAAATGCTCGCCGAGCGATGATTTTGAGAAATGAGAAATGTATTTTGTAAAAATGGCCTTTTCAACTAAAACCCTCAGTGTCTTCTTGACGAGGGCAATACAATATTTAAGTAAAGTAAAATGTTTTCGCAATGTGTCCACCGAGTGCATTATTTGTACTCACCGCATATTTGTTTTAAATGTGCGGTTGAGCGAGGGATGGAACAGAGCGGAGTTAGCGGAACATTTGACAAGGCGTATGATGTATTTTTGGTTCACCTTGAGAATGCATCTTCACATGCATGTCTCACACGTTTTCATTGTCAAACTCTTGAGACTCTGTTATCTTTTGCTATTGTGTTAAGTTTTGTAAAAGCTGCTTTTATGTTGGAACCTTTGAACCATCTTATATATATAAGATATTTTGATTCATCGTGATTCTCGTTTTGTTTAAAACATCTATATTTCTTCATAGATGAAAAGAGTTGAAAACCTTATTTTGTCATATTCACTTAACCGAACCCGAGTCACGGTCCGTAAGGTTTAGTCAAACCGGTCGTGTGACAGTGGTATCGAGGCGATTCGTTTGCTTTAAACCAAAAATATTCTTTCTATCCAAAGTCCGGCTCAACCACTAGACTTTCTATGAAGCAGTCATCACCGCTCAACGCTCATGTTCATCACGCTCAACCAGCAAGGAAAAGTGGTTTCTGATAAAAAGGTATGTGTTAAAAGTTTTTGAAAAAGTATGATATAATTTTGAGGAAGTCTTTGTGAAAAATGTTTTTAAAGTGGACATGCCGTTAAATGAGTAAGTTTGAATTGTGATAATTCATGAGACAAACGAGTGGTTTGTCTGAAGAAGTTTGAGTTCATACCCGGTTGGTATGTGGTTTTGTTGTAATGAATTTGGAAGGGATGAAAGTTTATACCCAGGGGGTATATAAGTATTGATAATGGACATATATAGAGTTATATGTCAGTGAGTTGAATGAAAAGTATGTTTGAGAAACGAGGTTGAATTGTGAAATTGTTTTTGATTTTCAAAAGAACGTAGATGAGCTCTAAGTTTCACGAAGAACTTAGAAATGAATGAGATTATAAGAATTTCTCTTTTATGAATAAAGTAGTGTTTGATGAAGCGCAAGAATTTGAGAACTTAGAATGCCTTTTAAGATTCGATTTGACGAACGAGGATTGAAATGTTACGTGGAGAAATGGAAGCTTCGAGAAATACTCGCAACGTGGGCATAGTTTCTCATTTGAGATTCTACGTGGCATGACCGACTGTTGTTTACGCAAATTAGTCTAGAACGATAGATGAACTTGAGGACTAGAAAGATAAGTGAGAAAATAAAGATAAATGCTTACGAGCTTATGTTGAAGGATGTACACAAACTTTGTGTTTTGTGAAGTTTAGTTTCTTAAGAGATCCTTATGATTTAAGTACCCCCTATTGCTTTTAAGTTTAAGATGACTTACTTAAAACTATACGTATTCGATGGCGTGAAATGGGAATGATAAGGGAAAGTGCGGACACGTATGTTTCGGACTTAGAACTCACAAGGAGTATCGACTTTCTATTACAAAATAGGCACCGATCTAGGGCAATTCTTGGATGAATTTCTACAACTGTGGATGGAGGCGCACAATCATGGAGTCACGGACTTGGATGGAATCCAGCAACTCATCCGCCGTTTGCCGACAGATTGGCAAAGGTATGCAAGGGAAATAGCAAGGGAATATATTTTCTACAAAGAAAACTCGGAGGTCCTGGCAGATTTACCAGAGTTTATCAGCCAGCTTAGATACACGTACAACGTGTATGGAGAAGCACCTATGGGAACTGGCCTTTTTCCTGTGCTGGATGAACAACATGAGAAAATAAAGGAATGGTTGTATCAGGATGTTCCACACCCCGGGCCACGTTATGTTCCCTCGGTGGTACAAGAGTTAAATGAAAATGGGCAATGGACAGGATCCTATCGCCCGAGAGGATTGGGAGAACGACCAGTGGAAACGAGAGCCACTACTTGGAGAAATAAGAAAACCAACACTATAAAGGACTTCGATCGTTCTTTGAAGGATTTAGATCGTCTCATAAAGGAGGCAAAGACATATCTGGAGACGGGAAAATTTCCAAACGAGGAGAAAAATTCCGACGAAGGACCCTCTGGGGCATCAAACACTTAGATGTAGAAAGACTTATAAAAATAGTCATGACATAGATAGTATGGATAGCATGAGGAAATGTAGTTGATGGCATGTTGTAGTGAGTATGTTTAGTGGTGCTGAAATTTTGGTGTAAATAGAACATCTCGTTATGTACTAAGTTACAAAGAACAATGGATATATATGGAAAAATTCTCGTTGAGGCATTTTGGTGATACATGATATGACTTGTTGTGAAAAATATCGGCATGTGATATGTTTTATGATCTATGATCTATAAAAGTTATGTGCTAGTTATTAATTTAGAAATTAACGTGTGTTTTGTGAAAAACGTAAAGAATGCCACCTAGAAGGGAATTGAGACGTAGGAGAGGAGAGGAGACTCCGGAACCTGAACCCCAACAACCACCACCGCCTCGTAGAATAGAGGCACTGTTTCTCAAGCAAAACCCGCCTACATTTAATGGGACTGGTACCCCTAATGAGGCTGAATTATGGGTAAGGGCAATAGAGCGAATCTTCATTTCTGCATTATGCGAATCGGGAAAGGCTCTCCGTGTTACTTTTCAATTAACGGGTTGAGACTTACGGTGGGAGACGAAGGAAAGTTATGACTGAGGAACAAATGGAGGAGTTTACATGGGAAGATTTTAAAACGGTATTATATGATAAGTATATTCCTAAGAGTTATAGGAAGAAGCAGGAAAATGAATTCTACAGCCTCAAGCAAGGAGATAAGTCGGTAACAGAATACGATAGGATATTCTGTGATATGTCAAGATTCGCTACAAATTTGATAGATACCGATGATAAGATGGCTGACAAGTTTAGATCTGGACTGAGGCCTGAGATTAGGATATCTCTTGCCAGCCATGGGGAAATGACTTATGCAGAGGCATTAGGTAGGGCCTTGGATATCGAAGAAGCGTTGCCGGAAAAACAAGTTATAGCCCAAGAGAACAAGGGTAAAAGGAAATGGGAAGAAGTTCGTAATAAATGTAACTACTACAACCAGGCTGAGAGAAGGCCGTGGTCAAATAATCAAAGGCCACCATGGGTCCAAGGGCAAGGGCAAGGTCGTCCAATGAACTTTGGACAGGGGAGGAACAACCAACTGACAATACCCTCAATGCCCTCGATGCCGTAGGCAGCACACTGGTCCTTGTGAAGCGGGACGTGTGAACTGTTATAGGTCTGGCCAACAAGGACATTTTGCAAGGGATTGCCCGCAAATAGGACAAGGAATGGTAGGTAGACCTAACCCGCCACAACAAGCCCAACCGCAAAGGGGAATGCAGCAGCCACGACAGGCAAGGGCTTTTGCCCTCAACCAACAAACCGAAAATGACCAGAACAACCCGACAGGTATGAATACGCTTTCAACATACTTGTGAATATATTATTGCTATGAGAATTTCAAGACCACGATATTATATGCGAACATTTTAGAACATAGCACGTAACGAGATAATGGAATACGAATCTCCTTCATCAAAGGCAGGGGATACAACGTTAGTATAAGTTTGCTTGAACTTAGATTTGGACATAGGATTCACCGTCTATGAGAATCAATAAGTTGAGTAGATACGAATGAAAGTTAAGATTATACGATGAATAAAAGGTACGAGGTACCAACGTCAGAATGGAAAATGCAATATGGATAAGGAGAAAAGAACGCTGTGAGAATACGTAAATTTTGAGGACGAAATTTCTTTAAGGGGGGTAGAATGTAATGTCCCGCAGTTTTAATACTTAATTACGATAATATAAACCGTAATTAGGGCTCGATAATTAAAAATCTTAATTAGTCAACTCTTGACTTTGACCAAGCATAATTGGATAACTTCTGTGTGATATTCACTGATGCTTAGTGAATTAAGGAATATAATTTCCAATATTCCTTCGAACGTAATTTTCTAACGTCGAATAGATTCGACAGTTACGTCTTACAGTATTATTAAGCTATTAAGCTTAATTTCGAAATTCCTATTATTATAGGAATAAATAAAGTTGTAACAAACTTTATTTTAAACGTTTTAGAGATAATTCGCATATAAGAAATTTGAGACGTTTCAGACGTCGGTTTTTAGAGATGAGTCGATAACTCAATCAAACGATCACGGAATTATAAAATTCAAATTCATATAATTATTTTATTATATAAGGGCATTATTTATCATTAAATAATGCTAGAAAATTTAAAGAATAGAATGTACCCTATTTTGGAAATTTTCGAAATTATATAATTCGAAATTAGGGTTTGTAAGATTTAAATTATTTTAAATACTTTTATATGATTAAATTTATTATCTAAAGACATATATATGTCACATAAATATGTAATAGCTATTTTATACAAGGAAATAAAATATTTGGTAATGCCTTAGTGAAAATCGAAAATTACGGTTTTCTAAGTACAATTTAATTTTTATTCTTATTCAATTAATGATATATGATAATTATTATATTATTATGATGTCATTAAGGAAAAAATGAGGTGTATTACAACTTGCACAAGTGGGGGTGCACTTGTACTCAAAAGTGGCGAAATTCTTAGATTTTTAAGTATGATTTTATGTGATAAACATTATCCTATAATTAAGGATAAGCTATGAGTTGGATCTTATCCTATATTAGGTGTAAGTGGACATAGTTATCAAGTGGAACAAGTAATCCAAGGTACATTGAATGAGGGGGGCCGAAACCTTAGGAAATAAGGTTTGAAAATTTTAATTTCATACCTTATAATAGTGCCACTTGTTGGAGTTGAAATATTTGACTTTTCAAAAGCTACTTTATAATATTATAATAAGATAATGTATGATAGGATAAATAAATAAAATTTATCCTAAGGTATTGTAATAGGCGAAAATTGCAATAAGATTATATAATGTGATAATTCCTTTAAATTTTGATAATTATGCTATAAATTAGTAATTTAATTGTAATATGATATAATAAAGCATATAATATAAGAAAAAAATAAAATCTATCCTAGGCTCTAGAAAGAGGACCGATCCACACACACATATATATATATATATATATATATATATAATAAGGTGTTATTTTTATTAAACTATGATACAATGAATCTAACTAAAAGATAAGGTAGCAAGTGGATGAGTTGTACATGATAAAGATTTAGATAAGATATGATAAGGTTCTTGATAAGATATGATAAGGTTAAGGATAAGATTTGGTGCAAGTTGTACATTAGATATTTTCATATAATAATTATGGAACCACTTGCATATGCCTATAAATATATGATAGGAGCTCTTCATTTATTCATCACAAACCAAAAAAAATCGAAAATAGTGAGGAGAGAAAGAGAGAGTAATCACCTTGTGCAAGAACCCAAACTTAGATCGTATAGACGACACCAATCAAATCCATACCGATTAAAGGTTAGATTTCTTATGAGCTTTGTAAATACGTTAGAATTCATGTTATAAGTTTAGTTTGTTCATGTGATTTTCGAAAATTATATAACTTATACTAATATGTTTAGATATTATGTTTATATGATGTTATTAAGCATGTATTATAATTATATCACAAAATTAAGCATGGTATTAAATTATTTATGTGGACCGAAATCTTAAGAGTACCATATGTTGATGATTTTTATTTTTAATTGTTAATTTAAGCATGAAATAATAATCTAGGGTATTAAATAAGCTTATATGAATTTATATAGAATTTTTGGAAAACTTTGGTACCTAAGTTCATGAAAATCGAAATTTATAATATATGATATGATATTGAGATATGATCTATATTTAAGTGTTATCATATCATATTGATGATATAGATTCATAATATATGGTTGTGTGAATTTATTGAAACTTATAAAAATTTATTGGACCTAAGTCAAAGTTTCAAAATATGACTTAGGTAAATTAAATTCAATAGTTCATAATAAATAACAATTATGTTATACTAAGGATAATTAAGGGTAATTAAGTATTATGTGAATTTATTGAAATTTTTGAAAAATGTTTAGTGGATTAATAAAGGTGACCGAAAATTATACCCTAAGTGTATTAATGTTATAAATTTATTTTATCAAGTATAATAGCATAATATGATCTAAAATAATGTTTTAGACATAGTATGATTTTATGGAAATTTTTAGAACAAGAATTGCACATAAACATAAGAAATTGAAAAAGTCAAAATGTTGACTTGAGTTGACCAAAGTCAAAATTGTTGACTAAATATTGACTAGGTCAAAATTATTGACCAAAAACGTTGACCAAGGTCAAAGGCACTTAATTGATGTCGTGATCTATGTGACGTAGTACGTTTAGCAACAATGTAACTTACGTTACGTAAGTACATTAAAACGTCATTATATACTAAAAAGGTAGAATATCTCTTATAAATTGAGAAAATTCATACTCGACATTAATTGATTAGGAGCGTCGAAATAAGTCCGTTAGCCTTATTTGACGCCAGAGCGTTATAGACTATGTTCGATCTCATCGAGCGATTTGAACAAAGGAATGAATGGAAGGATAGTACGTCGTTGGTTCGGATCGAAGAATCTTACGCAGATGATGATATGCTAAAATTTCGTTTCTTACATTGATAAGGTTTGACTCGAAGGGAGGAGAAAAGCAAGTAAAACCCTGTGACCTAAGAACTTTAAGTTCTCGGGTGGGCTTTCTTACCAAAACCTTTTATGAGCTTTTGAAAATGTTTCTTTATTATTCTTGTCTTGTTTCTTGAAAAATTTTGAGATACGATATTGTCTCGCCAAAATATTTTATGTTTTGTATATGTCCATTCGGGTTGCACGGGCAACAGAAGTTCTGGTCGGATCCTAGGTTGGAGTGTAAGTAGAAATTCCAGCTAGGGTTGTGTACACGTGTTGGGCCTCACAACCATTGGGCGGTCATGCTCTGAACTGGACGGTTAGTTGCGTCCGTGTAGGGGAGGCCTCACTCCCGCGCGTTATCCTTAGCCGACTTGGAATATACGTTGTGGTTGTTGTGATGTGAAAATGCTCGGCGAGCGATGATTTTGAAAATGAGAAAATGTATTTTGTAAAACGCGGCCTTTTCAACTAAAACCCTTGTGTCTTCTTTGTGACGAGGCGATCTGATATTTCGTAAAGTAAAATGTTTTCGGCAATGTGTCCACCGAGTGCATTATTTGTACTCGACCGCATATTGTTTTTAAATGTGCGGGTTGGTAGATGATGGAGCAGGCGGAGTTGAGCGGATCATTTTGACAAGACATATGATGTATTTTTGGTTCACCTTGAGAATGCATTTTCACATGCATGTCTCACACGTTTTTCCGCTGTCAAACTCTTGAGACTCTGTTATCTTTTGCTATTGTGTTAAGTTTTGTAAAAGCTGCTTTTGTGTTGGAACCTTTGAACCATCTTATATATATAAGCTATTTTGATTCATCGTGATTCTCGTTTTGTTTAAAACATCTATATTTCTTCATAGACGAAAAGAGTTGAAAACCTTATTTTTGTCATATTCACTTAACCGAACCCGAGTCACGGTCCGGTAAGGTTTAGTCAAACCGGCCGTGACACCTCCTCTAATGACGCCATGACCGGCCGAGCACCCTTTCAAAGACACAAATACAAATAATCGATTGCACAAAATCCTTGCCATCTCGGCACAGATACGATTCTCCATCATCCTTGTGGGTACTTACAAGGATACAATTCAAGCATGTTATAAAGTGGAAGCTACCCAACAATATGCATCAAATATCATGGATTGGATACATACATAAAACATAAACATTTTGGACAGATAATTAAATAAATCATTTCATAAAAATTGCTTGCAATAAAGCATCATAAATAAATCATTTGATAAAGATTTATCAGTTCGAGTATAGTAAAGCCCACCTCTACTTTCGAACGTCAATTCTCGATATATGTGTTCTTTCCTCGTTGCTTGTGAGCCTTCACGTCCCACCTTTACGCAAAATTTACGTTTAGTACGTTGGCACGCTTTTCGAGATATTAAAAGTTTATTCAACTTTGATAAATAATATAATAATTCGATGTCTTAATGAATTTTAATACGTCGTCTCATCACGTATTTCAATAAAATAATTCTCGTACTTCGAGATAGGTTTAACTATTTCATTTTAACCTTTTAGGTTAAAATAATTAACGTATAATAACGTTATTAAATAAAGTGATTTCAATTTTGAAATCTTTTCTCACAATTGAGATATTCTTATAAAAGTAATACGTTTTTCACGTATTAGCGTATTTAACGAACGTGTTTAAATGCGTCGATTTCAAAAAGTCAACCATTTTGTCTTTTCTTAATAATTCTTTAATAAATCACATTTTAATATCTAAATTCAATATAAATCGATTTTCAATCGATTTCTTTTCATAAAGCTTTAATTCTCGATTTTTCACGCAAATCGATAAACTTGATTAATATTTTCTTTCAATATTAAACTTTTAATAAATTAAGCATTATTTTATGCTTCTAACGTTATTTAATATAACGTTTCGTCGTAAACATAATATACTATGTTTAATAATTCTCGAAATTTCAATTATGTCTAAAATAATTTTTAGACATATAATATATTATTATTCTTGATTAAAAAGGAATTTAAAATTCCTTATATTCAACATATAGCTCACTATATAACACTAATTTCTAAAACTTTGTTCCAAAATTCCTCTAAATTCATATAGTGTATTTTTTACACTATGATCATTAATATGTATTAATATCACTATAGAAAAATTTGGAACATATCTATATAATACTATAGGTCTTGGCCCTTTCTTATAAATCAACTAATAAATATTCTAAAATTCTAATAAATTTACACAAGGCTTAAATACTATTATGTAACACTAACACATAATAATATTAACTAAAATCAACTAAATCATGCCTTAAACCAACATTGAAGCTCACGGTTCTTTCAAATAATTGGAGCATTTCATCTTTAAAAATTCTAGTTAATTCATATAGTATATAATCAATACTCTAGATCATCAATATGCTATAACATTTCTCAAATTAAAATTGTACATCAACCTAGCATTTCTTATGCATTTTCGGTAATTATACATTTATTGGTATAAGATCTTTAAAAATTCTAATTTAATCACTATGAACTCTACTAACCACATATATCATAATTCCATCATCAAATCAATATTAGATCAAACCCTAGAATTTTCGACTATTTTCAAATAATTCATAACATAGCTTAACTTCAATTATAACATCATATATGATCATATAATCATATGTAGTACAATTATTAAACAATAAGACATGCTTGTAAGATTTTAATCTTAAGAACACATGCATATAAAATAAAATCGAACCATCAAATTCTAAAAATTTTAACGTACAATCGATGCTCGTTCGATATCTAACCTCTTTATCGGGTTGGATTGATTGCTTAAGGATTTAGTGATCAAGGTTTTGGTGATAAAAGTTGAAGAACACACAAAGGTTTTCCTCTCTTTTGCTCACGGTATCCTTAAGTTGGGAAGAGAAAATGTGATGTTTAAAAGCATTTACTTCACTTAAGTAATTGAATTAGACATTGTATATCTCTTTCTCACTCTCTCTCGGTTCTCCTCACTCACAAAGGATTGGGAGCCTTTTTCAAAGCTTATGACTCACAATATTATTACATCACCAAAGTTACTACTTCTTAAACAAAATTTTTTGAACAAAAAAAATTCATGGACTTTGGATCAAATCACCGTCGGCTATCACTCTCTCAATTAGCTAAGGAAGCCTTTTATTTAATCATATATCATGTACATAAAGTCTTGCACAAACCCATATGCACAAAGAGTTGTGTTGATTCATCTTTCCTCAATTTGAACAATAATACACGGCTATAAGCCTTGCACCATGCATCCACTTGTTTGATCACTAAGTTTACTTGATAAGAGTGCAATTATAATACTTGGATCACCAATTTAATCAACAAGCATAGCCAAAGACCAAAACTTACGTAAAAACTTTGTTACAAGTGATGTTCACGGCATTTTCATTTCACAAGTGCCAAATTTTGATTTTGATACTAATTATAGATATATATCATAATATATATTTTAGATGATAAATTATATCATAGAAAAAATTATTGGAATTAATCCATGGTAGAAAACCCTAATTCTCGATTTAGGTTTTCGAAATTACTATTGCTCAAAATATTATTCCCAAATTTTCTAGCATTATTTCAATGATAAATAATATTCTAATTATATAAAATAATCATAGGAATTTAAATATCATAATTCCTTGATCACTAGACTTGATTCTCAAGTCATCTCTAAACGTTAACGTTTGAAACGTCTCAAAACGTTAATTATCGATGCATCTCCAAATGGTCGTAATAAAGTCGTAATCACTTTATTAAATTATTCCAATAATAATGGAATTAAATTCTAAGCTTAAAAACTTAGAAAATATCACGAGCATCTAATTATCGATACGTAATCGACGTAGAAATAATACTGTTGAAATATGTTACATAATCGTATTTCTCAATTCACATTCATTTGTGAATAAAACATAGTAATTTATTATTCGAACAATAATCGAAATCATTATTCGATATATTATTAATCAAATTATCGTAGTAATACTCTAATTTACGAAATTAATATCGTAATTAGGCTTTTAAATAATCGGGGTATTACATTCCAACCCCCTTAAAGAAATTTCATCCCGAAATTTACATACCTCAGAAAAGATCGGGGTATTTTTCTTTCATCGCATCCTCAAGCTCCCACGTGGCTTCCTCTTGTCCATGATGTTTCCACAGCACTTTCACTAGTGGAATCGACTTGTTTCTCAATTTCTAAACCTTGTGGTCTAGAATAGCCGTAGGTTCTTCATTATAGCTCATATCTGGATTGAGGATCACGTCGTCTTGATGGATCACATGTTTCGGATGGTACACGTATTTTCTGAGTTGTGATACGTGAAAAACATTATGTACGTTTCCTAGGCTTGGGGGAAGAGCCAACCTATAGGCGACTGGGCCTATTCTTTCTAGGATTTCATAAGGTCCAATAAAACGGGGTCTTAACTTTCCCTTTACTCCGAACCTTATAATCCCTTTAGATGGAGAGACTTTCAAAAAGATTTTATCTCTATTTTGAAATGTAGCTCGGATCTTCACAGATCGTAAGAAGACTTACATCTCATCTTGAGCTTCTTTTATTCTTTGCCTAATTTGGCGAACGATCTCAATCATTTCGCTTATAGCGTCAGGCCTAAGATTCTTCTTTTCACCCACTTCATCCCAAAAAAGCGGTGATCGGCATTTTCTTCCATATAATGCTTCATACGGGACCATATTGATCGTCGCTTGATAACTATTATTGTAGGCAAATTCTATGAGGGGTAAAACCTCTTCCCATTTTGCACCTCGATCCAACACTACTGTCCTCAACATATCTTCGAGTGTTTGGATCGTCCTTTCGGATTGTCCATCGGTCTGAGGGTGAAAAGCTGTGCTGAAATTTAACTTCGTGCCCAATTCTTTTTGCAAGCTAGTCCGTAATCTTGAAGTGAACTTTGAATCTCTATCGATGTGATAGTTTTCGGTACTCCATGTAGGCATAATTTCTTTTACATAGAGTCATTAGCTTATCGATCCGTGTGTAATCGAATCGCGTAAAATATGCACATTTGGTGAGTCTGCCCACTACTACCCATATAGCGATGTTCTCTCTTAGACTTTGGTAAACCCGTAACAAAATCCATAGCTATATCTTCCCATTTACACTCGGGTATTCCCAAAGGTCGTAGCTTTCCATAAGGACGTTGGTGTAATGCTTTTACTTTTTGATAAGCAAGACAGCTTCACAAAGAGAGGTCGCTCTTTTCATACCTTCCCACCGTAACTTTTTCTTCAAATCTTGGTACATTTTAGTACCGCTGGATGGGTCAGATAAGGTGTGTCATGAGCTTCACTCATGATTTCATTCAAGATTGTTGTTGTCTCGATACACAACCTTCCTTCAAATAATAAAGCATTATCTCGGTGCTTCTTGAAAATTCTTCATCCTTCCGTCCTTACTTTGGCTCTTGCTTTTCTAACTTTTCCTCAATCCTTTGTCCTTCAAGGATTCTTTTCCTTAAGTCGATGTCGAGTGAGTGTAGCAATACAACTCGTGATCGCCTCGTTGTTCAATCAATTCGACCTTCATCCTTTCGAACTCCTCAATGAGTTTTTCTTCATTTGTGAAGAGACATCCCAATTTGTTTTGACTTTACGACTCAAGGCATCGGCTACAACGTCGCTTTACCCGGTGATAGTTTATACCACGTCGTGATCTTTTACCAATTCGAGCCATCTCCTTTATCTCATGTTTAAATCTCTCCGCTCGAAAAAGTATTTCAAACTTTTATGATCGGTAAAGATTTCACATCTTACTCCGTAGAGATGATGTCTCCATATCTTTAGGACATGTACTCATCTGCGCTAGTTCCGGATCATGTGTTGGATAATTCAATTCATGCGGTCTCGGTTGTCGAGATGCATAGGCTATCACTTTTCCATTTTGCATTAACACAGCCTAATCCATTTTGGAAGCATCCTGATAGACCACGTACTCTTTATCTCGCCTCCGGACGCTGTCTACAGGCGTGAGTTAACTTTTCTTTGAGTATCTAGAAATTACCACACTCATCACCCATGTGAATTTAATTCCTTTCCGAGTAATTGGGTTATTGGTCTTGCTATCTTTGAGAATCCTTCAATGAATCTCCGATAGTAACCCGCTAATCCCAAGAAACTTCTAATCTCATTTGTGTCTTTGGCGATTTCCATTCTTGACCGCTTCTACTTTGGCGGATCAACTTTAATCCTTCTACGACACAATGTGTCCAAGGAACATTACTTCCTTTAGCCAAAATTCACATTTGTTAAACTTAGCAAAAGTTTTCATCTCTCAAAGTTTGCGAAGATCGCTCGAGGTGTTCCTGTGTTCGCCTTCATTTTCTAATAGATGAGAATGTCGTCTATGAAGACTAAGAAAAATTAATCCTGGTATGGATGGAACACCCTATTCATGAGATCCATGAATACTGCAGGCTCATTGGTTAGTCCAAACGGCACAACTACAAACTCATAGTGCCCGTATGCAGTTCGAAATGCCGTCATGGATATATCCTCGGGTCGTACTTTGAGCTGATGGTATCCCGATTCTAGATCAATCTTTGAAAATACGCTTGCTCCTCGCAGCTGGTCAAACAGATCATCAATCCTTGGCAGAGGATATTTTTTCTTAAGCGTTAACTTATTTAGTTCCCGATAATCGATACACATCCTTAAGGAACCATCTTTCTTTTTGACTAATAAGATCGGCGCTCCCCACGGTGAGACGCTAGGTCTGATAAAACCTAGGTCTAACAGCTCCTGAATTTGTATTTTCAATTCGTTGAGTTCCCTTGGAGCCATTCTCATGCGGTGCCTTCGACGTTGAGCGATCCTGCTCCGTGTCGATGGTGAATTCCAACCGCCTGTGGGGTAATCCGTAAAGTTTCGAAAGACATCCGGAATTCCCAACCATTTCCACATCTTCAATCTTTATCTCCGCTTTATCCTCCCCATTCGATAAACAAGGAATGCCCGACTTCCTTTCTTGTTTATCATTCTTTTTACCAACCATGGATATAATCGAATTTTCTTTCCCATGTTGATTCCGTAAAAGCTTGTAGTTTCTTGCCCAGTGAAAATGGAATGAAATTTTCCTTTCTTTACACAGATCGTAGCATGATTTTCTCGCTAACCAATCCATTCCCAAAATTATATCTACATCACCCATGGGTATTATGTTTGTTATTTGTCGAACCTTAAGTGATCCTAAGTTCAACTCTAGTTCGAGCAAATATGAGTAATCGTCATAACCCTCCTATGGGTGAAGAGATTTTCATATCCCGGTTTGCTTTTTCGATCTAAGTTCTAATAGATCTACACATGTCCTTGCTACGAAAGAATGTGATGCACCCGTGTCGAACAAAAGTTTAAATGGTACGCTGAAAAGTGTTCCCATACCGCCAGTTTCCTCGGTTTTGTTCATTTTGCTCGGTCAGAGCATATGCTCGCTTGAGCCGGCCGAGGTCGATGGGCGCTGTCTCTGCTGATTTTGTTGTGGCTGCTCTTTGTTGGCTTCTTTGATTACGCCGCGGTGGTTATCGTTCTGTATTCTTTGTTGAGGTCTTTGCCCTTTGTTGTTGTGGTGGTTGTTGTTTGGGGTTGAAATTTGGATAGATAGCCGAGGGTTGGGCATTGCCGGGCTGATTCGGCATTCCCACCGCCCCCGCACGTATCCCTGGTAACTATTTGCGTAATGCCCTTCATTCGCACTTAAAGCAATTTACCAAATGGCAAACTCCTTTGTGAAACTTTTGGCACTTCGTGCAAGGAGAGCCCTTCTGCGCTCTGTGGTCCTCCGCTCGGAGGGAAAAGACTGCTTCTTCCATCCCCGCCTTGTGGTACAGTGTTTCCTTACCCGTCTGCTTGCTATTCAGATTCTCAAACCCTCCCGGTTATCAAGTATTTAAATTTCCTTCCCATTTATCTTCCCTTTATCCCAGATTCGATGTCCGTGTTTGAGTTGTCTTCTCTCCCGCATAGTCGCTTCTATGTCCAAAGCTCGTCCGAGAGCTTGATGTAAGTCATATCTACATGGTGGCTAGAGACATTCTTATCTCGATCTCAAACCGACGTAAATTTTTCTCGCCATCTTCATATCCGTATTCACTTGATCGGGGCATATCTCGACATATCGCAAAATGCGATCATAATCGTCACGGACATCTTCTCCTTTTGATTATAAAATTCTTGTTCCTTCTTTTTCCGATAACTTTTCGAACATATTTCTTATCCAGTTCCCCTTTAAATTCTTCCCAAGTGAACTCATTCATCTGATCCTGCAGTAAGATCTTCCGCCGGGCTTCCCACAAAAAGTCGACAGGTCCTGTCAGTTGAAATGCATCGTAGAAAGTCAAAAATCCTTTCCATTGCCCTTATCCATTGCTCGGCATCATCCGGGCTTCCTTTCCCGTCAAAAGAAGGTGGGTTCTGCCTAAGAAATAATTCCTCGATCCTACGATCGGGTGGAGGTGGTGGTGGTAGTGGTATATTAGCAGGTTCTGGTACATGAATTCTTTATCTGCCTCTACCTCTTCCCCTTCCCCTACCTCTTTGTGCAGGATCCCTTCTAGACGGCATTCTGTTGTTTAAACATACGATAAATATTGAAAATCATTTTCACAATTAACATATATCATATCATCATACAATCCTTTTGTAAAGCAGCTTTAAACCAAGCCATTCATTTTTATCACAATAATCATTTTTGCCGCAAAAGCCCGCTTCGGGGTTATCATATATATACATCAGAAAATTTGTGCCTCAAAGAGGACTATTTTGTACAAACAGTTAATACAAGGAAATAATGTACATAAGATTGCATTTCAAAAGCTTAACCCGTATAACAACATACGGGATTACATGACAATACAAAATACAAGTGTTCACTTCCCTTTTTTTTTCAAAACACAAAAGCAACCTACACACATACAGAACTTTATACATACGGACTAAGACCAAGCTAGTCTGGTCATCAGGTGTATCACTCATCGTCATACTGATCCTCCTCAGGATCCTCCTCATCGTCTGAATCATCATCAGAGTCGTCATCCGAATCGTCATCATCCGAGTCGTCCTCACGGCGGCGTACTCTGGACGGTCCCGCTCCGTCATCCCGAACCATATGAATGTCGTGGATCGGACTGAGGTCATCACGATCATCGATACTCTCGTCGCCGCCGTCTGTCGACGGCTCACCAAGGCGGTCTTTGCCTGTCATGGGCGGCAAGATCGGGAGCGGTGGGTGTATGGGGTGTCCAACCGACAACGGGAAACACTGGCATCCCCAAAGCTTTGGGTCGAGACGCCCTCTCTACCTCTGCAAGCCTACCGCCCTCCGTGAATGCTGGTACTACCGGTCCACTCGTCGAGGTATCTCCAAGTAAAGCCACCCGTGACTCATCACGCCATGTATATTCCCTCGAAGAGAGGTACGGTCCTCTCGGTGCTGCCCCGTAGATACTGAAGACATATGTCAGATGGTTAACGAATCTCGGTAGATCCGCTATCAGATCATAGTCACCATCAGCACGGTAGATATAATCTCCGACACTTCCCTGCATAATCCTCCCGATCTATCGATCGCAGTGTCGGGAAGGCGCCACGCCATCGAAATCGATAACTCCATGCTCGTGCGCCTCCCTCCAATGACGAAGGTAGTGCATGAGAAACTCTCCGAGATCATCTTCCGAGCACATCTGGTAATCACGGTACTCATGAATAATCTCACTGGGTGGCCTCGCCCTAGACTCCGCCTAGTAGTATGTCGGGTCTGGCCCATCCATCATGCACAAACGAGCATAAGATAACTAAATAAGATATCCGTTACACAGATAAACTAAACTTAACGCATCTATTAAGCAAAAGGATAAACTGGACAGGTCTATAAAGCAGATAAACAATCCAACACCTCTGATAAACAGATAAATGTTATACGGAAATTGTTCTCATATACAACGCGCGTTGTAGCTTTCCTACCATACTAGGAAACTTACTATCTAGCAGCATAAAAAAAAATCTTATCATATAATTAAATTCTAGTTCTATATAACCATGAGCTAACTTTCACTTGCACTCGTGAATTCTGTAGAAGGAAACAGGGGATCTTCCCTTCATAAGAAATATAGTAAGGTCCATTAGGAGTACGTAGGCGGAAACCGTGCGCAAATCGGAGTCCGAATGAAGAAGAACGGATCCAAACAAAAACACTGCGCAAAGCAGGAAAATTTTCGCGCGTTCGCGCCGAGATCGTAGGCAATGCCGACACCAAGGTCGTGCATGCCGTTGCCGAGGCGGACTGCCATGGTCGAAGTGACGAGGTGACGGGATAGTCAGCTGGTCAATCGAAATGAATCGCCGAACTTGAGATAATTGGCCAAGCTCGTATTAGTCGTAACGGTGTCGACTTTCCGAAGTGGATTTGCCGAGATAAAATACGGCGTCGTGAAATGCCGAGATGAACTTGCCGAACTTAAGATGGATGTTGAGGTTCACACCAAAGTAAATGCCCAGGTCGACGCCAGGGTGGATCAATTGATATCGCACAATGCCGATGCGATCAACTGGTCAGCCGAGCCGAGGTAATCTCTGGGTTGACTTCAAACGAGGTGGAAAGCCTTAGCTTTTATTCTGAGCTCATTTCTTTAGTTCTCGAAAGAAAAGGAGATGTTCGTACATTTGTTCGTCTATGTTCTTTTCAATAAGGGATCATGCATCTTATTACGTCTATGTTCCATTTGGGATGACATAGGAATTAATCAAAAACAATCATAAGAATTGAACAATAAAATTTCAAATATGACGAACATAGCTCGTTTTAAACATACGCATTTCCTGCGAAAAATTTTCAACCAATCATTCATGGTTATTCATAACATTCCCCTTTTCATTTCATTTGTCGATAATGTTCTATCGACACCAAATCAAATTCATAAATCTGAAACTTCTTCCCTCTAATCCAAAGGATGATTAGAGAGAACTGAAGCTTGGAACAGTGATTACAACACATTTAATAAGAATAATCAAATACTTCAAAATAATACTTATCGAACTTCGATAATCAACCTTATTTACAAGGCAAAAGTAATTTACAGATATAAGGCTACAAGTCCTTAAACAGAAGGTTCGATAATTTGGACAGATTCAACTGTCAATATCAACATACAATAATATTCAAAATATGCAGCGGAAAGCATGTGAATGCATATATGACGATATGCACCCAATGATTCTTTCTTTCAAACATAATAAATACCCAAAAGACATCTGACTACTCAACATCTCTTTTCCATCACCATCATCAGCTCAATCTGCATATTTAAAAACAAATATGCAGGGCTGTGTACAAGAATGCACTCAGTGGCTCATGCCAAAATAATTTATCAAGATTAAATTACTCTGCCCCATCACAGTAACACACGAGGTTTTAATTTGAAATACTCATGCTTACTAAATATTTTATGTCATTTTTCCATAAATATCGCTTGGCCAAGCATTTTTCCACGTATGTATGATCCATATCCACCACAATAATTCATCCAACAATAATTCCCACGCTGGAGATGAGGCCTCCTCTCACAGACACCATGACCGGCCGAGCACCCTTTCAGCACACAGTCACAAATAATCAGTGCACAAAATCCTTGCCATCTCGGCACAGGATACGAATTCTCCATCATCCTTGTGGGTACTTACAAGGATACGAATTCAAGCATGTCATAAAGTGGGAGCTACCCAACAATATGCATCAAATATCATGGATTGGATACATACATAAAACATAAACATTTTGGGCAGGTAATTAAATAACTCATTTCATAAGTATTGCTTGCAATAAAGCATCATAAATAAATCATTTGATAAAGGTTTATCAGTTCGAGTATAGTAAAGCCCACCTCTACTTTCGAACGTAAATTCTCGATCTGCGTGTTCTTTCCTCGTTGCTTGTGAGCCTTCACGTCCCACCTTTACGCAAAATTTATGTTTAGTACGTTGGCATGCTTTTCGAGATTTTCAAAGTTTATTCAACTTTGATAAATAATATAATAATTCGAAGTCTTAATGAATTTTAATACGTCGTTTCAACGCGTATTTCAATAAAATAATTCTCGTACTTCGAGATAGGTTTAACTATTTCATTTTAACCTTTTAGGTTAACCGTTCAACGTATTTTAACGTTATTAAATAAAATGATTTCAATTATGAAATCTTTTCTCACAATTGAGATATTCTTATAAAGGTAATACTTTTTTCACGTATTAGCGTATTTAACGAACGTATTTCGTACGTCAATTTTGAAAGTCAACCATTTTGACTTTTCTTAAAAATCTTTAATAAAACACATTTTAATGAATAAATTCAATATAAATCGATTTTTAATCGATTTCTTTTCATAATGCTTTAATACTCGATTTTTCACGTAAATCGATAAACTTGATTAATATTTTCTTTAAATAATAATCTTTTAATACTTTAAGCATTATTTTATATATCTAACGTTATTAATATAACGTTTCATCGTAAACATAATACTATGTTTAATAATTCTCGAAAATTCAATTATGTCTAAAATAATTCTTTAGACATATAATATATTATTATTCTCGATTAAAAAGGAATTTAAAATTTCTTATCCCCACAATATAGCTCACGGCTATAACAATAATTTCTCCCACTTTGTTCCAAAATTTCTCTAAATTCACATAGTGTATTATTTTACACTATGATCATTAATATGTATTTACATTAACTATAGAAAAATTTGGGCATCACCTATTTTAATCTATAGGTCACGGTTCCTTCATTTAATTGCCCAAATAATTTTCTAAAATCCTAGTTAATTTATACAAGGTCCCAACATTATTCTACATCATAATTATAACCTATAGTCCATCATATTTCATTTCTACATTAAAGAATATATTGTTCATAGGTTTCGGTTCTTACCAACATATATACTAACATTTTTATAAAATTCTAATTAAATTACACTATGCTTAAATACTATAGTGTAACACTAATACATCATTACATTAACTAAAATCAACTAAATCATGCTTTAAACCAACATTGAAGCTCACGGTCCTTTCAAATAATTTGAGCATTTCATCTTTAAAAATTCTAGTTAATTCATGTAGTACATAATCAATACTCTAGATCATCAACATGCTATTACATTTCTCAAATTAAAATTGTACATCAACCTAGCATTTCTTATGCATTTTCGGTAATTATACATTTATTAGTATAAGATCTTTAAAAATTCTAATTTAATCACTATGAACTCTACTAACCACATATATCATAATTCCATCATCAAATCAATATTAGATCAAACCCTAGAATTTTCGACTATTTTCAAATAATTCATAACATAGCTTAACTTCAATTATAACATCATATATGATCATATAAACATATGTAGCACAATTATTAAACAATGTGACATGCTTGCAAGATTTTAATCTTAAGAACACATGCATATAAAATAAAATCGAACCATTAAATTTTAAAAATTTTAACGTACAATCGAAGCTCGTTCGATATCTAACCTCTTTATCGGGTTGGATTGATTGCTTAAGGATTTAGTGATCAAGGTTTTGGTGATAGAAGTTGAAGAACACACAAAGGTTTTCCTCTCTTTTGCTCACGGTATCCTTAAGTTGGGAAGAGAAAATGTGATGTTTAAAAGCATTTACTTCACTTAAGTAATTGAATTAGACATTGTATATCTCTTTCTCACTCTCTCTCGGTTCTCCTCACTCACAAAGGATTGAGAGCCTTTTTCAAACCTTATGACTCACCATATTATTACATCACCAAAGTTACTACTTCTTACATAAAATTTTTTTAACAAAACAAATTCATGGCTTTGGATCAAATCACCGTCGGCTATCTCTCTCTCAATTAGCTAAGGAAGCCTTTTAATTAATCATATATCATGTACATAAAGTCTTGCACAAAGCCATATGCACAAAGAGTTGTGTTGATTCATCTTTCCTCAATTTGAACAATAATACACGGCTATAAGCCTTCCACCATGCATCCACTTGTTTGATCACTAAGTTTACTTGATAAGAGTGCAATTATAATACTTGGATCACCAATTTAATCAACAAGCAAAGCCAAAGACCAAAACTTACGTAAAAACTTTATTCAAGTGATGTTCACGGCATTTTCATTTCACAAGTGCCAAATTTTGATTTTTGATACTAATTATAGATATATATCATAATATATGTTTTAGATGATAAATTATATCATAGGAAAAATTATTGGCATAATTCCATGTAAGAAAACCCTAATTTTCGAATTAGGGTTTTCGAAAATTATAAAATAATCAAAAGTTATTCCCAAAATTTTCTAGCATTATTATACTACTAAATAATATTCTAATTACCCAAAATAATCATAGGAATTTAAATACAATAATTCCTTGATCATTAGACTTGATTCTCAAGTCATCTCTAAACGTTAACGTTTGAAACGTCTCAAAACGTTAATTATCGACTCATCTCCAAATGGTCGTAATAAAGTCGTAATCACTTTATTAAATTATTCCAATAATAATGGAATTAAATTCTAAGCTTAAAAACTTAGAAAATATCACGATCATTTAAATATCGATACGTGTCGGCGTAAAATAATCTTGTTGAAATACGTTACATAATCGTATTTCTCAATTCACATTCATTTGTGAATAAAACATAGTAATTTATTATTCCAACAATAATCGAAATCATTATTCGATATATTAATAATCAAATTATCATAATAAAACTCTGATTTACGAAATTAATATCATAATTAGGCTTTTAATTAATCGGGGTATTACATTCCACCCCCCTTAAAGAAATTTCGTCCCGAAATTTACATACCTCAGAAAAGATCGGGGTATTTTTCTTTCATCGCATCCTCAAGCTCCCACGTGGCTTCCTCTTGTTCATGATGTTTCCACAGCACCTTGACTAGTGGAATCGACTTGTTTCTCAATTGCTGAACCTTGTGGTCTAGAATAGCCGTAGGTTCTTCATTATAGCTCATATCTGGATTGAGGATCACGTCGTCTTGATGGATCACATGCTTCGGATCGTACACGTACTTTCGGAGTTGTGACACGTGAAAAACATTGTGTACGTTTCCCAAACTTGGCGGAAGAGCCAACCTATAGGCGACTGGGCCTATTCTTTCTAGGATTTCATAAGGTCCAATAAAACGGGGTCTTAACTTTCCCTTTACTCCAAACCTTATGATCCCTTTAGATGGAGAGACTTTCAAAAAGACTTTATCTCCATTTTCGAAATGTAGCTCAGATCTCCGCGTATCAGCGTAAGACTTCTGTCTATCTTGAGCTTCTTTTATTCTTTGCCTAATTTGGCGAACGATCTCAATCATTTCGCTTGGAGCGTCAGGCCCTAAGATTCTTCTTTCACCCACTTCGTCCCAGTAAAGCGGTGATCGGCATTTTCTTCCATATAAAGCTTCATACGGGGCCATATTGATCGTCGCTTGATAACTATTATTGTAGGCAAATTCAATGAGGGGTAAAACCTCTTCCCATTTTGCACCTCGATCCAACACTACTGTTCTCAACATATCTTCGAGTGTTTGGATCGTCCTTTCCGATTGTCCATCGGTCTGAGGGTGAAAAGCTGTGCTGAAATTTAATTTCGTGCCCAATTCTTTTTACAAGCTAGTCCAGAATCTTGAAGTGAACTTTGAATCTCTATCAGATGTGATAGTTTTCGGTACTCCATGTAGGCGTATAATTTCTTTTACATACAGCTGGGCTAGTTTATCAGATCCATGTGTAATCTGTATTGGCAGAAAATGTGCACATTTGGTGAGTCATCCACTACTACCCATATAGCGATGTTCCTCTCTTAGACTTTGGTAAACCCGTAACAAAATCCATAGCTATGTCTTCCATTTCCACTCGGGTATTCCCAAAGGCTGTAGTTTTCCGTAAGGGCGTTGGTGTAATCTTTTACTTTTTGACAAGCAAGACAACGCTTCTACAAAAGAGGCTATGTCTCTTTTCATACCTTCCACCGAACTTTTCTTCAAATCTTGGTACATTTAGTAATGCTGGATGGGTTTGTATAAGGTGTGTCATGAGCTTCACTCATGATTTCATTAGAAGAATGTTGTTGTCGGGATACACAACCTTCCTTCAAATAATAAAGCATTATCTGGTGCTTCTTGAAAATTCTTGATCCTTCCGTCCTTACTTTGGCTCTTGCTTTTATAACTTTTCTCCATCCTTTGTCCTTCAAGGATTCTCTTCCTTAAGTCGGGGCGTCGAGTGAGTGTAGCAATACAACTCGTGATCGTCTCGGTTGTTCAATCAATTCGATCTTCATCCTTTCGAACTCCTCAATGAGTTTTCTTTATTTGTGAAGAGACATCCCAATTTGTTTTGACTCTTACGACTCGAGGCATCGGCTACAACGTTCGCTTTACCGGGTGATAGTTTATACCACGATCGTAGTCTTTTACCAATTCGAGCCATCTCCTTTGTCTCATGTTCGGATCTCTCTCGAAAAAGTATTTCAAACTTTTATGATCGGTAAAGATTTCACATCTTACTCCGTAGAGATGATGTCTCCATATCTTTAGGGCATGTACTACTGCTGCTAGTTCGAGATCATGTGTTGGATAATTCAATTCATGCGGTCTCAGTTGTCGAGATGCATAGGCTATCACTTTTCCATTTTGCATTAACACACAGCCTAATCCATTTTTGGAAGCATCTGTATAGACCACGTATTCTTTATCTCGCCTCGGGCTGCTGTCTGAGGCGATGGTTAACTTTTCTTTGAGTATCTGGAAATTCGCCTCACACTCATTAGTCCATGTGAATTTAATTCATTTTCTGAGTAATTGGGTTATTGGTCTTGCTATCTTTGAGAATCCTTCAATGAATCTCCGATAGTAACCCGCTAATCGAAAAACTTCTAATCTCATTTGTGTCTTTGGCGATTTCCATTCTTGGACTGCTTCTACTTTGGCCGGATCAACTTTAATCCCTTCGGCTGACACAATGTGTCCAAGGAACATTACTTCCTTTAGCCAAAATTCACATTTGCTAAACTTAGCAAAAAGTTGTTCATCTCTCAAAGTTTGTAGCACTGTCCTGAGGTGTTCCTTGTGTTCGTCTTCATTTTTCGAATAGATGAGAATGTCGTCTATGAAGACTAAGACAAATTTATCCAGGTATGGATTGAACACCCTATTCATAAGATCCATGAATACTACAGGCGCATTGGTTAGTCCAAACGGCACAACTACAAACTCATAGTGCCCGTATCTAGTTCGGAATGCCGTCTTGGATATATCCTCGGGTCGTACTTTGGTGATGGTATCGATTTAAGATCAATCTTTGAAAATCGCTTGCTCCTCGCGGTGGTCGAGCAGATCGTCAATCCTTGGCGGCGGATATTTGTTCTTAAGCGTTAACTTATTTAGTTCCCGATAATCGATACACATCCTTAAGGAACCATCTTTCTTTTGACAAATAAGACCGGCGCTCCCCACGGTGAGGCGCTAGGTGCGATAAAACCTAGGTCTAACAGACTCACGAATTTGTATTTTCAATTCTTGAGTTCCTTTGGAGCCATTCTATACGGTGCCTTGACGTTGGGCTGATCCGGCTCCGGTCGATGGTGAATTCAAGCGCTGTCGGGGTAATCCGGTAAAGTTTCGGAAGACATCTAGGAATTCCCAACCATTTCCACATCTTGATCTTTATCTCCGTTTATCCTCCCATTCGGATAAACAAGGAATGCGACTTCCTTTCTTGTTTATCATTCTTTTTGCCAGTAGCGGATATAATCGAATTTTCTTTCCCATCTTGATTAGTAAAAGCTTGTAGCTTCTTGCCGGAAAATGGAATGAAATTTTCCTTTCTTTACACAGGATCGTAGCGTGATTTTCTGCTAACCAATCCATTCCCAAAATTATATCTACATCACCCATGGGTATTATGTTTAAGTTATTTGTCAGAACCTTAAGTGATCCTAAGTTCAACTCTAGGTTCGAGCAAATATGAGTAACTGTCATAACCCCTCCTATGGGTGAAGACATTTTCATATCCTGGTTTGCTTTTTCAGATCTAAGTTCTAATAGATCTACACATGTTCTTGCTACGAAAGAATGTGATGCACCCGTATCGAACAAAAGTATAACAGGTACGTTGAAAAGTGTTCCCATACCTACCAGGTTTCCCTGGTTTTGTTCATTTTGCCTCCGGTGCAGAGCATATGCTCTGGCTTGAGCCGGCTGAGGCTGATGGAGCGCTTGTCATGGTTGATTTTGTTGTGGCTGCTGCTGTTGGCGTTGCTGCTGATTACGCCGCTGCGGTGGTTGTCATTTTGTTGTTCTTTGTTGAAATTGCTGCCAATGATAACCACGAGGGTTGGGCATTGCCGGGGTGATTTGGCCTTCCCTTCCACCGTGTCCCGCACGTATCCCGGAAACTATTTGCGTAATGCCCCTTCATTCCGCACTTAAAGCAATTTACCAAATGGCAAACTCCTTTGTGAAACTTTTGGCACTTTGGGCAAGGAGTTGTCCTCGCCTGCTCTTGTGGTCCTCCCGTCGGAGGGGAAAAGACTGGCTTCTTCCATCCCTGCCCTTGCGGCGCCGCGTTTCCTTGCCAAGGCCGTTTGTTATTGGTATTATCAAAACTTCCCCGATTGTTGTTACTAAAATTTCCTTCACATTTTCTCTTTCCTTTGTCCCCTGTATTCGATGTCTGTGTTTGAGTTGTCTTCTCTTCTGGCATAGCTGCCTCTATGTCCAAAGCTCGTCCGAGAGCTTCGGTGTAAGTCAGATCTCCATGGCTGGCTAGAGACATTCTTATCTCTGATCTCAAACCAGACCTAAATTTTTCTGCCATCTTCATATCCGTATTCACTTGATCAGGGGCATATCTGGACATATCGCAGAAAGTGCGATCATAATCGGTCACGGACATCTTCTCTTGTTTCAGATTATAAAATTCTTGTTCCTTCTTTTTCCGATAACTTTTCGGAACGTATTTCTCATACAGTTCCCCTTTAAATTCTTCCCAAGTGAACTCATTCATCTGATCCTGCAGTAAGATCTTCCGTCGGGCTTCCCACCAAAAGTCGGCGGTCTGTCGGTTGAAAGGTGCATCGCGTTGTGCATCGAGAAAGTCAAAGATCCTTTCCATAGCCCTTATCCATTGCTCGGCATCATCTGGGCTTCCTTTCCCATCAAAAGAAGGTGGGTTCTGCCTAAGAAATAATTCCTCGATCCTACGATCGGGTGGAGGTGGTGGTGGTTGTGGTATATTAGCAAGGTTACAGACAGGAATTCTTCCTCTGCCTCTACCTCTTCCCCTTCCCCTACCTCTTTGTGCAGGATCCCTTCTAGGCGGCATTCTGTTGTTTAAACATACGATAAATATTGAAAATCATTTTCACAATTAACATATATCATATCATCATACAATCCTTTTGTAAAGCAGCTTTAAACCAAGCCATTCATCTTTATCACAATAATCATTTTTTTTTGCCGCAAAAGCCCGCTTCGGGGTTATCATATATATACATCAGAAAATTGTGCCTCAAAGAGGACTATTTTGTACAAACAGTTAATACAAGGAAATAATGTACATAAGATGGCATTTCAAAAGCTTAACCCGTATAACAACATACGGGATTACATGATAATACAAAATACAAGTGTTCACTTCCTTTTTTCAAAACACAAAAGCAACCTACACACATACAGAACTATATACATACGGACTAAGACCTAGCTAGTCTGGTCATCAGGTGTATCACTCATCGTCATACTGATCCTCCTCAGGATCCTCCTCATCGTCTGAATCATCATCGGAGTCGTCGTCATCCGAATCATCGTCCGAGTCGTCCTCACGGCGGCGTACTCTGGACGGTCCCGCTCCGTCATCCCCAACCATAGGAATGTCGCGGATCGGACTGAGGTCATCACGATCATCAGATACTCTCATCCTGGCCGTCTGTCGGTACGGCTCAGCTGGCGGTGCTGGCGCTGTCATGGGCGGCAAGATCGGGAGCGGTGGGTGTATGGGGTGTCCAATCGACAAAGGGGGAAACACTGGCATCCCCAAAGCTCTGGGTCGAGATGCCCTCTCTACCTCTGCAAGCCTACCCTCGTCCTCCAGGAATCTGGGTACTACCGGGTCCACTCGCCGAGGTACCTCCAAGTAAAGCCACTCCGGTGACTCATCACGCCACGTATACTCCCTCGGAGGAAGGTACGGTCCTCTCGGTGCTATCCGTAGATGCTGAAGACGTACGTCAAATGGCTTACAAATCTCGGTAGATCCGCTATCAGATCATAGTCACCACCAGCACGGTAGATATAATCTCCTGACACTTCCCGTGCGTAGTCCTCCCAATCTATCGGTAACCGTGTCAGAAGGCGCTTCACGCCATCAAAATCAGTCACTCCATGCTCGTGCGCCTCCCTCCAATGACGAAGGTAGTGCATGAGAAACTCTCCGAGATCATCTTCCCCCAGCACATCTGGTAACCACGGTACCCATGAATAATCTCATTGGGGTGGCCCTCGGTCCTAGCCTCCGTCTAGTGGTGTGTCGAGTCTGGCCATCATCACGACACAAACGATCATAAGTCGAACTAAATAAAGATATCCGATACACAAATAAAACTAAACTTAACGCATCTATTAAGCAAAAGGATAAACTGGACAGGTCTATAAAGCAGATAAACAATCCAACACCTCTGATAAACAGATAAATGTTATATGGAAATTGTTCTCATATACAACGCGTGTTGTAGCTTTCCTACCATACTAGGAAACTTACTATCTAGCAGCATAAAAAAAAATCTTATCATATAACTAAATTCTAGTTCTATATAACCATGAGCTAACTTTTACTGGCTCTCGTGAATTCTGGAGAAGGAAACAGGGGATCTTCCCTTCATAAGAAATATAGTACAGTCCGTTAGGAGTACGTAGGCGAAAACCATGCACAAATCGGAGTCCGAATGAAAGAGAACGGATCCAAATAAAAACACTGCACAAAGCAGGAAAATTTTCGCGCGTTCGCGCCGAGATCGTAGGCAATGCCGACACCAAGGTCGTGCATGCCGTTGCCGAGGCGGACTGCCAAGGCCGAAGTGACGAGGTGACAAGGTAGTCAGCTGGTCAATCGAATGAATCGCCGAACTTGAGATAAAAGGCCGAGCTCGCCTTAGTCGTAATCGAGTGTCGACTTTCCGAAGTGGATTTGCCGAGATAAAATACGGCGTCGTGAAATGCCGAGATGAACTTGCCGAACTCAAGTGGATGTCGAGGTTGACACCAAAGTAAATGCCAGTCGGCGACGGGGTGGATCAATTGAGATCGCGCAATGCCGATGCGATCAACTGGTCGGCCAGTCGAGGTAATCTGGGTTGACTTCAAGCGAGGTGGAAAGCCTTAGCTTTTATTACGAGCTCATTTCTTTAGTTCTCTAAAGAAAGGAGATGTTCGTACATTTGTTCGTCTATGTTCTTTTCAATAAGGATCATGCATCTTATTACGGCTATGTTCCAATTGGGATGACATGTCATTAATCAAAAACAATATTGAGAATTGAAGAATAACATTTCAAATATGATGAACATAGCTCGTTTTAAACATACGCATTTCTTGCGAAAAATTTTCAACCAATCACTCATGGTTATTCATAACATTCCCCTTTTCATTTCATTTGTCGATAATGTTCTATCGACACCAAATCAAATTCATAAATCTCAAATTTCTCGTTTTCAAAGATGAGAAAATAATTTACCTTTTTCCCGGTTGAGCTGGATGTGATGGAGTGTTGAGCATAGTCAGATGATTTCTAGAAGTCTAGTGACTCAATCTAGACTTAACTTTTGAAAGAAAGTTTAGGGTTCAAAGAGCAAGCGCTCGATACCACTCTGTCACGACCCTCTAATCGAAGGGCAGATTAGAGAAGGCTGGAGCTTGGAGCAGTGATTACAACACATTTAATAAGAATAATCAAAGACTTCAAAATAATACTTATCGAACTTCGATAATCAACCTTATTTACAAGGCAAAAGTAATTTAAAGATATAAGGCTACAAGTCCTTAAATAGAAGGTTCGATAATTTGGATGATTCAATTGTCAATATCAACATCTGATAATATTCAAAATATGCGTGGAAAGCATGTGAATGCATATATGACGATATGCACCCAGGGTTCTTTCTTTCAAACATAATAAATACCCAAAAGACCTCGACTACTCAACATCTCTTCTCCATCACCATCATCACTCAATCTGCATATTTAAAACAAATATGTAGTGAGTATAAGAATGCACTCGATGGCTCATGCGAAATAATTTATCAATTTTAAATTACTCGCCCATCACGATAACACACGAGGTTTTAATTTGAAATACTCGTGCTTACTAAATATTTTACATCATTTTCCATAAATATCGCTTGCGACATTTTTCCACGTATGTATGATCCATATCCACCACAATAATTCATCCCAAATAATTCCCTTGTATGACACAAATAATCGACAAAATCCTTGCCATCTCGGCACAGGATACGAATTCTCCATCATCCTTGTGGGTACTTACAAGGATACGAATTCAAGCATGTTATAAAGTGGAAGCTACCCAACAATATGCATCAAATATCATGGATTGGATACATACATAAAACATAAACATTTTGGGCAGGTAATTAAATAACTCATTTCATAAATATTGCTTGCAATAAAGCATCATAAATAAATCATTTGATAAAGGTTTATCAGTTCGAGTATAGTAAAGCCCACCTCTACTTTCGAACGTCGATTCTCGATATGCGTGTTCTTTCCTCGTTGCTTGTGAGCCTTCACGTCCCACCTTTACACAAAATTTACGTTTAGTACGTTGGCACGCTTTTCGAGATTTTCAAAGTTTATTCAACTTTGATAAATAATATAATAATTGAAGTCTTAATGAATTTTAATACGTCGTTTCATGCGTATTTCAATAAAATAATTCTCGTACTTGAGATAGGTTTAACTATTTCATTTTAACCTTTTAGGTTAAAATAATTAACGATATTTTAACGTTATTAAATAAAATGATTTCAATTTTGAAATCTTTTCTCACAATTGAGATATTCTTATAAAAGTAATGTCGTTTTCACGTATTAGCGTATTTAACGAACGTATTTAAATGCGTCGATTTCGAAAGTCAACCATTTTGACTTTTCTTAATAATCTTTAATAAAACACATTTTAATGAATAAATTCAATATAAATCGATTTTCAATCGATTTCTTTTCATAAAGCTTTAATTCTCGATTTTCACGCAAATCGATAAACTTGATTAATATTTTCTTTCAATATTAATCTTTTAATAAATTAAGCATTATTTTATATATCTAACGTTATTTAATATAACGTTTAAATAAAAACATAATATACTATGTTTAATAATTCTCGAAATTTCAATTATGTCTAAAATAATTTTTAGACATATAATATATTATTATTCTTGATTAAAAGGAATTTAAAATTCCTTATCCCAACATATAGCTCACGGCTATAACACTAATTTCTCAAACTTTGTTCCAAAATTCCTCTAAATTCATATAGTGTATTATTTTACACTATGATCATTAATATGTATTAATATTACTATAGAAAAATTTGGAACATACCTATATAATACTATAGGTCTTCCTTCATTTAATTGCCCAAATAATTTTCTAAAATAAAATTTATACAAGGTCCCAACATTATTCTACATCATAATTATAACCTATAGTAATAATTCTACATAAAGAATTTTGTTCATAGGTTTGGTTCTTAAATACTAACATTTTATAAAATTCTAATTAAATTACACTATGCTTAAATACTATCTAATACATCATTAATTAACTAAAATCAACTAAATCATGCCTTAAACCAACATTGAAGCTCACGGTTCTTTCAAATAATTGGAGCATTTCATCTTTAAAAATTCTAGTTAATTCATGTAGTATATAATCAATACTCTAGATCATCAATATGCTATTACATTTCTCAAATTAAAATTGTACATCAACCTAGCATTTCTTATGCATTTTCGGTAATTATACATTTATTAGTATAAGATCTTTAAAAATTCTAATTTAATCACTATGAACTCTACTAACCACATATATCATAATTCCATCATCAAATCAATATTAGATCAAACCCTAGAATTTTCGACTATTTTCAAATAATTCATAACATAGCTTAACTTCAATTATAACATCATATATGATCATATAATCATATGTAGTACAATTATTAAACAATAAGACATGCTTGCAAGATTTTAATCTTAAGAACACATGCATATAAAATAAAATCGAACCATTAAATTCTAAAAATTTTAACGTACAATCGAAGCTCGTTCGATATCTAACCTCTTTATCGGGTTGGATTGATTGCTTAAGGATTTAGTGATCAAGGTTTTGGTGATAGAAGTTGAAGAACACACAAAGGTTTTCCTCTCTTTTGCTCACGGTATCCTTAAGTTGGGAAGAGAAAATGTGATGTTTAAAAGCATTTACTTCACTTAAGTAATTGAATTAGACATTGTCTATCTCTTTCTCACTCTCTCTCGGTTCTCCTCACTCACAAAGGATTGGGAGCCTTTTTCAAAGCTTATGACTCACCATATTATTACATCACCAAAGTTACTACTTCTTACACAAAATTTTTTGAACAAAACAAATTCATGGACTTTGGATCAAATCACCGTCGGCTATCTCTCTCTCAATTAGCTAAGGAAGCCTTTTATTTAATCATATATCATGTACATAATGTCTTGCACAAAGCCATATGCACAAAGAGTTGTGTTGATTCATCTTTCCTCAATTTGAACAATAATACACGGCTATAAGCCTTCCACCATGCATCCACTTGTTTGATCACTAAGTTTACTTGATAAGAGTGCAATTATAATACTTGGATCACCAATTTAATCAACAAGCATAGCCAAAGACCAAAACTTACGTAAAAACTTTGATACAAGTGATGTTCACGACATTTTCATTTCACAAGTGCCAAATTTTGATTTTTGATACTAATTATAGATATATATCATAATATATGTTTTAGATGATAAATTATATCATAGGAAAAATTATTGGCATTAATCCATGTAAGAAAACCCTAATTTCGATTTAGGGTTTTCGAGAATTATATTAATCAAAATATTATTCCCAAATATTCTAGCATTATTTCAATGCTAAATAATATTCTAATTATATAAAATAATCATAGGAATTTAAATATCATAATTCCTTGATCACTAGACTTGATTCTCAAGTCATCTCTAAACGTTATCGTTTGAAACGTCTCAAAACGTTAATTATCGACTCATCTCCAAATGGTCGTAATAAAGTCGTAATCACTTTATTAAATTATTCCAATAATAATGGAATTAAATTCTAAGCTTAAAAACTTAGAAAATATCACGAGCATCTAATTATCGATACGTAATCGACGTAGAAATAATACTGTTGAAATACGTTACATAATCGTATTTCTCAATTCACATTCATTTGTGAATAAAACATAGGAATTTATTATTCCAACAATAATCGAAATCATTATTCGATATATTATTAATCAAATTATCATAATAATACTCTAATTTACGAAATTAATATCGTAATTAGGCTTTTAAATAATCGGGGTATTACAAATACTAACTCGTCATTTGAGATATAAGGATCGACATCTTATGTTTGAATCTTAGCTTATACTTTTCTACATTGTTTGTTTCTCTTAACTCGTCGGAGATTATGTAAGCTATATAATCGCTATTCGTTGTCGAGTTGTCTTAATGCTCAATCTAATATTGTATTAGGTTTTTTTTTGTTGAGCATTAACGTTGTAAGTCGGCTTTTGGTTTCTTTAACTTAGGAACTCACGTTTGAGTTATCCTATTATTAATAGAAAACCCTAAATTTGTGTCTAACTTCAATTCTCATTAATTCCTTCTTAAGTTATCGAAATTTATCGATTTCTTTTGAATTCTCGTACATAAAGTATTATGTTGTTTACGTTTGGGATTTTGTTTGTCGGCACAACATAAATGTAACCATTCAACACCATACACAACATAAACTATACTAAAGCATTAGAAAACCCTAATTTCTAACATAATACCCAACTATTGTGTATGTGTGCATGAGTGTTCCATTCATTCTTCATAATCACAACCATTCATTATAAACTTACAAATTAACTACCATGGCATCATTCATAATTAAAATAAACTCATACTTAACTATTTTACTATATTTTCGATAATTAGCAATAATTAGCATATATATCTAATAAATTCCAATAAAATCATGATATGCTCATATCATACCATATAATTTAATTATCAACTCAATACCATCAATTAAAATTTTAAACCATGAGTTAACAACATGAAAGTTTTCGGCAATTTCAAGTTATTGAACATTGATGTTCAATAAATTCCACAAAAATCATATCATGCTTATATCATATGCTAAACATGAAATATCATTTCATATCATATATTAAAATTTAAACACATGCTTATTTCTACACATATACATTTCGGTACTATCACTATACATATATATATATATATATATATATTCAAATAATTTCTACCAACTTCACAACATGTTTATAATATGTACTAAACATGTAATATTAAGCTTAAACATCAACTAATATTTATAATATGAACTAAATGCTTGGAATTCTTTTTGTCCTCACACATATATTACGTATGTGTTCAATAAATTTCCAACAATGCATAATAGGTTTATATTATTTCAAAACATCATATATTATATTATTTTCAACAAATAAAAATCAAATAAATCTTAGAATATTTATATATAGTTTTGGCCTTTTCATAAAAATAGGAGTAGTGTCTCAAAAATTTCAAGATTTATAAATGATGTTCATATCATATATTAAACACTATACCTCAACTATTTTCAAACAAATAAAATCAAAATAATTTTTAAAAATTATATATATATATTTAGGTTTTAACAAAATAAATAGGAGAAATAATTCACAAATTCTCATCTTTATTCTATATACTCCTAACACATCAACAAACAACAATATGAAATAACATTCACAAAAACATGCTTTATCTTCTATGAAAAAAAATCTAACAAAAATAAAAAAATACCAAACATGCACCAAAAATTTCCAAACTTTAAAACATATTTCTAAGCATATTTAATTCATGGCTTGAGAGCATTTGGTGGCTCAAAAGTCATGAAGAAAATGAAGAACAAAAAATAGGGTTCTTTATGAAATAATTCCAAAAAAATCTAAACACAATTCTACTCCATTAAAAATGGAGAGAATGATGAATTCTACCTTTGTATGGTCTTAGAAAAATTATTGAAGGGTTGGAATGGTTGGGAAAGAATGATTAAAGCTTAAGGATTTGAAAAACAAAGAGATAATTTTTGTGTTCTAAAGAGAGAGAGAGAGGCACGGTTTTTGCTACTGTAAAATGGCAGCAAAATGGCTGTTGGGAGCCTATATGAGTGGTCCATTGTGGTGGTTGGGAGAAGACTTGTCAAATTACTCGATTTGGCATGTTAATACCAACTCTTTAAGTTTTATCGCGCTTTCGATTGATTTCTTGAAACCTTAAGGTTTTATTTTCTTATATAGCCTTAAAAAGACTTATTTAATAGTTTATAATAATTTCATGAAGTTCGGATGACATCCGGTAAGTCAATTCGAATTATCGCAGACTTATTATGCTCATTCAAAATTCTATTGAATTCTTGATCTTTCATAATTAATTTGAGTCCTATAAATCATTTCTTAGTGGTTTAGACCCTTGGTTCAATTTTCGGTTCGTTCGGATCAGTTTAGGGTTTTTTCGGTATATATTCCCGGTGTTCGGTTAAGTTCTTCAGGATTTTCGTTCAAAATTGATTCTTATGAATTCTAAATTCATAATAATATATTCCTCCATGATTTTGATTGTTATCATTAATTTCCATGATTAGCACGGATTGGAAGTTGATCCGGCTCGTGAATAGTACTTTTGAGACTGACCGGGCCAGCATACCCGAAATTTCCAATTATTTGGCTTCCCACATGTTTTCGTGAGGCGATTCTAGAAATGAAATCCTTTTGTTGAGATTCATTTTAGATCTTTCAGTCTAAAATGAAAGATCTGGGTAATAAAAGTTTTAAATTTTTCGGGTTATTACATACCATCCCCCTTAAAATAAATTTTGTCCCGAAATTTTCTAACCTTGGAAAAGATCTCGGTATTTTTCTTTTATAGCTGATTCCAATTCCCAGGTTGCTTCTTCTTGTCCATGGTGTCTCCATAGAACTTTTACTAACGATATCTCTTTGTTCCTTAGCTTTTGGGTACGTCGGTCCAAGATTTCCGTAGGCAATTCTAAATAACACATATTGTCATCGAGGACAATATATGTCGGCGGTATCACATGGCTGGGTCATGTATGTACTTTATGAGTTGTGAAACATGGAACACATTGTGCACGTTTCCAAAACTTGGCGGCAATGCAAGTCTGTAAGCCGCTGGCCCTATCCTTTCCAAAATTTCATAGGGTCCTATGAAATGTGGTCATAACTTCCCTTTGATTCCGAATCTCACGATCCCTTTTGACGGGGAGATCTTGAAAACTTTGTTTCCCACTTCAAAATGTAGCTATGTGCGCCGTTTGTCAACGTACGACTTATGTCGGTCTTGGGCCTTCTTGATCCGTTGGTGGATCTATCTCACAATCTTGATCATATCTTCCACAGAGTCAGGTCCTAATACTCTTCTTTCTCCCACTTCATCCCAGTAAAGTGGTGATCGACATTTCTTTCCATAAAGCGCTTCATACGGGGTCATTCCAATAGTTGCTTGGTAGCGGTTTTTGTAGGCGAATTCCACAAGTGGTCATACTTGTTCCCAACTTTCTTCTCTATCGAGGACAACAGTTCTCAACATGTCTTCAAGTGTTTGAATGGTCCTCTCGGATTGTCCGTCCGTTTGTGGGTGGGACGTGGTACTGAAATGTAGTCAACTTCCCAATTCCTTTTACAAGCTCGTCCAAAATCTGGATGTGAATTTTGAATCTCTATTGTATGGAAAACTGATTTTAACCCTCTCCCGAGGATCTATCTTGGATGTTTAATTCACCATACATTGATTATATGCCTAACATGCACCTATATAATTAATTGCAACACGTAGGAGTTTTCGTGTTTACACGTGAATCATCGGGATGAATGGATCAAGACTCGTGCTATGATCTTCTGGACTGTATCCCGTTTGCCTAAACTCCAATGTCGAGTGAGGACAGTCTATGGAGAATGCTATAGAAAATAACCCTCTTTCTTCTCTCTTAATTTTCGAAAATTCTCACTATAATGCTATAGTAATTCTCGAAAATATGGAATGAGGATTAGCCTGATTTTCTCTCTCACCTTATATTATAATGCACTCCCAAATCCTATCTAGATAGGATCTATGCATATCTAATAAATATAATAATATCCTTTAGGATAGAGAGATCAAATCGAGTCGGTAAGACTACTAGAGAGAGTGGGCGATTTTCACCTTAGCCACAAGCTTGGATGGGCCAGCCTAGGGATCAAATGCAAGAAATAAAGATGGGCCTCAAATAAATTAATTATCTTATGTTCAGCCCAGAACATAAATTAATTCATAAACATTTATTCATGCCACTAGAGAATAAATGCTGACTTACCCTTTATTTCCGAAGTTGAGTCGGGCTTGCACTTAGACTTCTGAATCCCGTATTTAAGATATCGTCGTCCATTAATTATTTATAGCGTTACATTGCTTAAAATAATTAATATCTTTAATTCCTTAAGTAGTACCACTCAACCTTATTATTGTACTTGAGATAACTCAACTGCGGGGTTTAGTACAATAAACCTTTTGAGCTCCTTAAGGGGCGTCATCATCCTAGCGGATACGGTGACTCGACACGGGTAACTAGCATGACATACAAGACCGCCACCACCCAAGATGCGAGAGAATCTTGGGTTATCTCATGTAACCCTCACCCATAGCAAGTCAAAGTGATGGTTAGCAACTCATACTCACCTAATACCATATCGAGGTTTAGATCAGCGTAAGTCTCATCTAGGTTCTTCCTGAGTCGAGAATAACTCGTCTCACCCATCAATAAGTCGAGACATACCGGTATAGACAAGCAACCATGTCAAGTCACTTTTATCTACATCGCGACTATACCAACAACTCGTCCTCAAGTTGTCTCGGTGTGATACTTTTATATCTCATTAAACTTGACCAATCATACGAGTGCATGATCTACAACACAATGTATGATCTAACTTATATATGAGATAAAGGGACATCATATGCAATCAAGTAAACAATTCGGATAGAAGATTGTAATAGTGGTAACATGAAACATTGTATACAAGCTCAACCAAACTACTTTCAAGATACAAATCCAACAATCTCCCACTTATATTAAAGCAAAACTCTTAGTATACAATGTGTCTCTCTAGCTATTACAAACAACACCATCACTTTACTTCTCCCACTTATACAAAGTTTCTTTCTAAGTGGGTGCCGTCTTCTTGCAATCGAGTCCTCGAATATGCTCTTCGTAGACTTTTTGCGGCGAGCTCTTCGTGAATGGATCGGCTAGGTTATCCGCGAACCAATCTTCTCAATTAGCACATCCCTCGTCTAACGATTTCTCGTATGACATGGTACTTTCTCTCTATGTGTTTCGTTGCCTTGTGGGTCCGTGGTTCCTTGAGTTTGCCATGCACGAGTTATCACGATAAACTATGATACTCTTGGGCAAACCGGGTTCACATCTAGATCCATGAGGTAGTTCTTGAACCATCTGACTTCTTTAGCACGGCTACATATTCGCTTCCATGGTGGAGTCCGCATGCATCATTGCTTTGCACTCCGAGGATCTGCTCCTCCTCCCAAGGTAAACACATAGCACGAGGTCGACTTCTTCTCATCACGGTCGACTTGGAAATCCAGTCAGAATAACCCAAAGGCATTAGACTATCTCGCATGGTAAACCAGCATATAATCTCGAGTCCTTTTCGGTGCTTGAGTATATGCTACCGCAGATCGAATGAGCTTGTCGAGGTTAGGCGATATCAAGCTACTATGCTACCGCATAGCGTATATCGGGTCTCGTACATAGCATTGCGTACATGATACTTCCTACGGCGAGCGTAAGGAACTTGTCTCATTTCCTCTATCTCCTTCGCGATCATAGGTGGCGCGACTTAGATAAAGGAACGCCATATCCGAAGGTAGCAATCCTTTCTTGGCGGTGCGCATACTAAAGCGAGTAATTACGGTATCAATGTAAGGCGCTGAGATAAGCTCAACATTTTCTCTTACGATCTCGGTTAACCTTGATCCCAAGAATGTCTGTTGCATCTCCTAAGTCTTTCATTTCATCTACGTAAAATGTAAGAAATACCACATCACCGTTGACATCTAAACGATACACACAACTTTCGCTAGGCAACCGGGTAAATCCATGGGACTTTACCACCTCGTCAAAGCGTAAGTTCGAGGATCGTGAAGCTTGCTTAAGTCCATAAATGGACTTTAAGCTTCAAACTAGATGCTCTTCACCCTTCACCACATAACCTTGGGTTGTTGCATATAGATGTCTCTACTTTCTTCAAGGTAACCGTTTAAGCGGTTTTCACATCCATTTGCCAAACCTCAAGGTTTAAGTGGGCTGCTATGGCCATAAAATTACGATGGACTTGAGCATTGCTACAAGCGAAAAGGTCTCATCGAAATCGATGCCCTCAATCTGAGTATACCCTTTCGCCACAAGCCTGGCTTTAAAAGCCGAAACCTCTCAATCTGAATCTCTCTTCCTCTTGTATACCCACTTACTACCTATGGCTTCTTTGCCATCTGGTAGATGTGTCTTTTCGTATACATCCATAAGCATTATAGACTCAATTTCTAAGTCCATAGCGGTGTGCCATGATTTTGCATCAATGTCTTATATCGCCTCATTTGTATGTCCATGGGTCGATTATTGCTCTTTCGTTTCACGGGACTAAATCCAAAGATTCACCCATGAACATAAATCACTCGGGTTGAGGAACAACCTCCCACTCTGACAGGCGCTCTTGGCACAATAGGCAACGGCGGGTGCGGAAACTGTGATTCTCTATCTTGCACAACTTGTGGGATAGGACCCACTTATGCGGCCGGTATCTCGGTGGAACTCGACCCACTTCAATTTCTTGAAGTATCGGTGTCGATCCTCCTACTAGACACGACATCTCGTACCTTTGGCTTAATCGGTGGTGGAATACGATCATCTTCTAATTCCTGAAGAATGATTTCAACTTTGGATTTATGGTTTTTCATATAATCCTCTTCTAAGAATCGGGCATTAGTGCTAATAATGACCTTCTGATCCTTAGGACTATAGAATAAATCACCTTTCGTCCCTCTAGGATAGCCAATAAACAACCTTGCGTCGGATCTAGCCTCCAACTTGTCAGCCTTCTTGTTCAGCACATGTGCTGGACTGCCCCATATCCTTATGTGGCTTAAACTAGGCTTGCGCCCAAACCACAACTCGAAAGGGGTCTTTTCGACTGACTTTGATGGTACTAGATTTAGCAAGTATGTCGCCGTTTCTAAGGCATACCCCCAGAACGAAATAGGCAATGTTGCATAACTCATCATCGATCTTATCATTTCTAAAAGAGTCCTATTTCTTCGCTCTGACACACCATTTTGCTGTGGTGTGCCCGGTGTAGTGAGCTGGGAGGTAATCCCACACTGCACCAAATAGTCCATAAACTTCGTTCTTGAGGTATTCGCCACATGCGATCGGACCGCATGATGACTTGATACTTTTACCAAGCTTCGTCTCCACTTCCGCCTTAAACTCTTTGAATTTCTCAAAGCATTCGACTGCGGTGAAGCGGTATATGTATCCGTACCTTGAGTAATCGTCAATGAAAGTGACAAAATACTGTACCCTCCACGAGCTTATGTGGACATAGGTCCACACAGTCAAAATTGACTAGCTCCAACACTTCTTTGGCTCTATAACCCTTTGCTTTGAAGGGTGCAGTCGACATCTTTCCTTCTATCTGAGATTCGCGAGACTAGGGACGAGTAACGTGAGATCACCCAACGCCCATTCTTAGCCGGTCTTTGGATCCTATTTAGATTGATGTGACCTAATCTAAGATGCCGAGAAATGTGGTGTCATCTTCTGAAGAAAACTTTCTCTTTTAAGGCTTGAAGATGCAACATAGTTATAGGTATTATGTTTGGCGTAAATAGTATAAAGCAAATTATATAAAGTGCCACCACAGATAACTTCGTCATTTCTAATGATAGAAACTCCACTATGAAAAATAACTGAATATCCATGAATAAATAGTTTGGAAACGGAAATAAGGTTCCGTCGAAACTCCGGCATATATAAAACGTCTTTCAAAACTAAAACTGTCCTATCAAAACATAAAGTAATATCTCCGACTGCAACGGCCTCGACTTTCACCGCGTTGCCCATAGAGATTGTTATCTCGCCATCACACGACTCCCTTGTCGCGAGGAACCCACGCAGGTGTAACAAACATGATCGATCGCACCGTGTCTACTACCCAAGAATGGGTAGAACAAGTCGCTAAACATGTTTCTGTTACAAAAGCAAATGGCGTACCTTGAGCCTTGAGCATAGGGCACTTGGCCTTCCAATGCCCAGTCTTGCCGCACTTGAAGCACCTGCCCCTCTCCTTCGGCTTCTTCAAGCCTCCGGTGGCAGACATGTTCTTGCTCCCACTACTCCCACTAGTTCCCTTGCCTCTACCACCTTTGGTGCCCCATTTTCTTTTTCCATTTTTCAACGGAAAATTTGGGCCCCTAGATGTGCTAGAAAGAGCATGTGCTCCTTTACCCATGACTCCTTCCGCAGCCACGAGATCATTAAGCAACTGACTAAGTGTATACTCGGTCTTGCTCATGATCGCATTATGCGTTCTCCGGTGGCCATTGATAACTATTTGCCGCCATCTCTTCTATGATCGTTGGCCTCCTCTACGACGATTCAATAAACATCCACCCGCCGACGCATCCACTATGCTCCTTGTATGCCATGTCGACCTCAGTAGAAGCTGCGTGATCTGCATTCTTTGGAGAATCCGTGTTGTGGGCACTTTCTCAATAGGCCCGAATCGCTCCCACGACTCGAACAAAGACTCGTCTCTAGGCGGGAGAAGTGGGAGATCTCGGCGATGATTTTGGGCTTTGGTGGCGGAAAATACTTTGAGAGGAACTTTCGCAAAGATCCCCCAATTGTTTATGCCGTGCGGTCCAAACTCTTGAACCACTCCTTCGCTTTGCTGCGAGAGAATCGAACATGCGCATCCGGATCGTGTCTTGTGGCACGCCATTCATTTGATGGTGTCACAAATGTCGAGAATGTCTCAAGATGTGCATTACGGTCCTGTGACTCCTCACAAGCTCTCTCCTTGTACCATCTTGATTAGGGTGGCTTTAACTCGAAGTTGTTTGCATTGACTTAGGGCCCCATCCGCCTCCTTGGAATTGCTCGGTGGGAGGTCGGTACATCTGGTCGAGGTCTCGTCTCGGAGCGGGGACTAGAGTCCCATATTCGCCATCTGGCTGCATCTCTGAAATCGGCTAACATGCGTGCGGCTTGCTCGGGAGGAATGCCCCGTTACGTGGATTAGGCGCCATTGCATCCGTCTCGTCTCGTCCTCTTCTCCTTTGAGAGCTTTCGATCTCGGGATCTAGTAATATTCGGGAGGTCCACGAGATCTTGTGCATAAACTACACGAGAAAAGAGAATTTAGCTCGGTAACAATAAATAAATAATATAATATATAACTTGAATTAATAAATTCAAATCGTCAATTATTCCTTTGTAATCTTAACAAACCCGACAGCGGTGCCAAAATTTGATCGCTCCCTTTTCACACGTAAAGGCGTATATAGAAGGTAAGTCGAGTATCGTATCCACGAGTTATGTCTGAAAACACAAAAGCTAGCTCAGCGATAATTCATCATTATTCAACACGAGAAAATTGGGTGAAAGGTTTTAAGGGCTTGAATTTAATCAAAGCGGCGTAACCATGCGAAAATAAAACAAAACAATAAACACACGGAAGATAAAACAGATAAGAGACTAACCCTAGGGATGCATTAATCCTATCCACAACGTATGTTTATCCTGTTCCTATTAGCCAATTTTAATCCAGACAAGATGGAAGATCACAAATATAACCAACAACTTCAATTACGACAATTGCGGCAGTAGATTACGAGTTTTCCCTACCATTCTAGGTGAAAACAAGTAACTCCAAAAGGATCACTAAGAATATGCTTCTCTGAATATCCTATCTCGTTCTCGACTCGAGGCTTATTAGTATCATGCATTCAAATCGATTGACAATTAATACAATTACGTAATTAACCGACAACTAGATATGCATTAAGATTGATCAGAAATCAACACATATAAATAAGCACCAAGAATCATGAATCAATGCCTGGAAGATAAATAGCGATAAAAGAAATCACAACATATAGGATCGAATCATGCAAACCCTAGGATCGATCACGAATTTTAGCTACGCATATTTAAATTACCAAAGCAATAAATAATTAAATAAAGCATAAATTAAGATAGATAGATAAAACCGTAGAATCTCGAAGAACAATTGTAGCGACTTGAATCCGGAAGAAATTCTGAATTCTAATACTAAACTATGAAATTGGAATGAAAATACTTACAGAAAAAGCTAAACTTAAATTAAACGTGAAAAGAACTTGCAAATGAAAATAAAGAAGAATTTGTGTTCTGCTCTGGAATGGTGTCGAATGGTGTTTTAAACTCACGCATCTAACTCCCTATTTATAATGAATCGCGAGCTCCTTTTTTACGTCAATTTCCCAAACCTTCTCTGATTGTGATTCCGAATTATACTCGAACTAGATGTCTCGCGCATGAATCTCTCCCCAATGTTGTGTGCGTATATAAATGTATATATGCATCCCTAGCGCCTCGCTACACGTGCTAGAGAGAGACTCCCGCGAAGGCTTCTCGCGATCCTTCAAAACGCTGAAAATTCACTCATCCTCGCGACCAACGTTCACGAGCGTTTCTCATGAGCGTAATTCCCCTCTAGCGACTTAGCCTTTCGCTCCGTTCTCTCGTCCGGACTCCAGTGCGATCCGTTTGCGCCTCACGGACTCCTATCGAGATTATCTTTAACATAGTATACTTTTCACATCCATAATTTTCAAATCTATTACGTCATATTCAACGTCGTTTTCAAGCAGTTCTTGCTTCGCACGAGCTTGCGATTGAGCTATTGATTCCTCTTTATCGTGATCCACATTTTGACATTAAAACCTATGCTAAAATGACATGAAATACACACGGCATAATATCTTCCAAGGTAAACATAAATATATCAAAGACAACTCAAAGATCACTTATCACTTAGAAAGCGAAAGCGAATATAGCCTTATAAATCATGTAAAAATGAGGCATCAACTCCCCAAACTTAACCTTTTGTTTGTCCTCAAACAAATCGAAACAAAAGAGGCGACCGAGGCGGTAAAAGTCGAGCGATAAAAGCAATAAGCCTCGAGCAATGAGCAATAAAGATTCACTCAAATGAATCAAATCACAACATCTTTCGCTTAAACTTCACACATCATAATAATCATAAGCACAAGCCTTCTCAAATTTGAATCCTCACGACATGGATATATATATAAAAATCTCAAACACTCAAGTGTATGAAGGAGGATGTATGCTCTCAAAGTTCAAAATTACATGGAATCTACCATAAGCTTGCAAATCGTCTAATTCTCCATTGCTCAAATATGTGCTCAAGAACTAAGATAAAAGGTCTTTATAAAGGTTATAATGTAGGCTCTTTGGTAGAATTCGGATATATTTAGGCTAAGTGACTCATAATCCCATAATGAAAAACACCATAAGTAACATAAGACATAATTCCCAAATTTTCACAATTTATTTCAATTCTCCATACCAAAAGTCATTTTTCTTAAGCACTCCATAATTTTCATATAAGTGATATACTCATCTCAAAGCACTAGCTACTTACCCATTTATGTTCTTTTCACACACTTGTGTCATTTATTTATTTATTTATTTATTTTTGAACTTATATGGGTAGCAACTATTTTTATTATTATCACTTCCTCAACAATTATTCTCTTTCCTTTCTTTTCTCAACCTTTCATTCAAGCAACCAAAATCACACTAACAACATAACCCAACCCACTATATGAATGAATAAGGTAGGCTCAAGCAGGCTCATCAAGGATAATAACGAGGTTAGTGTTTGGATAGTGTATAGGCTAAGAAAAGAATGCCTAATATCATTTCAAAATTCTTAAGCACATCAATGCAACCTTGAAAAAGAACTAGAGCAAGTTCTAGAGAAACACATGCTATTTCAAACTATTCACACAGGAAAAAAATAAGACTGAAAAGATATGACGGTCAGCTCAAGTCTCACGGGTTTCAAAATGCGATCAAGTTCTCAAAGGCTTAATACTCACAACAATCATAACATGCGTCGTCTCACAAAATCAATTACAATAGATTTTCTAATAAAACAATTCTCATCATCGGTGCTCGTCATTCAACTCGACCCACAAAATGCAGACACAAAACCCAACCACGAAAAACAAAACAAACACAAACAAAAGAAAAGCAGAACAAAAGCGAAAAACAAACCAAAACAAAGAAAAACATTGGGTTACCTCCCAACAAGTGCTAAATTTAAATGTCTTTAGCTAGACCAATACTAACCCGATCAATGCGGCGATTTGGCGTGATCTTCTTACCAAATCTTTGCTTGCCTCCATATTTTGCGTTGTTGCAGACCACCAGCGAGTGTGGAAGTGGCCTCCCCAAACTTGAACAAGTCACTCGGAGTTCCATGCAGGTCCATCTTTCTTTGTAGCACCTTGTCAACTAGTCGGTTGACATCCAAGCTCGAATTTGGCTAGTCGCAGTGGTGATTGAATGACACTCTTCATGCTCTGCACTATCGTGTCGCGGGATGGCGTCATAGATTGAGATTTTCAGCTTCTCATCGTTAACACGAAAAGTTAGATCACCTTCACGCACGTCAATTAAAGCACAACCGGTTGCTAGAAAAGGCCTACCAGATTAGTGGTTGATTTTAAATTCGGAATGTCTAAAATAACAAAATCTGTTTGGAAAGACAAAATCCGAACTCTTACCAACACATCCTCAACTATCCCCATAGGGTGTCGTGACATCGACCATCATTAACAAAATGGAGGTCTTTTTCGGTTTGCCCAGCCCAAGCGATTGAACACATTTAACGGCATCGGGTTTATGCTGGCTAAATCACACAACACGTTGGGGAGCGTGTGCTCTGCAATCTCGCACTCCAGCGTAAAGCTGTTGGGATCATACGCTTTGAGGAGCTTATACGCAGGCGACCTTTGCATTCTTGGATGGGTAATTTTTAAATTTCCCCAATTTCTTCTTGCTTGCAACGCGTCTTTAAAAATTTCATGTATCCGGCATGTTTGCGGTCGCTTCGAAAGAGGCAAATTGATCTCAACTTTTGAAAAATCTCTTTGAAGCGTGCAAACTCCTCGTCATATTTCGACTTGACTAGCCAACTCGGAAGCGGGACCGAAGGAGTATGCGTGCGAAGTGGACTTTGGAGGCTCTTGGCGGTCGACCTCGCGACCCATTTGGGCGGTCAGCGTGCGCCCTGCTGCGCAATCCTTCCGCATTCGAACTTCGCGGTATTTGTCGCTCGCGAACAAATCTGAGGCGCGCACAATCGATGGCTCGCGGTCGGGGCTCGCGGTAGCACTCTCGATCGCGGCGTCTGTGGAAAACTCGGGACTCTTCTTGATCGGGCTTGCGGTCATGAGCTTCGGTCGTGATTCTGCTCCGTTTACTTTCTTGCTCCGTATGGCTTGGGTAAGCTTGTCCACTTCTCGTCGGATGGCAAAACATTGATTTTGGGTTTACCTCACGTATTACTCGGAGGTGGCCCGTCTTTTGTAGTGCATTCAAGCTGTCGGCTACTAGACCAATCGATTTTCCAAAATCTTCATATGCTTTCCATAGCCGTCACGGTGGACTCCAAATGATTAATCTTACGCCGGTGTTGCTTATAAATGAGTTACGGTTAAGTAATCGTCAATTGTTGGTTGCTTACAATCAATGCTGCATCATGTCCTCCAGACTACGGCTTCTTCGTCTCATGAATCACTCCATTCTCGAGCCGAGAAACTGGCGGAGGTGTTGAAAATTATTGGGGTTGGCGTCACGAGAAATTTGGATGATTTACATTATTTGCATTGTATGCGGATTTCCCCATGATTCCTACGATTGATGTGGTTGACCTCTTACATCTCGATCTGAATCTTCAAAAGAGTGAATTGCTTCATCGGCTCGTCGTATTTGAATCGGTCTCGGCATTTCTTGCTTTAACCATTGGCGTTCTCTCAGTTGGCCATTGATAACTATTTGCCGCCATCTCTTCTATGATCGTTGGCCTCCTCTACGACGATTGATAAACATCCACTGCCGACGCGTCCACTATGCTCCTTGTATGCCATGTCGACCACTGTAGAATGCGTGATCTGCTGTTCTTTGGAGAATCCGTGTTGTGGGCACTTTCTCAATAGGCCCTGAATCGCTCCCACGCTCGAACAAAGACTCATCTCCTAGGCGGGAGAAGTGGGAGATCTCGGCGATGATTTTACGGGCTTTGGTGGCGGAAAATACTTTGAGAGGAACTTTTGCAAAGATCCCCAATTGTTTATGCCGTGCGGTCCAAACTCTTGAACCACTCCTTGACTTGCCTTGAGAGAGAATCGAACATGCGCATCGGATCGTGTCTTGTGGCATCCCATTACATTTGATGGTGTCACAAATGTGAGAATGTCTCAAGATGTGCATTCGGGTCCTCTGTGACTCCTCCCTAACCGCTACTCTCCTTGTACCATCTTTGATTAGGGTGGCTTTAACTCGAAGTTGTTTGCATTGACTTAGGGCCCCATCCTCCTCCTTGGAATTGCTCGGTGGGAGGTCGGTACATATAATTCGGAGGTCTCGTGTGCTGAGGCGGGAATAGGAGTCCCATATTCGCCATCTGGCGCTGCATCTCTGAAATCGGCTAACATGCGTGCTGACTTGCTCGGGAGGAATGCCCCCGTTCGTGGATTAGCTGCCATTCTGCCCGTCTCTTCTCTCGTCCTCTTCTCCTCGAGAGCTTTCGATCTCGGGATCTAGTAATATTCGGAGGTCCACGAGATCTTGTCGCATAAACTACACGAGAAAAGAGAATTTAGCTCGGTAACAATAAATAAATAATATAATATATAACTTGAATTAATAAATCCAAATCGTCAAATTATTCCTATGTAATCTTAACAAACCCGGAACGGCGCCAAAATTTGATCGCTCCCTTTTCACACGTAAAAGGCGTATATAGAAGGTAAGTCAGTATCGTATCCACGAGGATTATGTCTGAAAACAAAGCTAGCTCAGCGATAATTCATCCTTATTCAAGCACGAAAATTGGGTGAAAGGTTTTAAGGGCTTAAGAATTTAATCAGCGGGCGTAACCATGCGAGAAAATAAAACAAAGCAATAAACACACGGAAGATAAAGCAGATAAGAGGACTAACCCTGGGATGCATTAATCCTATCCACAGCGTATGTTTATCCTGTTCCTATTAGCCAATTTTAATCCAGACAAGATGGAAGATCACAAATATAACCAACAACTTCAATTCACGACAATTGCGGCGTTAGATTACGAGTTTTCCCTACCATTCTAGGTGAAAACAAGTAACTCCAAAAGGATCACTAAGAATATATGCTTCTCTGAATATCCTATCTCGGCTCGACTCGAAACATTAGTATAATGCATTCAAGATCGATTGACAATTAATACAATTACGTAATTAACCGATAACTAGATATGCATTAAGATTGATCGAAATCAACACATATAAATAAGCACCAGAATCATGAATCGATGCACGGAAGGTAAATAGCGATAAAAGAAATCACAACATATAGGATCGAATCATGCAAACCCTAGGATCGATGCAGATTTTAGCTACATATTTAAATTACAAAGCAATAAATAATTAAATAAAACATAAATTAAGATAGATAGATAAAACCGTAAGAATCCACGAAGAACAATTGTAGCGACTTGAATCCGGAAGAAATTCAATTCTAATACTAAACTATGAAATTGGAATGAAAATATTTAAAGAAAAACTAAACTTAAATTAAGCGGAAAAAGAACTTGCAAAAGAAAATAAAGAAGAATTTGTGTTACGCTGCGGAATGGTGTCGAATGGTGTCGAATGGTGTTTTAAAATCACGCATCTAACTCCCTATTTATAATGAATCGTGAGCTCCATTTTTACGTCAATTTCCCAAACTTTCTCGATTACGATTCGAATATACTCGAACTAGATGTCTCGCATGAATCTCTCCCCAATGTTGTGTGCGTATATAAATGTATATATACAGCCCTAGCGCCTCGCTATGCGTGCTAGAGAGACTCCCGAAGGCTTCGCGATCCTTCAAAGCGCTGAAAATTCGCTCATCCTCGCGACCAACCATCTCGACCAACGTTCGCGGCGTTTCGCGCGGCGTAATTCCACAGGCGCGACTTGCCGTTTCGCTCCGTTCTCTCGTCTGGACTCCAGTGCGATCCGTTTGCGCCTACGGACTCCTATCGAGATGCTCATTAACAAAGTATACTTTTCAAATCCATTACGTCATATTCAACGTCGTTTTTAAATAGTTCTTCTTCGCACGAGCTAGCGATTGAGCTATTGATTCCTCTTTATCGTGATCCACCTTTTTGACATTAAAACCTATGCTAAAATGACATGAAATACACACGGCATAATATCTTCCAAGGTAAACATAAATATATCAAAATATAACTCAAAAGATCACTTATCACTTAGAAACGAATATAGCCTTATAAATCATGTAAAAATGAGGCTTATCACCCTCCACGAGCTTGTGTGGACATAGGTCCACACAGGTCAGAATGGACTAGCTCTAACACTTCTTTGGCTCTATAACCCTTTGCTTTGAAGAGTCAGTCGACATCTTTCCTTCTATCGAGATTCGCGAGACTAGGGACAGATAGCGTGAGATCACTTCTTGACTTCCATTCTTAGCGGTCTTTGGATCCTATTTAGATTGATGTGACCTAATCTAAGATGCCGGAGAAATGTGGTGTCATCTTGCTAAGAAAACTTTCTCTTTTAAGGCTTGAAGATGATGCTGACATAGTTATAGGTATTATGTTTGGCGAAATAGTATAAAGCGAATTATATAAAGTGCCACCACGATAACCCGTCATTTCTTATGATAGAAACTCCACTATCAAAATAAGCGAATATCCATGAATAAATAGTTTGAAAGCGGAAATAAGGTTCCGTCGAAACTCAAGCACATATAAACGTTTTCAAAACTAAAGCATCCCTATCAAAACATAAAGTAACATCTCCATTGCAGCGGCCTAGACTTTCGCGTTGCCCGTGGAATTGTTATCTCGCTATCACACGACTCACTTGTCCCACGAGGAACCCACAGCAGGTGTAACAAACATGATCGATCGCACGTGTCTACTACCCGAGAATGGGTAGAACAAATCGCTAAACATGTTTCCGTTACTAAAGCAAATAAGCGTACCTTGAGCCTTGAGCATAGGGCACTTGGCCTTCCAATGCCCGTCTTGCCAGCTTAGGCACCGCCCTCTCGCCCGTCTTCTTCAAGCCTCGATTGGCGGACATGTTCTTGCTCCCACTACTCCCACTAGTTCCTTGCCTCTACCACCTTTGGTGCCCTTTTCTTTCCATTTTCAGCGGAAAATTTTAGCCCCTAGATGTGCTAGCAAGAGCATGTGCTCGCTTTACCCATGACTCCTTGCGGCCACGAGATCATTAAACAACCGACTAAGTGTATACTCGGTCTTGCTCATGATCACATTCTGTGAAAATTCTCAAAGACTTGGTCGGTGTGTTGAGGATGATATCGACCTTGGCCGCCGTCGGTACCTCCTCCCAGCGATCCGGACTATCCATGAGATGAGTCGTGTGGGAGACATGTTCATGGACGAACTTCTTCTTCCATCTTACACGCGAAGATTTCTCTCATTGTGAGGCGGATGTTCGATCGATTGTCCAAACTTACTCTCGAGACTTGACCATATTTGGTCGCGTCTACCATCGGCGATCTTTGCTGACTGCAAGCCTTTGGACATAGTAGTCATCATATAGCATTTGGCCATATTGTTTGACTTATGCCAAGTCTACTTGACTCTCCGCTCGTTAGTCGATCGTCGATAAGACATCGGGTTTAGGAGTAGTAAGAACAAACATGTGTTCTTCAGCGATAAGAACATATTCCATGTTTCATTTCCACTCGATAAAATTCGGACGGATAAAGGATATTGTCGAGCATGTTGATAATCGGTGTAAGAGACATATCGAAAAGTAATGTAAACACATAGCATCACGATCGCACATAATTACGTAACAATAATATTGTAACCTTTTGATAAAACAATATTAATTGAAACCTCCAATCGCCCAAGGAATCCTACATGCAAGCCATGCATGTGGGCGTTTACATGAACCCCCGACAAGACTAAAATAAACCTTTTAGTCGTTTAATTTCAATCCATGTCAACTTATCCTTATGAAAAATGAAATTAATGATTGGACCTTACTAGACCACATCATTATCATGAAGGACTTGGCGGAAGTTGTACTTGAGGTGATGTCTAAGCAATGACCACAATTTTAACGTGAAAATGAATTCTTAGAATTGACATACTCACTAGGACCATACCGCTTCCAATGAAATTCCTTTTTTTTCTCATTTTAAATCTATCTCTAGAGAACTTATGAAAAATCGCATATCAAACCCGCGCGTGTGGGCGTTTACATGAAACTCCCACTCAATAGATTAAAATGTTTTATTTAGAAATCTCATCTAACAAACTTATGAAAAGCAGTGCAAGCAAGCCACGCGTGTGGGCGTTTACTCACGGTCGTATCACTTTGTTTAGAGATCAAAAGTGGAGGTCTTGACATTTTAATTTAAAAATTAATATGTCGGGTTACTTGCTTAGTCTTTTGTTTTAAAGGTTTGTCCATGCGAGATAACGTAATCTAGCATGATTTTCTATAGAACTCAACATGTAAAACATGCTCATGAAATTCTAAAATATGCTTGAAAAAAGCGCGATAAACTAGTATGCTTACTAGGCGCGTCCAATCACGAAAACATGTAATATGTTTGTTTATGTTATTTAAACATACATAGCATACTCTTGCATAATTTAAAAATCCACGACATGCTTTGAGCGATAAAATAAAATAAAATCGTTCATCGCGGCCCATTCGTGGACCACAATATCCACGCCTAATTTATTACATAAATTTGCAAAATCTGAATCTTGATACTCGAAAAAATGGGCCTCGCGTTACGAGCGCGGACGGATTCGTCAAAAGCGGATTTGGGCGAAAAAATTAAAAGCGGGCGGATCATTGAAGCGGCGAATCGGTCAATCGGAACGGTCAAAAGTCGGATCTAGGTGAAAAATTCGAGGCGAACCGGTGGGTCGGCCCATGTCCAAATGGGCGGTCGGCATCAAAGAGTGGGCCGGGCAGCTGGGGCACAACCATGTCTGCGCCACCTCGCCGCCGTCGTCGAGGCGGCGCCGCCGCGTCGTCGAGGCGTCGTCGCCGACCGCCTGAACTACCGAGATGTGCGAGCCGGTCGTCGGCGCTTCGGGGCTACCAGCGTGAAAATCGCAAGCCTCGCGTCGCCAGTGCCGCCCGAAACACGCCCGTGCGCCTTGAGGTTTCTGCGCGATGATCGCGGCCGAGGCCGCCGAGGCTTGCTCTGCTGCGCCCTGCTGCCGAGGCGCGCTGCGTCTGTGGCGCCTCGCCTGCCGCCGAGAACTCCGCCGGCGCCACCGGGCATCTACGTGAGAATCGCGCACCCCGTCGTCTGCATCTACGAGACCTCGTTGAGGTTTCAGCCTTGTCTGTCTGGGGTTGCTGCGTGCAACCGCCAGAATCTTGCCGGCGTCTGCGACCGCGCCCACGATGCCGTCCGGCGCTTCCGGCGCCTGCTGCGTGCGATCGTGGTAGCTGCCCGGCGCCTTGCGCGCTGCCTCGCGATCGCTGGCGCGCCCACGAGTGAGCGAAGCTACCGAGAAGTGCCCGTCTCTGTCCGCCTTTTACCGACCTACCGAGAAACCCACGCAGCAGCCGAGGGGCTTGCTGCGAGCACCGGGCACACCTCGCGTGCCGTCGCCCGCACGCCCTCGCGCCGTGCGTCCTGTTTCTCCCGGTGAGACTTCATCGTCTCGTTCTTCATGCTTTCGTCTTCGTTCTTCTTTTACGAGATAAGATTTACGGAAAATCTAATCTAACCACAGATTTTCTCGTGGTGAAAAACAAAATCGACAAAAATAAAAGCGAGCCACGATGAGCAGCAGTTCATAATTAATTAATTGCGCGCGTTATAATCAAACATGAATTAATCAAATAGAGCGAAGATCTTGATCCCATGCTCGATACCAATTGTAGGAAAAGCGGTTTTAACCTCTCACGAGGATCTATCTTGGATGTTTAATTCACCATACATTGATTATATGCCTAGCATGCACCTATATAATTAATTGCAACACGTAGGGTTTTCTAGTGTTTACAGTGAATCATCGGGGATGAATGGATTAAGACTCGTGCTTTGATCTTACGGGTGTATCCGTTTGCCTAAACTCCAATGTCGGTGATGACGGTCTATGGAGAATGCTATGAAAATCACCCTATTCTTCACTCTTAATTTTGAAAATTCTCACTATAATGCTATAGTAATTCTTGAAAATATGGAATGATGATTAGCCTTGATTTTCTCTCTCACCTTATATTTATAATGCACTCCAAAATCTATCTAGATAGGATCTATGCATATCTAATAAATATAATAATTTCCTTTAGGATAGAGGATCAAATCGAGTCGGTGGGACTAGGAGAGAGAGTGGGCGATTTTCACCTTAGCGCGAGGCTGGATGGGCCGACCAGGGGATCAAATGCAAGGAATAAAGATGGGCCTCAAATAAATTAATTATCTTATGTTCAGCCGGAAAATAAATTAATTCATAAACATTTATTCATGCCACTAGAGAATAAATCTTGACTTACCCCTTTATTTACGAAGTTGAGTCGAGCTTGCACTTAGACTTTCTGAATCCCAATTTAAGATATCGTCGTCCATTAATTATTTATAGCGTTACATTGCTTAAAATAATTAATATCTTTAATTCCTAAGTAGTACCACTCGACCTTATTATTGTACTTGAGATAACTCATCTTGTAGGGTTTAGTACAATAAACCTTTTGAGCTCATAAGGGCGTCATCATCCTAGCGGATACGGTGACTCGACATAGGTAACAAGCATGACATCAAGACACGCCACCACCCAAGATACAAAGAATCTTGGGTTATCTCATCAACCCTACATGCAGCAAGTCAGTGATGGTCGACAACTCATACTCACCTAATACCTTATCGAGGTTTAGATCAACATAAGTCTCCGAGATCTAGGTTCTTCCACGGCGGTCGAGATAGAAGAACTCATCTCACTATCATCCATCAATGCGTCGAGAGGCGTGCCGGTATAGACAAGCAACCATGTCAAGTCACTTCTTATCTACACGCGGCTATACCGACAACTCGTCCTCAAGTTGTCTCGGTGTGATACTTTTATATCTCATTAAGCTTGACCAATCATACGGACTTACATGATCTACAACACCTTGTATGATCTAACTTATATATGAGATAAATGGACATACATATGCAATCAAGTAAACAATTCGGATAGGAGATTGTAATAGTGGTAACGGAAAAATTGTATACAAGCTCAACCAAAGCGCTTTCGATTATACAAATCCAACATCTATCGAGACGTGATAGTCTTCAAAACTCCGTGTAGCGTATGACTTCTTGAGCGTACAAGCGTGCTAATCTGTTTGATCCATGTGTTATCGAATGGGTAGAAAATCGCTCTTGGTCAACGATCGATGATGACCCAAATAAGCGGTATTTCATTTTGTGATTTGGGTAGCTCGGTAACAAAATCCATGGTTATATCATCCATTTCCATTCCGGTATGTCCGGTGGTTGTAAGGTTCCATCGATCGTTGGTGGGCTTTCACTTGTTGACCGTCAAACAACGTTCTCTGAATGAAGCTACGTCTCTCTCATTCCATCCCCAAAATTTCTCCTTTAGATCTTGGTACATTTGGTGCTTCCGGGTGTGTGGTGTAAGAAGTCTCATGGGCTTCTCTCAAGATTTCGCTCTTAAGCCCTTCGTCTTTTGGAATACACACTCTCCCGTCATACAACAAAACATCATCTATTACTTCTCTAAAATTTTTGTGGTTGTTGTCATTGATCTTGCCTCGTATTTCCTCCAGGTTCTTGCTCTTCTTCTGGCTTCTAAGATTCGGGCTCTTATGTCCGGGATTGCAATCAACGTTGCAATACAGCCTTCTATCATCTGAGATGGGTCCATGACTTCGATGTTTATCTTCTGAAATTCCTTTATAAGTATATCTTCATGACAGAGGAGACATCCCAAACTAGGGTGGGATTTATGACTTAAAGCATCGACTACAACATTAGCCTTACCTGGGTGGTAATTGATACGGAAGTCGTAATCTTTCACCAGTTCTAACCATCAACGTTGCCTCATGTTAAGATCTCTCTGCTCAAAGAAGTACTTCAGGCTTTTATGGTCAGTATAGATCTCACATCTAACTCTATAGAGATGGTGTCTCCAAATCTTTAAGGCATGTACGACCGCTGCTAATTCCAGGTCGTGCGTAGGATACTTCAACTCATGTGGGCGTAATTGCCTTGAAGGATAAGCAATAACTCTACCTTCTTGCATCAGAACATATCCTAATCCATTCTTCGAAGCGTCCGTGTAGATTGTGTACTCCTTATTTGCTTCGGGTACTGCGAGTACAGGTGCTGTCGTCATCAACTCCTTCAATCTCTTGAAATTAGCCTCACACTCGTGGTCTAAGTGTACTTGTTTCCTTTTCTTAACAATTGGGTCATGGTTCGGTCTATCGTTGAAAATCCTTCGATAAATCTTCGATAATAGCCGGTAAGTCCTAAGAAACTCCGTATTTCATTCGGGTTCTTTGGTGATTCCCATTCTCGAACTGTATCGATCTTAGAGGGGTCTACTTTGATTCCCTCGGCGGACACGATGTGACCTAAGAATGTTACCTCGCCTAACCAGAATTCGCACTTGCTAAATTTGGCAAAGAGTTTCTCTTGCCTTAATGTTTACAGCACATTTCTCAAGTGCTCTTCGTGTTCTTGGTTATTGTTGGAGTATATTAGGATATCGTCTATGAATACTAAAACAAATTTGTCTAAGTATGGGTGAAATACCCTATTCTTGATATCCATAAATACTGTTGGGGCATTTGTAAGTCCAAAGGGCATAACGATGAATTCGAAATGACCATACCTTGTGCGAAAAGCCATTTTAGGTACATCATGCGGTCTAATCCTCGGTGATGGTATCCGGACTTTAAATCTATCTTGAAAAGACTCTTGCTCCCTTAAGCTAATCAAACAGATCGTCAATTCGGGGCAAATGATACTTATTCTTAAGAGTTATCTTGTTTAACTCTCGATAATCTATGCACATTCTAAACGTGCCATCCTTCTTCTTCACGAAAAGGACAGGTGCTCCCCATGGAGACACACTAGGTCTAATTAAACCTAACTCCAAGAGTTCTTGCAGTTGGATCTTTAATTCCTCAAGTTCTTTTGGTGCCATCCTGTATGGGGCTTTCGACACGGGGGCAGAACCTGGTTCAAGGTCGATCGTGAACTCAATCTATCGGTTTGGTGGTAATCTCGGTAGTTCATCTGGAAATACATCGGGATACTCCTTCACGATTGGCACGTCTTCTATCCTTCTCTCATTTTGGTCTTCCTCCTGGAGATAGACAAAGTAGGCGTGGTTCTCGGTCTTGTTCAACAACGTCCTTGCTTGTAGCGCGGATATAATTGGGACTCACCTCCCCATGCTGATCCCGTGAAAGTCTGTAGGTTTCTCTCCGGTATGTTGGAAAGAAATTTTCCTGCCAAGTTTCCTTGGTTCCTTGGCGGTTCCTGTGGGAATTCTCTTTCTTGTTTGAGGGCGTAGGCCCTGGCTTGAGGTGGTGGTTGCTGTTGTTGTTGTTGCTTTGTTGTGGTTGTTGTTGTTGTGGTTGTTGTTGCTGTTGTTGATGCGGCTGTCGCTATTGTTGTTGTTGTTGCCGTCGTGGTTGATAGGGCCGTTGGATCGGCTGGAAGTACTGAACCGAGGGTTGCTACTGAAATGGTTGAGCTTGGATAGCGCGGACCGGTTGGACTTGGTTAGGCACATTGGGATGGCTATTTCCTCTTTGGCGTATCCCTGGGTAGTCCACAGGTAGTGACCATTGGCCACGAGGCATCCATTATTCGTGAATCGCGTGCCTTTGTGACTCGCTTTGGAACCTTGGGCTGCAGGAGTCTCACGAACTTCTAGTTTTCCCGCGGTCACGGTTACTATAGGCGTCCATTGCCTTGTCCGTGCCCAGATGGTACGCTACTCCCTTGTCATGGCCTCATGTCGGCCTGGCTAGCATTTAATCCTTAACCTTGGTGGGGTCCTTCCCACTTTCTCTTTCCAAGATCCCATTGGTGATTCGGTGGATGTACGCGATAGTCCTATCCTCGGGCAAGGCAGTCTCGATGTCCAATGCCCTGCTGAGGGCCTCACGGTAAGTTAGATTTTCGTGGCCGCTAGAGAAACCATGATTTCATAACGGAGTCCCGTCGAAACTTTTCTATCCTCTTCTCATCGGTGTCGATCAGCTGAGGTGCATACCGCGACATCTCGCAGAATGCACGGTCGTAGTCCGTGACCGTTGTCTTTTCCTGGCTCAGATTGTAGAATTCATGTTTCTTTCTTTTCCGGTAGCTCTTAGGAATGTACTTGTCGTACACTTCTTCCTTGAATTCTTCCCAGGTATATTCTTCCAGTTCCTGTGCAGACAGGGTCTTCCCCTTTATCTCCCACCAGCAGTCGGCGACACCAGTCATTTGGAAGGCCACGCATGACAAGCATTCATGCGAGGTACCGTGAAGCAAGTTGAAGATTCGCTCCAGTGCGCGAATCTAGAGTTCGATATCCACGAGTTTCGATCTGTTGAAAGTTGGTGGTGCACGAGGAATAATTCCTCAATCCGCCATGCCGGTGGGAGCGGTGGTTGATAAACGCACTTTTTACTCATTTATTAATGTTATATTAAGATGATTTAGATTTGTTTAAGTGCGTTTATATATTCGATATTAATGTTTTTAGCTATTTTTGGATCGATGCACAAGGCAAATATGTAACCAAGAATGATGAAATGGATATGAAAAGTATGGATGTGAAAAGTTTACAATGTTAAGCAGTATCTCGATAGGAGTTCATAGGCGCAAGCGGTTGCAATTCGGAGTTCGGACGAGAGCAGGGCAAAAGCAATGATCGCGCGTTACGCAAAGGCTCGCGACCATCCTCGCGACGCGGTGGCGAAAAGTTCCCGAGCGTATCGGGCGAGCTCGCGACGCGAGCCCAACCCATAAGGCGTGACGGCTGGGCGCAAATTGGGGTTTAGTCCTGCGCCTATATATACCCCTAGGCTTGCCCATGCGCCTCCAACACGGAACATACTTATTTTTACATATTTTTCATCAGTTTTCAGCATAATTTCAATTCCTTTCATTTAGATTCATCTAGACTTTAGATTTTCATTGTTCTACGCATTGTTATTATTTTGGAACGATTTCATCCGAACGAAGTCCGTTTTTCCCGTTTTCTTCTTGGGTTTGGATACGAGCCCAACCATTGTTTTTCAGACGCTACACTACGGGTTTTATCTATTTAATTATTATTTTTATGGTTAATTCTTATTATAATTCAATTTCTATGTCTAGCTAAATTCTTATTCTAATCCTAAGGTTTGTATGATTCTATCCTAAGTGTCGTGATTCACCTTATTCTTTTTTTACCTTCGGGCATTGATTTTGATTCTTGGTGCTTAATAATATGTGTTAATTTCGATCAATTTTGATGCATATCTAGTTGCCAGTTAAATACTTAACAGTTTTAATTGTCAATCGATCTTGAATACTGTCTGACTAAGCCTTGAGTCGTGGTGAGATATGAACATTCGTAGGAAGCATATTCTTTGTGATCTTTTGGGTTGCTAATTTTTACCTTGAGGCGATACGATAATAGGGAAAATTAGTAATCTCTACAACAATTAATAAGTAACTAAAATTGTTGGTTACATATGTGATCTTCGATCTTGGTTGGATTAAAATTGGTTAATCTGAGCGGGGATAAACATCTTGTTGTGGGTAGGATTAATACATCCCTAGGGTTAGTGTATCAGTCTTTTTATCTCTTTGAGTTTTTATTGCTTGCTTTATTTGTTTTATCTGTTCTTGGCTTTGAATTTAATATTTGAAGTCCCAAACCTTTCCAAAACCTAATCTGTCACTTGGATAATGATGAAGGATTATTGAGTTAGCTTCTGTATTTTCGTGTTACAATCCCTGTGGATACGATACTCGACTTACCTATCTACTTGCATGTTTTCGTGTTAGAAAATAGTGTGATCAAATTTTGATGCCGTTGCCGGGTATTGTTTAGATTATATAGGAATAACTTGACGATATGGAATTATTAATTCAAGTAGTAATTTTATTTTATCATTTTACTTGCAAGAGCTAATTTCTCTTTTCTCTCGGGTGGTTTATGATCACAAGGTCGGGGACCTCTGAGCAACCTCTAGATCGAAATCGAGAATATCGAAGGAGAGGAGAAGAGAAAAGAAGGCGAAGATATGGCGGCGAACGAACAACGGTGTACCTCCCAGCGGGTGTACCTCTGAACGTATTGCACATCCTCTCTGGCGAAATTTAATGAGCTACCCGCGGACACCGCGTGCCCCGCACGCCCGGCTGTCGAGCCGTGCCGCCTCGCCTGCATCTGCCGAGAACCGCGGGTGCGCCACGCTCGTAGCCGAGGCATCTTGAGGCATCCGCCGTGAATCGCCGCGCCCGCCGCTGGCTGCCGGCTGTGTCGCCCGCCCTCGCCCTTATGCCACCGTCGATGGCGTGTCCGGCCCGCCGAGGCTCTGCCGCCAACACACCGAGGCACGTTGCCCTTCGCGCGCGCCGCCGCCTGTTCGCGGCGGCGCTCGAAACCCGCGCCGCCATCGGCGGTGTGCTGCGGCCGAACACGCCGGCGTCTTGTCGCCCGCCCACCCTCGCGTCGTGCGGCCATTTCCGGTGACCTCCGTCGTCTCGTTCTTCGTGCTTTCGTCTTCGTTCTTCTTTTACAGATAAGATTTATAAGAAAAATCTAATCTAACCACGGATTTTCTCGGGGTGAAAAACAAAATCCGACAAAACATAAAGCGAGCCACGATGAGCAGCATGATTCACAATTAATTAATTGCGCGCGTTATAATCAAGCGTGAATTAATCCATGAGCCAAGAATCGATCCCATGCTCGATACCAGTGTAGGAAATCTTATTTTAACCTCTCCCGGGATCTATCACGGATGTTTAATTCACCATACATTGATTATATTCCTAGCATGCACCTATATAATTAATTGCAACACGTAGGAGTTTTCTCATGTTTACTGCTCTGCGGGGATAAATAGATCAAGACTCATGCTTTGATCTTACGGGTACATCTCCGTTTTCCTAAACTCAATGCAGGTGAGGACAATCTATGGAGAATGCTATAGAAAATCGTCTCTACTTCCTCACACGGTTTAAAAATTCTCACTATATCCAAATAGTAATTCTCGAAAATATGGTTAAGATTAGCCTTGATTTTCTCTCTCACATATATTTATAATGCACTCCTAAATCTTATCAATATAGGATCTATGCATATCTAATAAATATAATAATATCCTTTAGGATAGAGGGATCAAGTTAGAGTCGGTGGGACTCTACATGGAGGGACGAAATTCTTCTAAGCAACAGGCCTGGATGGGCCAGCCTAGGGATCAAATGTAAGGAATAAAGATGGGCCTCAAATAAATTAATTATCTTATGCTCGACCCGAACATAAATTAGTTCATAAACATTTATTCATGCCACTAGAGAATAAATCTTGACTTACCCTTTATTACCGAAGGTGAGTCGGGCTTGCACTTAGACTTTCTGAATCCCGTATTTAAGATATCGTCGTCTATTAATTATTTATAGCGTTACATTTGCTTAAAATAATTAATATCTTTAATTCCTTAAGTAGTACCACTCAACCTTATTATTGTACTTGAGATAACTCAACTGTAGGGTTTAGTACAATATACCTTTGAGCTCCTTAAGGGACGTCATCATCCTAAGCGGATACGGTGACTCGACACAAGTAACTAGCATGACATACAAGCCTTGCCACTACCCAAGATCGAGAGAATCTTGGGTTATCTCATAACCCTCACCCATAGCAAGTCAAAGTGATGGTCGACAACTCATACTCACCTAATACCTTATCGAGGTTTAGATTAACGTAAGTCTCCAAGATCTAGGTTCTTCACAGCGGTCGATAGAAGAACTCATCTCACCTGTGATCCATCAATACATCGAGACGCATCACCGGCATAGACAAGCAACCAAGTCAAGTCACTTCTTATCTACACGCGACTATCCGACAACTCGTCCTCAAGTTGTCTCGGTGTGATACTTTTATATCTCATTAAGCTTGACCAATCATACGGACTTACGTGATCTACAACACTTTGTATGATCTAACTTATATATGAGATAAAGGACATACATATGCAATCAGTAAACAATTGAATAGGAGATTGTATTAGTGGTAGCGAGGAAACATTGTATACAAGCTCAACCAAAGCGCTTTCGTTATACAAATCCAACAATCTCCCACTTATACTAAAGCAAACTTTTAGTATACAATGTATCTCTACTAGCTATTACAAACAACACCATCACTTTGCTTCTCCCACTTATACAAAAGTTTCCTTTCTAAGTGGGTGCCATCTTCTTAATCAAGTCCTCGAATATGCTCTTCGTAGACTTTTTGCGGCGAGCTCTTCGTGAATGGATCGAGCTAGGTTATCCATGACACAATCTTCTCAATCAGCACATCCCTCGTCTAACGATTTCTCGTATGAAATGGTACTTTCTCTCTATGTGTTTTGTTGCCTTGTGGGTCCGTGGTTCCTTCCGAGTTTGCCACTTGCTCACGAGTTATCACGATAAACTATGTACTCTTAGGCAAACCGGTACCACATCTAGATCCATGAGGTAGTTCTTGAACCATACTGACCTCTTTAGCTTGGTCTCGGCGGCTACATATTCGGCTTCCATGGTGGAGTCCGCAATGCATCATTTGCTTTGCACTCCACCAGATATCGGCTCCTCCTCTCAAGGTAAACACATAGCACGAGGTAGACTTCTTCTCATCACGGTCGGCTTGGAAATCCAGTGCGAATAACCCAACGGCATTAGATTATCTGCATGGTAAACCATGAGGTAATCGCTCCTTAGATAAAGGAACGCCATGTCCGAAAGGTAGCAATCCTTTCTTTGCGGTGCGCATACTAAAGCGAGTAATCACGGTATCAATGTAAGGCGCGAGATAAGCTCAACATTTTCCTCTTGCGATCTCGGTAAACCATGATCCCAAGAGATATGTCTGCTGCATCTCCTAAGTCTTTCATTTGAAACGATCGGATAACCAACTCTTTCGTGCGATAACAACTTCACATTGTAGCCAAGTAGAAGGATGTCATCTACGTAAAGTGCAAGAAATACCACATCACCGATGACATCTAAGCGATACACACAACTTTCGCTAGGCAACTGGGTAAATCCATAGACTTTACCACCTCGTCAAAGCGTAAGTTCGAGAATCGTGAAGCTTGCTTAAGCCCATAAATGGACTTCTTAAGCTTCCATACTAGATGCTCTTCACCCTTCACCACATAACCTTGGGTTCTTTGCATATAGATGTCTCTACCTTCTTCAAGGTAACCGTTTAAGCGGTTTTCACGTCCATTGCCAAACCTCAAGGTTTAAGTGGGCTGCTATGGCCGAGAAGAATTCGGATGGACTTGAGCATTGCTACTGGTAAAAGCTCTCATCGAAATTGATGCCCTCAATGCTGAGTGTACCCTTTCGCCACAAGCACGGCTTTAAAAGCGAAACCTCTCCATCCTAATCTCTCTTCCTCTTGTATACCCATACTACCTATGGCTTCCTTGCCATCGGTAGAGGTGTCTTTTCAGATACATCCATAGGCTGTTATGGACTCAATTTCTAAGTCCATAGCGGTGTGCCATGATCTTGCATCAATGTCTTGTATCGCCTCCTTTGCATGTCCATGGATCGATTATTGCTGCTCGTTTCACGGGACTAAATCCAAAGATTCACCCACGAACATAAATCGCTCGGGTTGACGAACAACCCTCCCACTACGAAGAGGCGCTACTGGCATAATGGCAATGGTGGGTGCAATAACTTGTGGTTCTCTATCTTGCATAACTTGCTGAATATGAGCCACTTGTACGGCCGATATCTCCAGTGGAACTTGACCCACTTCAATTTCTTGAAGTATCTGGTGTCGATCCCTCCCACTAGACACGATATCTCGTACATTTGGCTTAATCGGTGGTGGAATACGATCATCTTCTAATTCTTGAAGAATGATTTCAACTTTGGATTTGTGGTTTTTTATATAATCCTCTTCTAAGAATCGGGCATTAGTGCTAATAATGACCTTCTGATCCTTAGGACTATAGAAATAACCACCTTTCGTTCCTCTAGGATAGCCAATAAACAGCCTTGCATCAGATCTAGACTCCAATTTGTAAGCCTTCTTGTTCAGCACATGTGCTGGACTGCCCCATATCCTTATGTGGCTTAATTAGGCTTGCGCCCAAACCACAACTCGAAAGGGGTCTTTTCGACTGACTTGGATGGTACTAGATTTAGCAAGTATGCCGCTGTTTCTAAGGCATACCCCCAGAACGAAATAGGCAATGTTGCATAACTCATCATTGATCTAACCATTTCTAAGAGAGTCCTATTTCTTCACTCTTACACACCATTTTGTTGTGGTGTGCCCGGTGTAGTGAGCTGGGAGGTAATCCCACACTGCACCAAATTGTCCATAAACTTCGTTCTTGAGGTATTCGCCACATGATCGGACCATGATGACTTGATACTTTTACCAAGCTTCGTTTCCATTTCCGCCTTAAATTCTTTGAATTTCTCAAAGCATTCAGACTTGCGGTGAAACAGGTATATGTATCCGTACCTTGAGTAATCGTCAATGAATGTGACAAAATACTCGTACCCTCCACGAGCTTGTGTGGACATAGGTCCATACATAGGTCAGAATGGACTAGCTTCAACACTTCTTTGGCTCTATAACCCTTTGCTTTGAAGGTGCAGTCGACATCTTTCCTTCTATATGAGTTCGCGGGCCCGGAATGGGTAACTCGTGAGATCACCCAACGCTCCATTCTTAGCCAGTCTTTGGATCCTATTTAGATTGATATGACCTAATCTTAAATGCCAGAGAAATGTGGTGTCATCTTGCGAAGAAAACTTTCTCTTCTTAAGGTTTGATGTAGATGCAACATAGTTAAAGGTATTATGTTTGGTAGAAATAATATAAAGCGAATTATATAAAGTGCCACCACAGATAACTTCGTCATTTCTTATGATAGAAACACCACAATAAAAACAAGCGAATATCCATGAATAAATAGTTTGAAAATGGAAATAAGGTTCATGAAACTCCGGCACATATAAAAGCGTCTATCAATACTAAAAGCAGTTCTATCAAAACATAAAGTAACATCTCCGACTGCAACGACCTCGAATTTGCCGCGTTGCCATGGAATCTTTATCTCGCCATCACACAGCTCCCTTGTCGCGAGCACCCACGCAGGTGTAACAAACATGATCCGTCGCACCAGTATCTACTACCCATGAATAAGTAGAACAAGTCGCCAAACATGTTTCCGTTACTAAAGCAAATGGCGTACCTTGTGCCTTGAGCGTAGGGCACTTGGCCTTCCAATGCCCAGTCTTGCCACACTTGAAGCACTTTCCCCTCTCCTTTGGCTTTTTCAAGCTTCCGGTGGCAGATATGTTCTTGCACCCACTGCTCCCACGTTTCCTTTGCCTCTACCACCTTTGGTGCCCCTTTTTCTTCTTCCATTTTTCAACGGAAAATTTGGGCCCCTAGATGTGCTAGCAAGGGCATGTGCTCCTTTACCCATGACTCATTCTGCGGCCACGAGATCATTAAGAAACCCGACTAAGTGTATACTCGGTCTTGCTCATGATCGCATTCACGCGAAAATTCTCAAAAGACTTGGGCAGTGTGTTGAGGATGATATCGACCTTGGCTTCGCAGTCAATACCTCCTCCCAACTGATCAAGACTATCCATGAGATGAGTCATGTGGGAGACATGTTCATGGACGAACTTCCTTCTTCCATCTTACACGCGAATTTCTCTCATTGTGTGAAAGCGGATCATGGTTAGCCAGCGTGTGGGCGTTTACATGAAACTCCCACTTCTCAATAGATTATAATGTTTTATTTAGAAATCTCATCCAACAAACTTATGACAAGCAAAGGCAAGCAAGCCACGCGTGTGGATGTTTACTCACGGTCGCGTATCACTTTGTTTAGAGATCAAAAAGTGGAGGTCTTGACATTTTAATTTTAAAATTAATATGTCGGGTTACTTGCTTAGTCTTTTGTTTCAAAGGTTTGTCCATGCGAGATCACGTAATCCTAGCATAATTTTCTATTGAACTCAACATTTAAAACATGCTCATGAAATTCTAAAATATGCTTGAAAACGCGATAAACCTAGCATGCTTACTATGCGCGTCCAATCACGAAAACATATAAAATGTTTGTCTCGTAATTTAAACATACATAGCATGCTCTTGCATAATTTAAACATCCACGACATGCTTTGAACGATAAAATAAAATAAAATCGTTCATCGCGCCCACTCGGGGATCTCAGATCGCCTAATTTATTACATAAATTTGCAAAGTACAGCTCTTCAAAATCTCGAAAAACAGGCCTCGCGTGCACGAGCACGGACTGGATTCGTCAAAACTTGATTTGGGCCAAAATTTTAAAGCGGGCGGAGCGATGAGCGGGCGGATCGGGCAAAACTGAATAGGGCGAAAAAATGGGTTCGGGCCCAAAATCCGGTCGTGGTCGACCATGGGGTCGGCGAAGATGGGGTGGGCAGCGGCTAGGGCACAAACTGATCGAGCTAAAACACACTCAAATTCACTCGCAATCGCATGCAGGTAATTGTAGCGTGGTAAGTTAACACGAGTCGTCTCTCAAGGAAAACTTAACAGGGAGATTGTTCATGTCATACACAGAAAGCGATTAAAACCTAAACATTCTAACATCAACGAGGGTTTGGAACATGCATGAATTGAAATACGAGAAAATAAATAACATCCTAAGCTAGGGGTTGTCAATCCCGAGCTAAACTAATAAAGCGATAAATCTAGACTAGGGGTTGTCAATCCCTAGTTGAACTATGAAAGCGATAAATCAAAGCGATAAACAAAAGCATAGCAATCATATTATTCATAGGGTTTGTCAATCCCTAATCTAAATCTAATTGCAAATAAACGAAAGCAGTAAATCATTAAGCAAATTAAACCAACGGAACATGAAAATCCAATCCACTGTCACTATGAATTGAATTGACAAGAATCATCAAACATTAAACACTATGAAATTAATTCCAATAGAACTGATAATCCAAAGCATAAACTAAATTATTCGATGAAACAGAAAACAGGAATTAAACTAAGAATTGTATCTGTCATGTTGCCTGAGGAATCGCCGGAGGAAATCAAGAACAATACCGGAGAATGGAATCGGCGGGCGCGGCGGCGCAGCTGAAAAAAAACGAAGAACTAAAATGCGACCCTTCTCGACCCTAAACGCTGCGTATATATATTAAAATAGGAGTGGCGCGGTTCATAATGAGCTTACGCCGTAAAACATTCTCGACTTCAATATGAACGCAGGCCGGAATGAACGCCGCTGAGGTGAAAAGGCATGAGCGCCTGCGGTGAAGTGGCGTACGTCTTGGCGGCGGCAGGGGCCACGGACGGGCGCTTGGTGGCATGGTGCGGCGCCGGTTGGGAAGCTAGCACCGGATGGGCGAGCGGTGAGGGCAGGCATCGCCATTGCCAGCGCCGGGTGAGGTCGCGGCGCACGTAAGATTGGGCGCTAGTGGGAGACGCAGCGGGCGCAGATACCCAGCGCCGGACGGGCGTGCGGAGCGAGGCGAGGCGGAACGCAGCGGCGCAGCGGGCGCGGGCGGGCGCCGGCGGGCGTGCGGCGGGCCGGCCGGCGCTGGCGGCGCCGAGGCGTGACGGCGCGGGCGAAGCGAGCGCGCCTCGCTGAACGCGTGAGTAAATTGCTGAACGCGCCGCTTTAGCGAGCTTGGTGGTAGGCGCTGGTGCGAGTGCGCGCGGCGTGCGCGCGGGCGCGCGGCGCGCGGGCGTGGGTGCGCGGGCGTGCGACGGGGTGCCGTGGCGCGACTTTGGTCGTTCGACCCGTTCTCCTTCGTCTGAACTCCGATTTACGATTCGCTTTCGCCTATGAACTCCTGTCGAAATGCTCTTCAATAATATATGATCCTTGGCAGATACAATTCATCCTATTTTATGCCATTTTCCTACAAAACATCGAGACGAACGAAGTGAGTCCGAATCGATAAATATAAATCAAATCAACGGCATAAATGGGACAAACTACTGAAATTGACATGTAAAACAAAACCAAGAATCATCAAAAAATCATACCAAACAACTCCCCCACACTTATCCATTTGCTTGTCCTCAAGCAAAGTCTATACTAATAAGAGTCGAAAGATAACTCATACAACTTTACCCTTATTCTAATCAATCAAACCTTATTGCATTTCCCCCACACTTAGTGTTTACGAATTCAAAGATAATGTGAAATAAATCAAGAACGACAATTGACTTCCAAAAATAAAAAGGTAATCTCGCCGACCCAACTCTCCGTTAGGGTGAACTAACTAATGTGGTCACCTTTAGCAACAAGTTTCTTTTATAAAGCACAAAGAATGTTTTAACGATTTTGAATAATATTCGAAGGTGCACTCTCGATGAACTCGAGTCTCCTAACGTGGTTTCCCATGTCCATTTCTCAAATTACGAGAAAGAGGGATGTAATCTCATCCTCCATTTCAACAATCTCAACAAGATCTGGAGCTTTCATTCTCCTCATTTTCTTCTTCTTTTTCACATTTTTTTTTTTATAAATAAAATGAAACAAGTATATAGGCAACCACAATGTTAACACTCCCTAACATTAGCCGGACAAATCACATCAATTTCCCCCTATTCAATTTCTATCAATCACGGCCTCGCTAATTCACATTATACTCAAATCATATATCACCAAAAGTTTCGAAAATTCAAAATCAATTTGATCAATACCACAGAGTTCAGTTGCACAAATCAAGATCCTAACTTACTCGCATAGACAAAGCTTACGTCCAAACAATCAAAATAAGCACAAGGGCACGCTATTAAGCAATAAAACAATACATCACGATACAAAACTGAGTAAACATCCCCACATTTTAAATCGAGCATCGCCCCTGCTCAAAACATTAAAAGCTCAAAATAACCATAGAGGATGATACTCCACGATAATCGATTTATATGCGATGTAGAGTTGGAGATCCCACTTCATCTCACGGCGATCAAAATATGCAAATCCTTCCTTCCCAAATTCAAACAATACTAACACAAAGATAACAAATGATCAATGAACAACAAAACAAGCAAAAGAGAAAGAAAGAAAAGCAAATAAAAATCCTGGTCAACTCCCACGCGAAGATTCGCTTAACGCCGTGAGCACAACGTGTTCCGGCCAACAACGGACTATCCATAGTCCTTCACCGCAGAATACCATCTCGGCCAAAGCATCAAGATGAACCATACAAGAACAGAGGATAGTAAAGGCAACAAATAATCTAATCATTTAAGCACAAGTCGAACATCCTATTCTCCAAAGAAAATAGATGACATCAATTCCCAAAGCACAATACTTTGGTGAATTAGGATGTTGACATACTATAGAAGTTACCTCGACTTTGTTATCACCGTGTCCTCCTCGTGGGACACGTGATTCACATGTTGAGGCAGCTCTTTCATTTTCGTAGGGTTTTCGCATGTCATCAACTTCGCGCCCACTCTTGCTTCATCCCCTTCATCCTCCTCCACGTGTTCGATAATTCTTTCACCTCCGTGAGTGAGTGTTGGAATGCTATCAATCGGATTTGCCCAATCTTCCTTGTTATCCGCTCGTAAAAACGCCATCGGGCTCGATTATGCTTCTCATCCACACGTGCCCACTCGCTCTCACTTTCCACCTCATCCGCTGCAAATGCTCTTCAGGTGTCTCTCCCACCCCATCTTCAACAATTGATCACTTCCAAGAGTAGTGACCATCCGAGCTTGATCGGGTTGGTGCGGGAAAGGTGTGATTTCGCCATTTCCTCGCTTTCCACCCCCCACGTGACCGCAGCTCATCCGATGTCTCTTCCACCCAATTTTCAACTATTGGATCACTTTCTAGAACAAAGGACCGATCGATCCGATCGGATTGGTTTGGAAGTTCCTCCTTGTCGCAATGTACCTTATCAAGGTGCTCGACATATCCTATTTATGCGTCTCCAAACGCAGTCGAGGCATTTGCAAAGATCCAAACCTCGACTAAAGCATCCGTTTTTGAATGGATGACTTCTTTTTGAGTTAACTCATCCTCCCAAGCCGTCATCCGAGGTGGAGGTGGTCACGGGTATGAGTAATGAGGTGGAGGTGGTTGTTGTGGGTACTCATCACCGAGGTGGAGGGCGTGGCTGCTCCCAAGAGGCATTGTAGGATTGATCCTCATAGTGTCATGAGGCGAATGATCCCAGAGGGATCGAGGCTCGATCCTCAAAGCACGGTGGATTCCAATATTCCGGTCGTTGTGGAGGCGGGTCTGCTGCGTGGATCCCAATATCCCAAATCGGGCCGCGAGGTCATTGCTGTCAGGATCCCAGAAGGATCATATGCTCATGGCTCATAGCTGACGGACATCCTCGAAAGTCGAATTGGGCCCTTCTTCAAAGAAGAATTTGCCCAATATTTAACTTTCCTCCCCCACCGGGTTGACCATAATCGCATCTTGTTGATAACCCCGCATTAGCGTATACCAACAACAAAAAAAATTACACGCACTGGGAGAAAATAACCAAACAGAAAGAAAAGAAACACAAAAACAAACAACACAAACAATACGCCTAAAGTTTTCCCAACGCGCCCAAAATTGATCGAGCTAAAACACACTCAAATTCACTCGCAATCGTACGAGGTAATTGTAGCGTGGTAAGTTAACACGAGTCGTCTCTCAAGGAAAACTTAACAGGAGATTGTTCATGTCATACACACAAAGCGATTAAAACCTAAACATTCTAACATCAACGAGGTTTGGAACATGCGAGAATTGAAATACGAAAATAAATAACATCCTAAGCTAGGGGTTGTCAATCCCGAGCTAAACTAATAAAACGATAAATCTAGACTAGGGGTTGTCAATCCCTAGTTGAACTATGAAAGCGATAAATCAAAGCGATAAACAAAAGCATAGCAATCATATTATTCATAGGGTTTGTCAATCCTCAATCTAAATCTAATTGCAAATAAACGAAAGCAAGAAATCATTAAGCAAATTAAACCAACTAACATGAAAATCCAATCCAATCGTCACTATGAATCGAATCGACAAGAATCATCAAACATTAAACACTATGAAATTAATTCCAATAGAACTGATAATCCAAAGCATAAACTAAATTATTCGATGAAACGTAAAAATGTGAATTAAACTAAGAATTGTATCTCGCTATGTTGCCCGAGGAATCACGAGGAAATCAAGAACAAATACCGGAGAATGGAATCGGCGAGGCGCCAGGCAAATATGAGAAGAAAAAACTAAGAACTAAAATGCGACCCTTCTCACCCTAAACGCGTATATATATTAAAATAGGAGTAGCGCGGTTCATAATGAGCTTACGCTCGTAAAACATTCGACTTCAATATGAACGCGGCCGAAATGAACGCCGGCTGAGGTGAAAGGGCACGAGCGCTGCGGAAGTGAGCGCCTGACGACACGCCGAACGCTCGGGCGCAACGCTAGGTACGGAGCTGGCGACGATGGCGGCGGGGGGGGCCAGCGCCGACGGCACTTCAGCCGGGCATGGTGCGAGCGCCGTTGGGAAGCTAGCGCGGATGGGCGGTGGGCGCCGCACGCCATCGCCGGCCGCGGGTCGAAGCGCCGTCTTGATTGGGCGCCGAGTGGAGACGCGCGGCGCTGTATACCCAGCGCGGACGGGCGTCATGAAGCGAGGCGAGGTGGAACGGGCGAGCGCGGGCGCGGGCGCCGGCGGGCGCATCGGCGGCATCGGCCGGCGCCGGCGCCGAGGCGTGACGAGGCGGGCGAGCGAGGCACGCTCGCTGAACGCGCACTGCTTAGCGCTACCGCTGGGTAGGCGCTGCGCGTGGGTGCACGGGCGGCGCGGCGGGCGCTGGGCGTGGGCGCAGGGGTATCACGGGCGTGCGACGGGCGCCGTGGTCGCGACTTTGGTCGCTCGAGCCGCTCTCCTTCGTCGAACTCCGATTACGATTCGCCGCCTATGAACCTCCTGTAAATGCTCTTCAATAATATATGATCCTTGAAGATCCAATTCATCCTATTTTATGCCATTTTCCTACAAAACATCGAGACGAACGAAGTGAGTCCGAATCGATAAATATAAATCAAATCAACGACATAAATGGGACAAACTACTGAAAATGACATGTAAAACAAAACCAAGAATCATCACAAAATCATACCAAACACAGCCCATGCGTGCGCCCAGCCGCTCTTTCCTCGCGCGCGACCTTCGCCCGCCCTGGCAGCGCGATGTACGCTGAGGTTTCGCGCGAATATCGCTGAGTCCGCCGAGGCCTCGCAATTCGCGATCTCCGCTCTGCCGAGAAACCCACGCGCACAATGCGCACGCTTCTCGCCGAGGGCGCTGCGTGCGACGTGTCTCGCATGCGCCGGGTGCCCGAGCGCCTGCCGCCGCCGAGCACGCACGCTGCCGAGGCATGCCGAGGCATCCGTCTGCGGACACCGCGCACCCGCACGCCGGCCCGCCGAGCCGTACCGTGACGCCCGCATCTGCCGAGAACCGCCGGGTGCACACGCTCAGCGCCGAGGCAAGCCGAGGCATCCGCGCGAGAATCACGTATTCGAGATCGAAGCGCGCTCGGCATCGCGAGAATCCGCGCGAGAATCGCTTGCTTCAATGTCTTGTATCGCCTCACTGTATGTCCATGGGTTGATTATTGCCTGCTCGTTTCCTGGGACTAAATTCGAAGATTCACCCACGAACATAAATCGCTCGGGTTGATGAACAACTCTCCCATTACGACGAGGCGCCACCGCACAATGGCAATGGGTGCGATAACTTGTGGTTCTCTATCTTGCACAACTTGCTGCATAAGAGCCACTTATGCGGCCGGTATCTCCAAAGGAACTCGACCCACTTCAATTTCTTGAAGTATCGGTGTCGATCCTCCCACTAGACACCCGACATCTCGCACCTTTCGCTTAATCGGTGGTGGAATACGATCATCTTCTAATTCTTGAAGAATGATTTCAACTTTAGATTTATGGTTTTTCATATAATCCTCTTCTAAGAATCGGGCATTAGTGCTAATAATGACCTTCCGATCCTTAGGACTATAGAAATAACCACCTTTCGTTCCTCTAGGATAGCCAATAAACAGCCTTGCATCAGATCTAGACTCCAACTTGTCAGCCTTCTTGTTCAGCACATGTGCTGGACTGCCCCATATCCTTATGTGGCTTAAACTAGGCTTGCGCCCAAACCACAACTCTAAAGGGGTCTTTTCGACTAACTTGTATGGTACTAGATTTAGCAAGTATGCCGTTGTTTCTAAGGCATACCCCCAGAACGAAATAGACAATGTTGCATAACTCATCATTGATCTAACCATTCCTAAGAGAGTCCTATTTCTTCGCTCTGACATACCATTTTGTTGTGGTGTGCCCGGTGTAGTGAGCTGGGAGGTAATCCCACACTGCACCAAATAGTCCATAAACTTGTTATCGAGGTATTCGCCACCGCGATCGGACCACATGGACTTGATACTTTACCAAGCTTCGCTCCACTTCCGCCTTAAATTCTTTGAATTTCTCAAAGCATTCGGACTTGCGGTGAAGGGTATATGTATCCGCACCTTGAGTAATCGTCAATGAAAGTGACAAAATACTGTACCCTCATCGAGCTTGTGTGGACATAGGTCCACACAGTCGAATCGACTAGCTCCAACACTTATTTGGCTCTATAACCATTCGCTTTGAAGATGGTCGACATCTTTCCTTCTATCACAGATTCACAGATCGGGAATCGAGTAATCGTGAGATCACCCAACGCCCATTCCTAGCCGGTCTTTGAATCCTATTTAGATTGATATGACCTAATCTTAGATGCCGGAGAAATGTGGAGTCATCTTCTAAGAAAACTTTCTTCTTAATGTTTTGATGTAGATGCAACATAGTTAAAGGTATTATGTTTGGCGTAAATAGTATAAAGCGAATTATATAAAGTGCCACCACGAGATAACCGTCACATTCTTATGATAGAAACACCACTATCAAAAACAATGAATATCCATGAATAAATAGTTTGGAACGGAAATAAGGTTCCACCAAACTCCGCACATATAAAACGCCTTCAATACTAAACAGTTCTATCAAAACATAAAGTAACATCTCCGACGCAACGGCCTCGAATTTCGCCGCGTTGCCCATGGAGATCGTTATCTCGCCATCACACAGCTCCCTTGTCCGCAGGAACCCCTGCAAGGTGTAACAAACATGATCAGTCGCACCCGTATCTACTACCCATGAATGAGTAGAACAAGTCGCTAAACATGTTTTCGTAACTAAAGCAAATGGCGTACCTTGTGCCTTGAGCATAGGGCACTTGGCCTTCCAATGCCCAGTCTTGCCGCACTTGAAGCACTTGCCCCTCTCCTTTGGCTTTTTCAAGCTTCCGGTGGCAGACATGTTCTTGCTCCCACTGCTCCCACTGTTTCCTTTGCCTCTACCACCTTTGGTGCCCCTTTTTCTTCTTCCATTTTTAAACGGAAAATTTGGGCCCCTAGATGTGCTAGCAAGGGCATGTGCCTTTACCCATGACTCGCCTCGCGCCACGAGATCATTAAGCAACCGACTAAGTGTATACTCGGTCTTGCTCATGATCGCATTCACGCGAAATTCTCAAAAGACTTGGGCGGTGTGTTGAGGATGATATCGACCTCGTCCGCCGTCAATACCTCGTCCCAACCGATCAAGACTATCCATAAGATGAGTCATGTGGAGACATGTTCATGGACCAACTTCCTTCTTCCATCTTACACGCCAATTTTTCTCTCATTGTGTGGAAGCGGATCGTCCGATTTGATTGTCTCGAACTTACTCGAGACTTGACCATATTTCGATCGCGCTCTACCATCGATGATGTTTGCATACCGCAAGCCTTTGGACATCGTAGTCATCATTTAGCACTTGGCCATATTGTTTGACTTATGCCAATGTCTCGCTGACACTCGGCGCTCATTAGTCGATCGTCGATAAAGGGCATCGGGTTTGGGAGTAGTAAGAACAAACATGTGTTCTTCAGCGATAAGAACATATTCCATGTTTCGTTTCCACTCGATAAAATTTGGACCGGATAGAGGATTATGTGCGAGCATATTGATAATCGGTGTAAGAGACATATCTGAAAAGTAATGTAAACACATAAGCATACGATCGCACATAATTAAGTAACAATAATATTGTAACCTTTTGATAAAACAATATTAATCAAACCTCCAATCACCCAGGAATCCCACATGCAAGCCACGCGTGTGGGCGTTTACACGAACCCCTCGACCAAACTAAAATATACCTTTTAGTCGTTTAATTTCAATCTATGTCAACTTATCCATATGACAAATGAAATTAATGATTGGACCTTACTAGACCACATCACTATCGCAAGAAAGGACTTCGCGGGAAGTTGTACTTGAGGTGATGTCTAAGCAATGACCACAATTTTAACAGCAGAAAATGAATTCTTAGAATTGGCATACTCACTAGGACTATACCGCTTCCAATCCAAATTCCTTTGTTATCTCATTTTAAATCTATCTCTAGAGAACTTATGAAAAATTGCATATCTGAAGCCACGCGTGTGGGCGTTTACATGAAACTCCCACTTCTCGATAGATTAAAATGTTTTATTTAGAAATGTCATCCAACAAACTTATGACAACAAGGCAAGCAAGCCGCGCGTGTGGGCGTTTACTCACGCTGTCGTATCACTTTGTTTAGAGATCAAAAGTGGAGGTCTTGACATTTTAATTTCAAAATTAATATGTCGGGTTACTTGCTTAGTCTTTTGTTTCAAAATATTTGTCCATGCAGATCACGTAATCCTAGCATGCTTTTCTATAGAACTCGACATGCAAAACATGCTCGTGAGAATTCTAAAATATGCTTGAAAACGCGATAAACCTAGCATGCTTACTATACAAGATCCAATCACGAAAACATATAAAATGTTTGTCGACGTAATTTAAACATACATAGCATGCTACTGCATAATTTAAACATCCACGACATGCTTTGAACGATAAAAATAAAATAAAATAGTTCATTGCGGCCCACTCGTGGATCCTGTACTTCCCTGCCTAATTTATTACATAAATTTGCAAAGTACAGCTCTTCAAAATCTCAAAAAACGGGCCTCGCGTGCACGGGCACGGACCGGATTCGTCAAAACTTGATTTGGGCCAAAATTTGAAAATGGGCCGGAACAGTGGAACGGGTCGGATCGGGCCAAAAATCTAGAATCGGGCCGAAAAATGGGTTCGGGCTGAAAATCCGGGTCAAGGTCGAATTCGGGTAGGGTCGGCCCAAGATGGATCGGGCACAGACTGAGGCACGACCCATTCGCGTGCCGACCGCTATTTCCTCGCCGCACAACGTCGCCCGCCTCGCCCAAAGATCGGCAAGACGTTGAGGTATCTGCGTGAATCTCGCCGAGTCCACCGAGCGACGCCGAGGCCTCTCGCGAAATTCGCGCACTCGCTCGTATGCCGAGAAACCCAGCGCGCAATCGCGCACGCCGCCGCCGAGGGCACTGCAGGCGTGCGTCTCGAGCGCCACCGAGGCTTGCGGCTTGGCCGCCGAAGCCAAGACGCCGCGTCGGTGCGAAGCCTACCGAGGCATCCGCGTGGACACCACGCGCCCGCACACCCGGTGTCGAGCCGTGCCGCCTCGCCTGCATCTGCCGAGAACCGCCGGGTGCGCACGCTCAGCGTCGAGGCATGCCGAGGCATCCACGTGAGAATCGCGTGCCCGCACGCTCGCTACCGAGCCGCCGTGCCCAGCCTCGCCTCGACGCCGCCGGCGATGGCGTGTTCGGCTAGGCCGCCGGTCGCCGCCACGCGACACGCCGAGCACGCCGCCTTTCCGCCACGCCGCCGCCCTATTTCGCCGAGGACGCCAAGAAACACGCATGGCCGCCGAAAGTGCTCGCGAGCACCGAAAGCACGCATGCGTGACGTCGCCCGTCCACCCTCACGCCGTGCGGCCATTTCCGGTGACCTCCCGTCGTCTCGTTGTTCGTGCTTTCGTCTTCATTCTTCTTTTACAGATAAGATTTACAAGAAAAAACCTAATCTAACCACGGATTTTCTCGTGGTGAAAAACAAAATCCGACAAAAATAAAACGAGCCACGATGAGCGGCATTCACAATTAATTAATTGCGCACGTTATAATCAAACGTGAATTAATCCAATGAGCCAATCTTGATCCTCGGCTCGATACCAATTTTAGGAAATCTTATTTTAACCCTCTCCCGGGATCTATCTTGGATGTTTAATTCACCATACATTGATTATATTCCTAGCATGGACCTATATAATTAATTGCAACACGTAGGAGTTTTCTCGTGTTTACTTGCGAATCCGTCGGGGATAAATAGATCAAGACTCGTGCTTTGATCTTCTGGACTGTATCCCGTTTGCCTAAACTCCAATGCCGAGTGAGGACAATCTATGGAGAATGCTATAGAACATCGTCTCTACTTCCTCACATAGTTTTCGAAAATTCTCACTATATCCAAATAGTAATTCTCGAAAATATGGTTAAGGATTAGCCTTGATTTTCTCTCTCACCTTATATTTATAATGCACTCCTAAATCCTATCTATATAGGATCTATGCATATCTAATAAATATAATAATATCCTTTAGGATAGAGAGATCAAGTTAGAGTCCCAAGAGGGACTCTACATGGAGGGGCGAAATTCTTCTAAGCAACAGGCTGGATGGGCCACCAGGATCAAATGTAAGGAATAAAGATGGGCCTCAAATAAATTAATTATCTTATGTTCAAATTTAACATAAATTAATTCATAAACATTTATTCATGCCACAAGAGAATAAATCTTGACTTACCTTTATTACCGAAGGTGAGTCGGACTTGCACTTAGACTTCACGAATCCCGTATTTAATATATCGTCGTCCATTAATTATTTACGCTGATTACATTGCTTAAAATAATTAATATCTTTAATTCCTTAAGTAGTACCACTCAAACTTATTATTGTACTTGAGATAACTCAACTGCGGGGTTTAGTACAATAAACCTTTTGAGCTCCTTAAGGGGCGTCATCATCCTAAACGGATCGGTGACTTGACACGGGTAACTAGCATGACATACAAGATCGCCACCACCCAAGATGTAGAGAATCTTGGGTTATCTCATGTAACCCTCACCCATAGCAAGTTAAAGTGATGGTCAGCAACTCATACTCACCTAATACCTTATCGAGGTTTAGATCAGCGTAAGTCTCCGAGATCTAGGTTCTTCATAACGGTCGAGATAGAAGAACTCATCTCTTGTGATCCATCAATACGTCGAGACGTACCAAGCATGACAAGCAACCAAGTCAAGTCACTTCTTATCTACACCATAGCTATACCGACAACTCGTCCTCAAGTTGTCTCGGTACGATACTTTTTATATCTCATTAAGCTTGACCAATCATACGGACTTACGTGATCTACAACACAATCGTATGATCTAACTTATATATGAGATAAAGGGACATACATATGCAATCAAGTAAATAATTGAGATAGGAGATTGTAATAGTGGTAACAAGAAACATTGTATACAAGCTCAACCAAGCGCTTTCGAGATACAAATCCAGCGGATGGTGACGGTCATCGCATATCCTAAGGAATAGTTGAAGATGTGTTGGTAAGAATTGGGACTTTCTCTCTTTCCTGCGATTTTGTTATTCTGACATACACAATTCAAGAATCAACCACAAATCTTAGGTCGGCCTTTTCTAGAAAGTGGCCGTGCTTTAATTGATGGGCAAGAAGGTTATCTTACATTTCGTGTCAACGATGAGGAGCTGAAAATTTCAATTTATGATGCCATCAAGGAACACGATAGCCAAAAAGCATGAGGATTGCTATTCTATCACCACTGCCATAGCTAGACAAGTCTTACACTTGGATGTCAACCGACCAGTCGATGAGGATGCAACAAAGAAGAAATGGATTCGGTATGGAACCCCGAGTGATTCGTTCAAGTTTAGGGGAGGGGGGCACTTCCACACTCAATGGTGGTCTGCTGTGAATGCAAAGTATAAGAGTAACCACAAGTTTGGCAAGAAGGCAGTTACCAAAACACCGGATTGATCGAGGTATGTGATGGTCTAGCTAAAGCCGTTAAACTAAGCACTTGTTGGGAGGTAACCCAATCTTTTTGTTTTGTTTCGCTTTAGTTTTTTTTGTCTGTTTTTATCTTGTCTTTCTTGTGTTGTTTTGTATCTGTTTGGGGTTGAGTTGAATGATGAGCAGTCGATGATGAGAATTGTTTTTATTAGAAAATCGATTGCAACTGATTTTGTGAGACGAAGCATGTTATGATTATTGTGAGTATTGAGCCTTTGAGAACTTGGTCACATGTTTGAAACCTGTGAGACTTGAGCTTTTGACTATCATATCGTTTCAGTCTTGTTTCTTTCTATGTGAATAGTTTGAAATAGCATGTGTTTCTCTAAGAATTTGCTCTGGATCTTTTTCGAGGTTGCATTGATGTGCTTGAGAATTGGGAGATGATATTAGGCATTCTTTTCTTAGCCTATATACTATCCAAACACTAACCTGTTAATCATTGAATCATTTGATGAGCCTGTTTGAGCCTACCTTATTCTTTCATATAGCCATGGGTTGGGTTATGTAGTTAGTATGATGTTTGGCAGCTTGAATTGAGGGTTCAGAAAAAGAAAGAAAATAAAAAGAAAATAGACGATGAAAAGTGATAATCAAAAATAGTTGCTTACCCATATAAGTTCAAATAAAAAAAATAAAAAAAATTGAAAAGAAAAGAAAAAGAAGAAGTTGACACTAGCCAGTGAAAAAGAACATAAATGGGTAAGCAGCTAGTGCTTTGAGATGAGTATATCACTTATAAGTGTGAAGTTCTTAAGAGAAAAATGACTTTTTGGTATGAAAAATTGAAATGAATTGTGAAAGTTTGGGAATTATGTCTTATGATACTTATGGTGTTTTCATTATGGGATTATAAGTCACTTAGCCTAAATATATCCTACCTTACCAAAGAGCCTACATTATAATCCGTTATAAAGACCTTTTTGATCTTGGTTCTTGAGCACATATTTAAGCAATGGAGAATTAGACGATTTTCAAGCTTATGGTAGATTTCATGTGTTTTTAAACTTTGAAAGTATACACATCCTCCTTGTACACTTGAGTGTTTGATATATATATATATATATCCATGTTGTGAGGATTAAAGTTTGAGAAGGCTTGTGTTTATGGTTATTATGATATGTGAAGTTGAACGGAAGATGTTGTGATTTGATTCATTGATGTGAATCTTTTGTTGCTCATTGCTTTGAGGCATTTTGCTGTTGTCGTTCAACTCATTCCCTGTCTTTTGGTTGTCTTTCGTTTGTTCTGTTTTGTTTGAGGACAAACAATGCTTCAAGCTTGGGGGTGTGATAAACGCACTTTTTACTCGTTTATTAATGTTATATTAAGATGATTTAGATTGGTTTAAGTGCGCTTATATAGTCGATATTAATGTTTTTAGCTATTTTTGGAAGATACTGCTCTTGGGGTTCCTCTTTGGTGTTTTGTAGGCTTTTCAAGTGATAATCGATGCACAAGGTAAAGATGTAACCAAGGATGATGAAATGGATATGACAAGTATGGATGTGAAAAGTTTACAATGTTAAAAAGTATCTCGATAGGAATCCATAGGCGGAAATGGATCGCAATTCGGAGTTCGAACGCGAGAATGGAGCGAAACAGCGAAGTCGCGCATTCTGCACAAGAGCTCGTGACCTCGCGGCCGCGAGAAATTACCCAGAACGTATCAGGTAGAGCTCGCGGCTGTGAGCCCGTCCGCGAGGCATGACGGTTGGGCGCGAATTAGGGTTCAGGCCTGCGCCTATATATACCCCTAGGCTTGCCCATGCTCCTCCAACACGGAACATACTTATTTTTACATATTTTTCATCAGTTTTCAGCATATTTTCAATTCCTTTCATTCTAGCTTTCATAGATTCATCTAGACTTTATATTTTCATTGTTCTACGCATTGTTATCGTTTTGGAACGATTTCGTCAGAACGAAGTCCGTTTTCCGTTTTCTTCTTGGGTTTGGATACAAACCCAACCATTGTTCTTCAGACGCTACACTACGGGTTTCATCTATTTAATTATTATTTTTATGGTTAATTCTTATTATATTTCAATGTCTATGTCTAGCTAAATTCTTATTCTAATCCTAGGGTTTGTATGATTCTATCCTAAGTGTCGTGATTCCTGCTAGCTACTATTTACCTTCCAGGCATTGATTTGTGATTCTTGGTGCTTAATAATATGTGTTAATTTCTGATCAATTTTGACGCATATCTAGCTGCCAGTTAAATACTTAACAATTTTAATTGTCAATCGATCTTGAATGCACAATACGAATAATCCTGAGTCGTAGCTGAGATAGGAACATTCGTAGGTAACATATTCTTTGTGATCTTTTTGGAGTTGCTAATTTTTACCTTGAGAATTAACAATAATAGGGAAAATTAGTAATCTACTACCACAATTATCGTAACTGAAATTGTTGGTTACATATGTGATCTTCCATCTTGGCTGGATTAAAATTGGTTAATAGGAAGCAGGATAAACATACGCTGTGGGTAGGATTAATACATCCCTAGGGTTAGTCTTTCAGTCTTTTTATCTCTTTGAGTTTTTATTGCTTGCTTTATTTGTTTTATCAGTTCTTGGCTTTGAATTTAATATTTGAAGTCCCAAACCTTTCCAATACCTAATCTGTCACTTGGATAATGATGAAGGATTATTGAGTTAGCTTCTGTATTTTCGCGTTTCAATCCCTGTGGATACGATACTCGACTTACCTATCTACTTGCACATTTTCGTGTTAGAAAATAATGTGACCAGTGGTGGCGGGTGTCCTATCTCTCAGGTGTTACCTCTTGATTTTTTCTTCTCGATGGCATTCCATCCTTAATAAATATGTGCAATCAAATATCTTCTTATACCAAGATCATTCTAGAACCGGCATTCTATCAGGATTATAAATATATACTAGCATGGTATGTATATATAATCATAAACATAAATCTAGGCCATCCTAGACACCACGTATATCAAAAACCAAAGGCTCTCGGGGAGCTGTTTTGTATGTTTTTGTTATGTTTTTCTTTGTTTGTATTTGACGATTTGATTCCTATTCGTTTAGTTTTGAATATCTTTTTATTGGAATCATGTTCGTTTTTGTTTTGTATAGGGAATGTTCGCGTTTAAGCATTTTGAGCATAAAAATGCACCCAAGCGCCGGACTCGACGTAGCCGACGCTGGGTGCGTTTAGCATCGTGAGGACACGCTCGAGAAGGCACCCGCGTCCGACGCTTGATTGAGTCCGGCGCTGGGTGCCATATCGCCCTTAGGGCACCCCGCGTCCGGCGCTGGCATGCGTCCGACGCTGGGTGCCCACGCGTCTAGAGATCGCCACGTCCGTGCCGGCGTGCTACCCGCGCGGGCGCCAGGTTGAAGTCGTCCAGAGAGTTGCCGCGTTCGGTGTTGGCTTGCGTCCGACGCTGGCTCCCAAGTTGAATCCATCCAGAGACAGCCCGCGTCCGGCGCTGGCTCCCGTTTCCATGCGCGCCCGCGTCCGACGCTGCCAAGCACGCCGGCACTGGGTGACCATGATTTCGCCTTGTTTTGAAGGTCTCGTGTCCGGCGCTGGGTCTGCATCCGGCGCTGGGCGTGAAATTTCGGGACTATATATATTTTGTAAACGTGCTGAAACCCTAGTTCTTAATTTTACATTCGTCAGTTTATTTGATAGCTTTTCCTCCACGCGAATTATTCCTCATTTTGTTTTCCAAGTATTTCCTTTGCACTTTATTGATTCAAGACTTTGATTGAAGAAATTAATCAACGACTATTGTGATTGTAAGAATTGTTATTCCCTTTTTCTTCCATTGAATTATTGGATAATGATTTCTATTGATTACAATTGTTTGATCCGTGAGATGAGCATGAACTAACATTCTTCTAGGGTTAGGTGATTCAAATTGATTGATTGTTTATTTGTTTTGATTGAGTATGACAATAGAATCCTAGGGTTTACTGTTAAGTGATTGATCACCATTTAATTGTTTATGTTTCGTGTATTATCGAGAGATAGATACGTTGCATCATAGGAATCAATTGGGTTAGAGGTTATCGGAAACGGGTACTCTAATAGTTTATGTATTTGTGAAATTTGATAACCTAGGTTTAATCCACGGAACGAAAGTCGAGTGTTTGCATTGAGGTTTGAGGATTACATGAATATGTAGATTTCTTAATCAAGCATTAATCAATTAATCAAGGCGAATAACCCTAATACCCTAGTCTTTCTCACAATCTTGAATTATTCCTGTTGCTATTGAACTGCTTTGAACAATTGTTTGAATCGTTTGCGTGATTTAATTCCTGTCAATTTTAGTTAATCATCATCCCCAATCAAGTTTAGGATTTAGATTTATCGTTTTTATCGTAACACATCATAAGCCCTGTTAAGTTTTCCTCGAGAGATTCGACTTGGGTCGACCTTACCACACTATAGGGACCTCGTACTATTGCGAGCGACTTAGTAGAACAATTTGGTTGGAACAAATTTTGGCGCCGTTGCCGAGGAAGGCTTTAGGCATTTTTGATTGTGTTATTTTTCCTCCTTATCTTCTATTTTTCTTTATTTTATTTTTGTTTGGTTATTTTCTTCCCACAGGTGCGCGTAATTCATTTTCTTGTCTTTATTTTTTGTATGCTAGGTCGTCGAAGTCTTAAAAGGAAGTTGGCACCAGTGTTCGATAACATTCGCTGTGGTGAGAGATTTTAATCTTCGAACTCGGAAGAAGAAAGTTCGTCTCGAAAGTGAGACGAGTTCGAATACGCTGAGCACGAGAATTTGGAGAGTAGATCTCAAGTGAGGAAGTTGTGCCGTAAGAGATGGCAAAGCAAATGGAGGAGTCAACGATGAAGGAAACCCGCAGATGCGTGAGTTTGCTCGACCGTCATTGGGGTGACAACGTCATGCATAGTCCTCGGGATCCAAATTTCAAATTACGAGTTGAAGCCCATCCACTTCAACCTTCTACCATCTTTCTACGGATGCCAGTGAGGATGCTTTGAACTTCATCCGGAGTTCTATGCGATGGTTCACACTTTTCCTTCAACGGGCTCTCGTAAGATATGGCGAGAATGAGGTGTTTTCCTTACACCTTGAAGGATAGAGCCAGGACATGGTTGATGTTTCTACACCGGTTCATCGACGAGTTGGCAAGCCGTATATGATAAGTTCATGGAAAATACTACTCGAACCAGAAACACAAGAGCTAAAGGCTCGATAGCCACCTTCAAGCGTATGGTCGGAGAACCTCTCACATGAGGCATGGGATCGTTTCAAGTCGTTAAGAAGCGGTTCAGATCACCATTACCCACCGAGCTCCTCAATCAGTTTTTCTATGATGGATTCACGATGGATTTTCAATACATGATTGATAGTGTGGCTGGAGGAGACATTAGAAACTATACTGCTGATGATGTTAGCGAGATATTGAGACGCTAGTGCAAACTCAAGAAGGAGAAGTGCGGGACAAAGACCTGCTGCAACAACAAAAGAGATGACACCCAACTATGAAATGACACAGCAACTGGCGGATCTCACTCGCCAAGTTTAGCTATTGAGAACAACCGAGCCTCAGACATCGCCTCAATTCCAACAGCAACAAGTGATGTCGATGGAAACTTGTGGTATTTGTGGAGAAGCGGGCATGGAGCCAACATGTGCCAAAGAACCAATGAGATGGCATATGAAGAAGTGCAAGTTAATGCTATGCAAGGGTTCCAACAAGGGTACCAAAGAGGCAATCGAGAAGGCTATCCGTCGAGGCCCGAGATATGACCCTTCTCAAATTCTTACAATCCCTACCGAGAGATCATCCTAATTTCTCCTGAGTCGAAATCATGGGGATCGGTCGGTACCCGGCTCAAACAAAGAACCTCAAAGAACTCAAAGAACAAATTGATGCTCCCAATAAACCATCGCTTGAGGATTCTCTAAATACGCTTATCCAAGCAAGTAACTTGAGATTTGAGTCTTTGGAGGCATCTTTGAAAAGAGTGGAAACTCAAGTGGGACAGGTGGCAACTCAAGTGGGACAGATGGTGGGACTCAATGAATGACTAGTGAGAAGAGACCAAAAGGAAAGTTTCAGCTAATCGAGTATGCCAAGGTCATATCGCTTATGGAAGTGAAAATGAGAAGTGTGAGGTTGATGAAGAGATTAGAGTGGAAGAAGAACAGCCTCGCAGAGTTTATGAGCCACCTGTTCCATTTCTGAGCCGTCTGATAGTCGAAAGGAAGGAGACGGGGAATATGAAGAAAGTGGTAGTTGAGAAGAAGAAGAAACCCATTCCGCACCAACCCAAACCAAGGCAATGCGATCCAGGTAGCTTTACTCTTAATGTTGCTTTTGGTAATGGAAAATCTGCATCGGGGATGCTTGATTTGGGTGCCGGGATTAATTTAATGTCGTTTTCTCTGTTTAACTCATTAAAACTTGGGGAGTTAATGTTGGATTTGTATACTGAAAGCGCTTTGGTTGAGCTTGTATACAATGTTTCTCGTTACCACTATTACAATCTCCTATCTCGATTTGAATACTTGATTGCATATATCCGTGTCCCCTTATCTCATATATAAGTTAGATCATACAGGTGTAGAAGATCACGTAAGTCCAGATGATTGGTCAAGCTTAATGAGATATAAAAGTTTCACAAACCGAGACGACTTAAGGACGAGTTGTCGCTTAGTCGCAGATAGATAAGAAGTGACTTGACTTAGTTGCTTGTCTATGCCGGTACGCCTCTCGACGTATCAAGGATCACAAAGAGATGAGTTCTTCTTTCCGACCGTCGTGAAGAACCAAGATCTCGTGACTTACGATAATCTAAACCTCGATAAGGTATTAGGTGAGTATGAGTTGCCGACCATCACTTTGACTTGTTATGAGTGAGGTTATATAGTTCAACCCAAGATTCTCCGCATCTCGGGTGGTGGTAGTCTTGTATGTCACGCTAGTTATCTCAGACGAGTAACCGTATCCGCTAGGATGATGATGTCCCCTTATGAGCTCAAAGGTTTATTGTACTAAACCCCGCAGTCGAGTTAGCTCAAGCACAATAATAAGGTTGAGTGGTACTACTTAAGGAAATAAGGATATTAATCGCTTAAGCAATGATTGCTAGAAATGATTAATGGACGCTCGATATCTTAAATACGGGATTCGTAATGTCTAAGTGCAAGCCCGACTCAACTTCGTAATAAAGGGGTAAGTCAACATTCTTTCTCTAGTGGCATGATCGAATGTTTATAAATTAATTTATGTTCGGGTCAACATAAGATAATTAATTTATTTGAGGCCCATCTTTATTCCTTGCATTTGATCCTGGTCGGCCCATCCGTGCCCATAGACTGTGGAAATCGCGCCTATAGCTCTCAAGGCAAGATTTTATTCTCTTTATCCCACAAGGATATAATTATATTTATGGAATATGCATAGATCCTTTCCATATAAGGTTATGGTAATAATCTTGAGAGTATGGAAATAATCCTAAGAGTATGGAAATAATCCTAAGAGTATGGAAATAATCCTAAGTGTATGGTAATATTCCATATAGATTATGGTAATATTCCATATAGGATTATGGTAACATTCCATATAGGATTAAGATAGTGCATTATAAATATAAGGTATGAGATAATGTCTAAACACACTCACAAATTACAAGCAAGAATTTTCGCCACCCTCATAGGCCTCGAGAGAGTTTTCAAAATTGTGAGAGCTCGGTGATTTTCCGGTGTATTCTCCATAGCTCGCCCTCACTCGACGCTGAGTTTGGGTATCCGGATACAGTCCGAAGGTCAAAGCACGAGTCTCGACCGCTCAATCGATTCATCCCGCTCGCTCCACCCCGATGCATCCAAAGGTAAACACGTGTAAACCCCAACGTGTTGCGATTTAATTATATAGACGCATGCTAGTTTATAATCAATGTATGGTGAATTAAACACCCAAGATGGATCCTCGGCGTAGGTTAACAAATGTTTTCCTACGCTAAAACAAACCAAAGATGCGATTAGAATTAATGAGGGAACTATTCGCACCGGGGTGTGATAGAAGATGTTTTAATAAGAATGGGTAACCTTTAGTTTCAGCTTGATTTTGTTGTCATTGATATGAGAGAGAGACTAGAAAACATGAGAGTGGACATCCGTTGTTGTTAGGTAGGCCATTTATGGCTACAACAAATACCCAAATTGATTTTACTAAAGGGTTGATAAGCTCGATGCTTTGGGAACGATTGCAGACATTTCGTGCTAGTAGTACGAGTGATAGTTCTACCGCTTCTACCATCGCATCATGTTTTTCATCATTGAACTTAATACTTCGGATGAGAATAAGGTCTTGCAAGTACAGATGCCTATGGAAGAAGTTGACAGTAAATCAAGGCATAAAGAAATCGACAATGAAGACCTAACCCCACACTCCAAGCTAAGTGTAAGAAAGATCGGGGTGAAGTACAATTCAAGGATAAGTGGAATGAGCCGCCACCTTACTCACCGGAATATGGTTATCACCCAGCGAGGCGCGCTGATAACGAGAGTCTGAGCGAAGCTTCTTGCTCGACAAAATTCAACAAACGAGGAACCAATGGTCGGGCCGACGACGTTAAAACTAGCCCTTCGTGGAGGCAACCCACGCTTATTTCTGCTTTTGTTCTTGTTTTCTTTTGGTTTTTCTCAGTTTGTGTCTTCGCCTTTGTTTTGGTTTTGTGTAGTGCAGTTTCTGTTAATTATTCTCGAAGTTTGGGACATTGTAATCCGTGTGGTGAAGCCGCGATGCTCCAACTCTACAACAAGACACTGCTCATTATCGTGGAAGTATCATCCCTATGGCAATTTTGTGTTATTAATGTTTGAGCATCGTGACAAAGGTTCTGATTAAGGGGGGATGATTACCCGCCATGTGCGATCTTATCTATTTGTATGCTTGGTGATGTGCATCATGCTTATTTTGATTTCTTGGAATCAAGTATTGTATATGCGAGTGTTAGATTTTGATTTGTGCAACTAAACTCCGTGGTATTGGTCAAACCGATTTTAAATTTCCGAGACTTTTGGTGATATATGATTCGAGTGTAATGTGAATCGACGAGATTGTGATTGATAGAAAATGAATAGGGGAGAATTGATGTGATTTGTCCGGCTAATGTTAGGGTAGTGTTAACATTGTGGTTACCTACATACTTGTTTCATTATATATATAAAATAAAAAGTGAAAAAAAAAGTGTGAAAAGAGTAGAAATGAGGAGAATGAAAACTCCGCTTATTTGTTGAGATTGTTGAAATGGAGGATGAGATTCTCATCCTCTTTCTCGAATTGAGAAATGGACATGGAAACCACGATAGGAAACTCGAGTTCATCGAGAGTTCACCTTTCAACATTGTTCCAAAATCATTAAAACATTCTTTGTGCTTTAAAAGAAACTTGTTGCAAAAGGTGACCACATTAGTTAGTTCACCTCAGCTGAGAGTCGGGTCTAAGCAGAGGTTACCCTTTATTTATTGGAAATCAATTGCCATCCTAGATTTATTTCACATTATCTTTGAATACGTAAAACCAAGTGTGGGGAAAGCAATAAGGTTTGATTGATTAGACTAAGAGTGCAATTGCATGAGTTATCTTCCTATTCTTGCTAGTATGACTTTGCTTCGTGACAAGCAAATGGATAAGTGTGGGGAGTTGTTTAGTATGAATTTGTGCCGATTCTTGGTATTGTTTTACATGTCGCTTTCAAATGGTTTTTCCTATTTATGCCGCTGGTTTGATTAATATTTATCGACTCGCACTTACTTCGCTTGTTTTGATGTTTTGTAGAAAAACGGCATAAAATATGATGAATTGATTTTCCAAGAATCAAGTTTATCAAAGAGCATCGTGATAGAGTTCATAGCGAAACGGATCGTAATTCGGAGATCGGACGCGAGAGAACGGAGCAAACGTCAAAGTCGCAAGACGAGCGCCCGAGCGCCCACGCGCTAATGCCTCGCCTGCCGTCCCGCACACAAGACACCCGCCAACAGGCGCCCGCCACAACCCAGACACCACACGCTGCTGCCGCTCGCCGCCAGCCTTTCTCCGTCCGCACTGGGCATCTCTCCGCGCCGCCAACGGGCGCCGCGACTTCCACCCGCGCGCCTTCTCCAACGCTTAGTACTCCGCACGCTTTCACCTGGGCGCCGCGATCTCCACCCGCCGCATTCTCCAAAGCCTAGCCCTCCACCGCATCCGACGCTGATTCTCAGCTTAGCGCTGGACGTGTGTCGAGATCTTAGCGTCCGTGCAGGTCCGTCCGTATTTGGGTGCTGTGACTGCTCAATCCAGAATCCTCACGTCCGCGCCAAGGCCCGTCCGACCAGGTGCGGAAATCACGCTATAAATACTGATTTACACGCGGAAACCCTAGACATTCACATTCTCCACTCACGCACGCATTCTTCTTTTCTCTTCCTTTTTCTTTCTTTTCCTTTCCCTTTCCATTTAATTATTTTGTTCTTGGATTAACAATTGGGAGTGTACGATTCCGGATTTTGGAAGACGAATTTGTCTATGAATGGTTGTAAGTTTTTCTCATTCATTTATGTCTATGTAATTGCGATGGGGATGATTTCTGCTATGAGATGAATTATTGTTTTATAGAGTAATACATGTTAGGTTGTTCTTATCTTGAATCGTGATTGTTGGGTTGATGATTTGCAATTTTCTCACCCGTATAAATTGTTTATTTTATGATCTTCATGCATGGTGTTCGTAAGAATAGTGTAGGTTGATTGTATGCTTATATTTGATTATGAAGATATGCGAGAGCAGATTTATATTAAATATAAGTTTGACAATGAAAGTGATCGAGAGATTGGTTTGTTGTTGAATAAATAATATATGTAGGTAGGTGTTGCTATTGTGTGCTTTGTAGTAAATTATCCTTCGTAGTTGATGGTGGGTTGATTGAGAGATCCCCGTCATTAAGTTCGAGTCTAACGCCGACGTAATCGAGAGATTAGTTAGTGTTGACCGCTTGGTGAGAGGCGGGTGTTTTATGCATTGTGTACCGCCGTTGATTCATTAATAGCGAGTATAGATTCGAACCCTAGAACACCGCCTCCAATTCCGTATCCGCTAATTCCTATTGTTATCCAAGTGTATCCGTTTTCCATGCTTTATTTTATTTCTTGCTTTCGTCTGTTTCGTGAAAGATCCCTTATATGTTAGGACGTTAGTATTTCTTTTCTGTTTTCGTGTTCGACATAGAACCGTATCCCTGTTAAGCCTTCCTCGAGAGATTCGACTTGGGTCGACCTTACCATTCTATAAGGACCTCGTACTATTGCGAGCGACTGAAAAGAACAATTTGGTCGGAACAAATTTTGTTCCGACTATAAGGACTTGGGTCGACCTTATCATCATATTAAAACAAATGCCTCTACGAGGACTTTCGTCAGCGTTTGGGATTTACAAAAGAACAGGTATAGAGTATGATGCTCCAAAAATAAATATCAGCATCACTCAGTGTACCTAATCACGGTGCATACAATAATCTAAATGCCACCGTGGTCAAAATAGGGTTCATGTCAGAACGACTCGTCGTTTCCGCATGCATCAAAAGATATACAAGGTATATGGACAAAACACTATCTAGTCCTAAGAACTAGATCCATGATCACCCGGGGTGTAGACAGGGCTCCATGTGTTGGAGTCAGGACTGGAAGTACGGGAACTATCCACTCCATCCATCTCATCATCAGCTGACAGATCCTCCTCAGGGTCTTCCTCTGGATCCTCCTCCGGATCCTCTTCTGGATCTTTCTCTGGATCTTCCTCTGGATCCTCCTCTTCAGCCTCGAGTGCAAAAACCATGGGCTCTCGGACTCTAATGATCCTGGCTTCTTCCATAACAGCCAGGTCTCGGCCATGACCTCCTCAAAAATAGTGGCTGGGAACAGAGAAGCAGTCAGACGAGTATAGGCTCCTCTCACGGTGCCTGTAGCTAGGCCACGTGGATCTTTTATCTCCACATAATTATGGTACAAAGTTGCATGTGGGGGTGGTGACGCCTGGGCTGGGGGAGAGCCGGCAGGTAGAGGTGGGTACGGACATGGCATGACCGGCGGCGATGGTCTAGGCGGGCAATGACGAGGATGGAATCCTATTAGTGGTAGGATCGGAAAAATAAGTTGTCGAGGACGGGAAGGTCCAGCCTCGAACATGTTCCTGCCACTGCCAGGCAAGAATGTGGGTCCATCAGATGCCAAACGGGGCACCTCCGGGTGAAGCTACCTGGGAATCTCATCACGCCAGGTGTATTCCTGCTCGGGGAGATACGGTCCAAAGGGTGCAGCTTCATATACCATGAATACGTAGCTCAGGTGACTAGCAAAACGAGGCAAGTCTGTCTCAAGATCAAAACTCTCTCGGCGTCGATAGATGTAATCTGTCGATATCTCACGGGCATATCCTTGCCAGTCAGATGGCAGTCTCGCGATCAGTCGAAGCACACTGTCATAACATGACGTACCATGGTCATATGCAGTAGCCTAATGATGTATGAAATGAGCTAAGAACTCACCGACGTCATCTCCTCGGCATATCTGGTAGGAACGGTATGAGCGTACCACTTCCTCGGGTGTGGCTCTAAAAGATAAAGGGCGCCTAGTCATAAAGATTGTCCGAACCATCTTATATTTCAAGTTCTTATGAAACTACTTTCTGTAGGGAAAACTGATTTTAACCCTCTCCCGAGGATCTATCTTGGATGTTTAATTCACCATACATTGATTATATGCCTAGCGTGCACCTATATAATTAATTGCAACACGTAGGAGTTTTCTCGTGTTTACCTGTGAATCTGTCGGGGATGAATGGATCAAGAATCGTGCTTTGATCTTCTGGACTGTATCCCGTTTGCCTAAACTCCAATGTCGAGTGAGGACAGTCTATGGAGAATGCAATAGAAAATCAACCTCTTTATTCTCTCTAATTTAATTTTAAAATTCTCACTATAATGCTATAGTAATTCTCGAAAATATGGAATGAGGATTAGCCTTGATTTTCTCTCTCACCTTATATTTATAATGCACTCCCAAATCCTATCTAGATATGTCACACCCCGACCTATCTAATCTTGTATTAACCGACTAATCGGAATGCGACGGGCGAAAAGAAAAGAAATGACTAACTATTTCAAGAGACTCGCCAATATAAACTGTTATCAATTTAAAGAAAGACGAGTCATCAGATCTGTGGTTAACCAAATGATCAAAGTCGATATAAATCAAACGTTGTTCAAAGAATCGATACCATAGTCTTTGACATAAATTGCACTTGGTTATCAAATTTCTAACCCATCAAGACCCCGATCATGCTATAAATTACAACTATGAATGAGTTGGCGAAAAAGTGTAGTCGAGTTTAGTTTGTGAAGACATAAACCGGGCAAAACATAGGACTTTATGAAATAGGTCTTCGCCAAGATTCAATCTCCATTGTCATCTCCCCGCACTACCCGCACATTTAGAAATACATGCGGGGCATGAGTACTTGATGCACTCAAGGGCAATTGCCGAAAACAATCAAACATGCTCTTAGAGCTATATAATCGACTTGCCACTTTCTTAGATTCACGGGGTTTTAGAAATAACCTATGAATCAAACTTTCAAATCGCTTACTTCATGATCAATGCACGCTAACAATTCTAATCATAACATGTCTGCAGACAATCTTAAATAAACACCATATCTACGCACTCTCGTGTTGAGAAGAGGCCTCATTCTCAAACACCGTGATCGGCCATTTAGCTCACGATCACTCAGGACACAAACCTCATCGGCAATTCGTCAAAGATAGGGCCGATATCGTCCATCTCTCGTAGATAGGCAATATGCAATATGCTCAAAAACAGGCAAGTCAATTAACTTTATAAAAATTCACATGCTCAATATCATAAACTTGTGCATAAACATATTTTAGTTTAGAAAGCCCACCTGGAAATCTGGCTTACTCGAGACTTTCTGTCTTTCCTTTCTTGATCTCTATTCTGCTTCCACTTGTTCCTTAAAAAGGAAATAAGAAGAATAAATACGAGAAAGAGGAACTAAGAGTTTCCAACTCTTGAGCCTCTACTAAAACTCTCTCTCTCAATACTCTATGGTTAAGCTAAGCTCTGCTAGGTCAATGCATCCAAAACTAAACCATTCAATGTACTGAAAAAGTATTTTATGAGAACGTTAATCTTTTCAATTCTCGCATATAAGAATACCATATCGCTATAATAAAGTCTTTAACTTTCAAATCTTTTCCTTAGAAAACTTTGATCAAGTAGTATTGATCAAGCTATATACTCATAAGAATCTATATTTTGAAATCAAACTTCAATTATCAAGTCAAAATCATCAAGTTCTTTGAAATAACGCAAACTAACGAAATCTAACTTTTTCGTATAAACATAGAAAAATCTAAATAATTCAAAATAGGCTAATTTTATATACTAGATCATACTTTTGAAATCAAAGGACTCAATTAAAATCAAAATAATAAGTTCTTAACATTACATACGCATAATAATTTAGGGGTTTTCACCCGGGTCGATTTTAACTCCAATTTCTTTTGCCAAACGAGATCATATACATATAATTACATAACTACAAGCTTATTGTTAACAAATCAAAGCCAAAACATCTTAAAATCATGGCCATAGTTTTCGGTCCTCACAAGAAAAATGGAGGGTTCGATTTTTATTTCCAAAATCGACTCTAATCATGCTCAAACGTCTTTAATTACATAGATCTAAGCTTGATTTAAGGAATCATCAACAAATACTCAAGGTAAGAACTAGGGTTCTTAACTAAAATTTTGGGTTTTCATGAAAATAAACAAATTGAACCATAGATCAAGCATAAATTACTTCTAAAAGGATAGATCTGCGCATATATAAACTAAAAATCGAAAAACGGAAATTCTTTGGAACAAGGCCATTATGGCCGAACCATATAGGAGTATGGAGGATGGATTTTTCTTTGATTTCTCATCATAATATCACTCCATATAGATAGATCTAAGCATATATTAACCAAGAATCGAAGAACAAAAACCCGTAAGAAAAGGGCAAAAGGACCGAATATATATGGGGGTTTGGGGATGGTTTTCTCTTTGATTTTTACTTCAAAACTTGAAATAAGTTAGAGATCTACCTCCTTAAGACGTCGATTTACAGAGTTGAAGAAGATTGGAAGCCCTGATCTTGAGCTTGGTGGAGAGAATTTTCGATTGGTGTGTGTGTAATGTGTGTCTTCTAAAAATTTGAGGAGAAAGGAAGAAATGGCGCCTTTGCAAGATTACACATATATATAGAATTTCTAAGACACTATTCAAGGCTTCTCTCATAAGCTTATTAAGAGTCTTCTAGAATAAGCTCTATAATGGCTTCCATGATAAGTTAATACTTTAGCTTCTTTGAGAAGCTAATTGTTTCTAAATTTTCTTAGCTATAATATAAGTTTAAAATAATAATATGAAGCATCCTTTGAAATTATCAATTCCACATAAATCAATTAGAAATATAGAAATTTCTAGAAATTCGAAACTTTTACAAATCACTCTTTTTGAAACAACGTTGAAATAAAATAATAACTGAAAGATTTATCATTTAATCAATCAACTTTAAAATTCTAAAATAACTCCTTGAGTTATAACTTTATGAAATCTTATCTGAGGATGCATTGTCCCTAGTCACTCACGTAATTAATTTCTAATTAATTACGTACTTAACGCTTAAGTCAGAGCTATGAGAATCTGGGGTATTACAAGATAGGATCTATGCATATCTAATAAATATAATAATATCCTTCGTGATAGAGAGATCAAATCGAGTCCAAGAGGACTAGGAGAGAGAGTGGGCGATTTTCACCTTAGCCACGTGCTGGACGGGCCACCAAGGATCAAATGCAAGGAATAAAGATGGGCCTCAAATAAATTAATTATCTTATGTTCACCCGTAATATAAATTAATTCATAAACATTTATTCATGCCACTAGAGAATAAATGCTTGACTTACCCCTTTATTTCCGAAGTTGAGTCTGACTTACACTTAGACTTTACTTAATCCCGTCATTTAAGATATCAGACGTCCATTAATTATTTACGCTGCTCGATCGCTTAAAATAATTAATATCTTTAATTCCTTAAGTAGTACCACTCAACCTTATTATTGTAGTTGAGATAACTCAACCCGCAGGTTTAGTACAATAAACCTTTTGAGCTCCTTAAGGGGACGTCATCATCCTAAACGGATACGGTGACTCGACACAGGTAACTAGCATGACATACAAGCACTGCCGAGATCTAGGTTCTTCACGACGGTCAGATAGAAGAACTCATCTCACTGTGATCCATCAATACGTCTGAGACGTATAAGCATAGACAAGCAACCAAGTCAAGTTACTTCTTATCTATACCGCAGCCTATACTGATGGCTCGTCCTCAAGTTGTCTCAGCTGTGATACTTTTTATATCTCATTAAGCTTGACCAATCATACATATCCGTGATCATCTACACACTGTATGATCTAACTTATATATGAGATAAGGGGACTTAGATATATGCAATCAAGTAAACAATTCAGATAGGAGATTGTAATAGTGGTAACAGGAAACATTGTATACAAGCTCAACCAAACTGCTTTCAGTACACAAATCCAACAATCTCCCACTAATACTAAAGCAAAACTTTTAGTATACAATGTGTCTCTCTACTAGCTATTACAAACAACACCATCACTTTACTTCTCCCACTTATACAAAAGTTTCCTTTCTAAGTGGGTGCCATCTTACGCAATCCATGTCCTCGAATATGCTCTTCAGAGACTTTTGTGGCACTCTTCGTGAATGGATCAACTAGGTTATCCGCAGCATCAATATTCTCAATCAAGACATCCCCTCGCCTAACGATTTATCGTATGACATGGTACTTTCTCTCATGTGTTTCGTTGCCTTGTGGGTCCGTGGTTCCTTCGAGTTTGCCATCGCACCGAGTTATCACAATAAACTATGATACTCTTGGGCAAACCAGGTACCACATCTAGATCCATGACGTAGTTCTTGAACCATACAGCCTCTTTAGCAGCCTCCGAAGCGGCTACATATTCGGCTTCTATGGTGGAGTCCGCAATGCATTGCTGCTTTGCACTCCGCCAGGATACGGCCCTTCTCCCAAGGTACACACATAGCCCGAGGTAGACTTCTTCTCATCACGGTCGCCTTAGAAACCGAGTCCGAATAACCCAAAGGCAATAGTTATCTCCATGGTAAACCAAACCTATAATCTCGAGTCCTTTCGGTACTTGAGTATATGCTTTACCGCAATCCAATGAGCTTGTCCGTGGTTAGATCGATATCTGCTACTATGCCTCTCGATAGTAGATATTAGGTCTCGTACATAGCATTGCGTATATGAGACTTCATACGGCGGAAGCGTAAGGAACTTGTCTCATTTCCTCTATCTCCTTTGCAGTTATAGGTGATCGCCTTAGATAAAGGAACGCCATGTCTGAAAGGTAGCAATCCTTTCTTGGCGGTCTGCATAATAAAACGAGTAATCACAAGATCAATGTAGGACGCCTGAGATAAGCTCAATATTTTCCTCTTGCGATCTCGGTAAACCTTGATCCCAAGAATGTACTGCGCATCTCCTAAGTCTTTCATTTGAAACCGATCGGATAACCAACTCTTTACGCCCGATAACAACTTCACATTATTGCTAAGTAGAAGGATGTCATCTACGTAAAGTGCAAGAAATACCACATCATCGCTGACATCTAAACGATACACATAATTTTCGCTAGCAACTGGGTAAATCTATAGACTTTACCACCTCGTCAAAGTGTAAGTTCAAAGATCCTGAAGCTTGCTTAAGTCCATAAATGGACTTCTTAAGCTTCCATACTAGATGCTCTTCACCCTTCACCACATAACCTTCGGGTTGTTGCATATAGATGTCTCTACCTTCTTCAAGGTAACCGCTTAGAAAAGCGCCACATCCATTTGCCAAACCTCAAGTTTAAGTGGGCATGCTATGGCCGTAAGAATTCGATGGACTTGAGCATTGCTACAAAGTAAAAGGTCTCATATAAATCGATGACCTCAACTGAGTGTACCCTTTCGCCACAAGCCCGCTTTAAAAACCGAAACCTCCATCTCGAATCTCTTCCTCAGATACCCACTTGCTACCTACGGCTTCTTTGCCATCTAGTAGAGGTGTCTTTCGTATACATCCATAGTCAGTATGGACTCAATTTCTAAGTCCATAGCGGTGTGCCATGATCTTGCATCAATGTCTTGATCGCCTCGCAGTATGTCCATGGGTCGATCATTGCCGCCGCTTCCTCGACTAAACCAAGATTCACCCACGAACATAAATCGCTCGGGTCGACGAACAACCTCCCACTACGACGAGGCGCCATCGCACAATGGCAACGGTGGGTGCAAGAACTTGTGGTTCACTATCTTGCACAACTTGCTGGATAGGAGCCACTTTTACTACCGGTATCTTTAGTGGAACTCGCCTACTTTAATTTCTTGAAGTATCCGTGTCGATCTCTCCCACTAGACACCCACATCTCGCACTTTCGCTTAATCGGTGGTGGAATACGATCATCTTCTAATTCATGAAGAATGATTTCAACTTTGGATTTATGGTTTTCAATATAATCCTCTTCTAAGAATCGGGCATTAGTGCTAATAATGACCTTCCGATCCTCGTGACTATAGAATAAACCACCTTCGTCCCTTTAGATAGCCAATAAAATGCCTTGCGTCGATCTAGCCTCCAACTTGTCGCTTTCTTGTTCAAAGACATGTGTCGGATCGCCCCATATCCTTATGTGGCTTAAACTAGGCTTGCGCCCAAACCACAACTCGAAAGGGATCTTTTTGACTGACTTGATGTCATTGCTGTTTCAAGCATACCCCGTAACGAAATAGGCAATGTTGCATAACTCATCATCGATCTAATCATTTCTAAAAGAGTCCTATCTCTTCGCTCTGACACACCATTTTGTTGTGGTGTGCCCGGTGTAGTGAGCTGGGAGGTAATCCCACACTGCACCAAATAGTCCATAAACTCGTTACTGATGTATTCGCCACCGCGATCAGACAGCAGTGACTTGATACTTTTACCAAACTTCGTCTCCACTTCCGCCTTAAACTCTTTGAATTTCTCAAAGTATTCAGACTTGCGGTGAAGCAGGTATATGTATCCGTACCTTGAGTAATCATCAATGAAAGTGACAAAATACTGCACCCTCCACGAGCTTGTGTTGACATAGGTCCACACAGTCGAAATCGACTAGCTCCAACACTTCTTTGGCTCTATAACCCTTCGCTTTGAAGGGTCTTGTCGACATCTTTCCTTCTATACGTGATTCGCAGACCGAACGGAGTAATCGTGAGATCACCCAACGCCCATTCTTAGCCGCCTTTGGATCCAATTTAGATTGATGTGACCTAATCTAAGACGCCGAGAAACGTGGTGTCATCTTCGAAGAAAACTTTCTTTTTAAGGTTTGAAGAAGATGCAACATAGTTATAGGTATTATGTTTGGCGAAATAGTATAAAGCTTAATTATATAAAGTGCCACCACGTATAACTTCGTCATTTCTTATGATAGAAACACCACTATCAAAAATAATCAATATCTATGAATAAATAGTTTGGAAACGGAAACAAGGTTCCACCAAACTCCGCACATATAAAACGCCTTTCAAAACTAAACCGTCCTATCAAAACATAAAGTAACATCTCCGACCGCAACGGCTTCGACTTTCGCCGCTTGCCTATGGAGATCGTTATCTCGCCATCACACACTCGCTTGTCCGCAGGAACCCTCAAGGTGTAACAAACATGATCGTCGCACCCATGTCTACTACCCAAGAATGGGTAGAACAAGTCGCTAAACATGTTTCACATTAAAGCAAATGGCGACTGAGCCTCGAGCTTGGGGCACTTAGCCTTCCAATGCCCGCCTCACCGCACTTGAAGCATTTGCCCTTCTCCTTCGCTTTTTCAAACCGCTTGTAGAGCCCTTTGACATTACTCCCACTCTTTTCTTTAGCCGTAGCATCTCTTGAATTCCACTTTCCTTTTCATCTTTCGATGAAGTAGTGGTTTTCTTTGAGGTGCGTATTAAAGATCGTGGCACCTTGCCCATTTTATGCTCTTCCGTTACTAGATCCTCTTGCAATGAATATAGAGTATAACTCTTATCATAAAGGACTACTCTATAACGAAAGTCATCAAAAGACTTGGGCAAAGTGTTGAGGATCATATCGATTCTGACTATGTCATTAATATATCCTCCAACCAATTCGAGCTCTCCAAAGAGATTGATCATTTGCTCTACATGGTCACGCACTGAATCACTTTCCTTCATTGAACTTGACATTATTGATTTTGTCAAATTATGACAAGCGATTCTATCCAACTCCTCATACGATTTCATGAGATTTAGCCATATTGTGGCTGCATCTTCCATCTCTTGATGCTGGGAGTTGCAGGACTCGCACATGGTGACCAAAAGAAGGCACTTTGCCATTCTGCTTGATTTGTCCCATTTCTCGTGCTCCTTGCGCCCTCATCGCAGATGAATCGCCTAGAGGCTTGGGACGGGTGTAGTGAGTATAAATAGATTTTCTTCCACAAGAAGAACATTCTCAATGTTTCGCTTCCACTGATAAAATTCGGACCGATAAGGGATTTTGTGCTAGCATATTGATAATCGTAAGAGACATATCCGAAAAGTAATGTAAACACATAAGCATACGATCGCACATAATTGTAACAAAAATATTGTAACCTTTGATAAAACAATATTAATTGAAACCTCTAATCGCCTAAGGAATCCCACATGCAAGCCACGCACGTGACGTTACACACGAACCCTCGACTGACTAAATGAACCTTTAGTCGCTTAATTTCAATCCATGTCAACTTATCCTTATGACAAATGAAATTAATGATTGACCTTACTAGACCACATCACTATCGTAGAAGGACTTCATGGGAAGTTGTACTTGAGGTGATGTCTAAGCAATGACCACAATTTTAACAATAGAAAATAAATTCTTAGAGTTGGCAAACTCAAGAGACCATACCGCTTCAATCCAAATTCCTTTGTTATCTCATTTTAAATCTATCTCTTGAGAACTTATGAAAATCGTGATATGCAAGCCACTGTGTGATCGCTACATGAAACTCCCACTTCTCAATAGATTAAAATGTTTTATTTAGAAATCTCATCTAACAAACTTATGACAAACAAGGCAAGCAAGCCACGCTGTGGATCGCCACTCACAAAGGCATATCACTTTGTTTAGAGATCAAAAGTGGAGGTCTTAACATTTTAATTTAAAAATTAATATGTCGGGTTACTTGCTTAGTCTTTTGTTTCAAAAGGTTTGTCCATGCAGATCACGTAATCCTAGCATGCTTTCCTATAGAACTCAACATGTAAAACATGTTCGCAGTAATTCTAAAATATGCTTGAAAAACGCGATAAACCACGCATGCTTACTATGCTCATCCAATCACGAAAACATATAACATGTTTATCTACGTAATTAAACATACATAGCATGCTTCGATAATTTAAACATCCACGACATGCTTTCAACGATAAAATAAAATAAAATCGCTCATCGCGCCCACTCGTGGATCTCAGATTTCGCCTAATTTATTACATAAATTTGCAGCATGATCTTCAATACTCAAAAACGGGCCTCGCGTGCACGGGCACGGACCGGATTCGTCAAAACTGGATTTGGGCCGAAAAATCGAAAATGGGCCGGATCATCGAACGGTCGAACTGGGTCGAAAATCTGAACCGGTCAAAATTTGATTTGGGCTAAAATACGGATCGAGGCGAACTGGTCGGTCACCCAAACAAACCGGGCGGGTTAACATATAGCGGTGGGCAGGCTAGGCATGCCCCATGCACGCGCCAGCCAGCCCACCCGCCGCACAATGCGTGTTGCCGCCAGACCGCCGAGACGCGTCAGCGCCACCGGTGCTACCGGGCTTTCGCCAAAATCGCGCCCGCTGTCGCCAAGTGCCGCCGAGACGCCGGCCGAGGTTTCCGTGGCGTGCGTCCGCCGAAGCGCCGCCGAAGCAGCCGCCGAGGCGCGCCTTTAGCGCCCATCAGACGCGTGCATGCGTGCACGCCGCCGGTGCCGCCGAGTGCCGCCTCGAGGTTTCACACTCGGTAGCGAGGCATGCCGAGGCTCGCACGAGGTTCGTGCACCGCGCACGCCCGCCATCGAGCTCGCGACCGCGGCGCCGTGTCACCCGCGTCGCCCGACGCCAGTGCCCGAACTATCGAGGCGTGTTCGGTGCCGCCGGCTATCGCCCGCGACCCGCCGAGGCTTGTCGCCCGCGCGCACACGCCGCCGCCTCGCTCGCTTTCGCTGCGCCGCCGAAAACGCACGCATGGCGCTGAGCGCTGCGCTCGCAACGTGCGTCCGGTTTTTTCGACGACTCCCGTTGTCTCGTTCTTCATGCTTTCGTCTTCGTTCTTCTTTTACAGATAAGATTTATAAGAAAAAATCTAATCTAACCACGAATTTTTTCGTGGTGAAAAACAAAATCCGAAAAAAATAAAATAAAACGAGCCACGATGAACGACAGATTCACAATTAATTAATTGCGCACGTTATAATCAAACGTGAATTAATCCAACAGAGCCAAGATATCGATCCTGTGCTCGATATCAATTGTAGGGAAATCTGATTTTAACCCTCTCCCGAGGATCTATCTTGAATGTTTAATTCACCATACATTGATTATATGCCTAGCATGCACCTATATAATTTATTGCAACACGTAGAAGTTTTCTCGTGTTTACCTGGAATCTGTCGGGGCTGAATGGATCAAGACTCGTGCTTTGATCTTTTGGACTGTATCCCGTTTGCCTAAACTCCAATGTCTAGTGAGGACAGCCTATGGAGAATGCTATAGAAAATCACCTCTTCTTCTTCTCTTAATTTTCGAAAATTCTCACTATAATGCTATAGTAATTCTCTAAAATATGGAATGAGGATTAGCCTTGATTTTCTCTCACCTTATATTTATAACGCACTCCCAAATCCTATCTAGATAGGATCTATGCATATCTAATAAATATAATAATATCCTTTAGGATAGAGGATCAAATCGAGTCCCAAGGGACTAGGAGAGAGAGTGGGCGATTTTCACCTTAGCCACAGAGCCTGGATGGGCCAAATTAGGGATCAAATGCAAGGAATAAAGATGGGCCTCAAATAAATTATTTATCTTATGTTCAAATTTTAACATAAATTAATTCATAAACATTTATTCATGCCACTAGAGAATAAATGCCGACTTACCCTTTATTTCCAAATTGAGTCGGGCTTGCACTTATACTTTACTAATCCCCGTATTTAAGATATCAGACGTCCATTAATTATTTACAACGCTCGATCGCTTAAAATAATTAATATCTTTAATTCCTTAAGTAGTACCACTCAACCTTATTATTGTACTTGAGATAACTCAACCCGCGGGGTTTAGTACAATAAACCTTTGAGCTCCTTAAGGGACGCCATCATCCTAAACGGATACGGTGACTCGACACATGTAACTAGCATGACATACAAGCACTGCCACCACCCAAGATGCAGAGAATCTTGGGTTATCTCATGTAACCCTCAACCATAGCAAGTCAAAGTGATGGTCAGCAACTCATACTCACCTAATACCTTATCGAGGTTTAGATCAACGTAAGTCTCCGAGATCTACGTTCTTCACGACGGTCAGATAGAAGAACTCATCTCACTGTGATCCATCAATACGTCTGAGACGTACCAGCATAGACAAGCAACCAAGTCAAGTCACTTCTTATCTATACCGCAGCTTATACCGACAACTCGCCCTCAAGTTGTCTCACCGTGATACTTTTATATCTCATTGCTTGACCAATCATACGCACTTCGTGATCTTCTACACACCGTATGATCTAACTTATATATGAGATAAGGGACTTAGATATATGCAATCAAGTAAACAATTCAGATAAGAGATTATAATAGTGGTAACAGGAAACATTGTATACAAGCTCAACCAAACTGTTTTCAGTATACAAATCCAACACTTTCATGGTTTGGTCTCTGGGAAGAGACTCCATGATTTCTTAGGACAGTACAAACGTTCGATGTCTAGCATTCGGGTAAAGGCTAAGTGGTCACCTTATCTTATTGGCTTCTGTATTCCTTATTTCTATTCGCATTATAACATTTGATCATATTCGTTCCCATAATGTACTTACCAATTGATCTTACTTTTTATACTTCCTTAACATTATACTTTCATTCTTTTCATTATTGGCACGATAGAGGCAACACGCATGGTGTTCTTAATTCATTCGCGTAGAGAGGTTGGGACTCATAGCAGTGCGAACCTCCTGTTAAGCCATCACTTCGTCATCATAGATTTTTCGCGTTTTAATCCTCAAATCCGTTCGGATTATGATTTTTAAAATTTCTATGTTCTCGTTCTTCCTTAATATTTCGTGCAATCGGGGATACCTTATGTTCTCATACTAAGTTCAACGCAAAGGGATCATGCGTCTTAAGAGTCTATGTTCTCATGGGGAAACATACTCATTTACATTCTGCTTCTAGCATGCTTTGCATATAGCAGTAAACACAGATCATGACATATATTGCGATAATCAAGTATCCTCATATTACTCACTTAACAATCCCCTAAAGTTTGCAACTTTCTTTCAAACTAATGACCAATCAATTGAAACAACGTTTCAAATTTCAAAACATTCATTTTTCCAAAATATATTTCAACCTTCAAACAAGGCAATATTCTGAGTCCATTTCACATTTCATATATTTCTATCATTCAGAAATACCTTTTAGTTGAGATAGTTACCTTTATCCTCGTTGAGCAGGACAACGATGGAGTGCAGTGTAGTGGCGTCAAACACCAACAACTTCTAGACTCAACTTTTAACTTAGGATTCAAGGAAAGGTTTTCTAGGGTTAAGAGCGAACAAGTGCTCTGATACCACTTTGTGACGACCCGACTTCTCAAGGAAGTACGGATCATAAGGATCGTCACGGGTATAATAATGCAGCGGATATATACATAACTAATTAATACAGTTAACCATTAAACTACGAATAAATGCATGGACTGAAAGGAATAAGTTGTTTCAATACAAACCCAAGTCACAGAAGGACTTGTCAAAAGGTTCAACATCAAAATATAACCCAATCAGGGCGCAATTCAAGGAACGAGGTACGACCTCAAGTTCAATACGATAATGAAACGCAGTTATAATCAAAGGAACCAAAACAATATCAGAGTTTAGCAACAATAAACGTGTGGACATGCATATGACGATACATGCCCAAGGTTCTAGAAACCTTTCTACTATAGCAACAAAACACCTGACACTCTGCACCACCTCACACTCATCGTCAATCCCTGCTCAACCTGCACATCAAAAACAAGATGCAGGGTTAAGTACAAAAGTACTCTGTGGACTCATTGCCGAAAACATTTTCTTTGTAAAGTTATTGAACTACCCACAATAGGTCATGAGGATTTTAGTTAAAAGACTCATGCCTATCAAACATTTTATCATTTTTCAAAAGTGTCCGGCCGGACTATTTCATCCACATTGTCCCATATCTGATCATTCATTCGCGCACTATGGAGGTGGCCACCTATACATAGTCACCATGACCGATCGAGGTAGCTAACCTTAACACACAGTCACACGTGTACACAATCCGAGTTAGTCCTTAACTAAGTCGGATCCGATCGTTACGCTTTTTAATGTTGGTAGACCAATACATTCTCATACCATGTTAGATATACCAACCTCAGATAGAATCACAACAAAACATAAACATTTGGCAGTCAATAATAGTTCATGCAATAATATTTCATAAAGCTTTTGTAAATCATGCTTTGAGATATGCATATCATTTTGTTTCAAGAGAGCCCTAGTCCGAAGCTAATAGTTCTAAGTAAGCAGGGTGTGGTTGTCCTTCCTCGGCAACTACGTATGAACATGACTTTCATGAGAAAATAACTTTTCTTAGATTCCTTCTATGGATCGATGGTCGTTTATAAATTACGACTTAAAGTTCCCCATTAGGGTTTCTTTATGATTTCATGTGATGGTCTTAAGATAATTTCTATTATCTTACATTCTCAATTCCCAAACTATATCCCTTCATCTTTCATAGAAGAACCTCAACTTATGAGTCATATACTCCGAGTCTAACCTCGACTCTAACCCTAGTGTTCTTCTAATTACTATTTTGTTATAGATTGTTAGTATTCAAGTTATGATTGGTATATTAGGATATTCTCAAGCCACTAACTAGACTTAACAATTATAGTTACGTCGTAATAGGTTATGCTTGACGACTTATCGTATTAACACGACAAATGAAAGGGAATCTTGTTCGAGATATCTCATACCATCGCTAAGTAAATACTTAGGGATTAACGAAATTCTTTGTGAATACTAACTCGTCCTTTGAGACATAAGGATCGACATCTTATATTTGAATCTTAGCTTACACTTTTCTACATTGTTTGTTTCTCTTTTACGGCTTGCCAACTCGTCAGTGAACAAGGCTGTAGAGACATCAACCATGTCTTGGCTCTATCCTTTAACATGTAAGGAAAATACCTCATTCTCAGAGTATCTTCTGTGAGCCCGTTCAACGGAAAAGTGTGAACCACTACATAGAACTCCCGAATGAAGTTCAAAGCATCCTCGCTTGGCATCCCGTAGAACGACGGTAGAAGGTTGAAGTGAATGGGCTTCAACTCGTAGTTTCGGGTCGGATCCCCGAGGACTATGCTGTAGGGAAAACTGATTTTAACCCTCTCCTGATGATCTATCTTGGATGTTTAATTCACCATTCATTGATTATATACCTAGCATGCACCTATATAATTAATTGCAACACGTTGGTATTTTCTCGTGTTTACCTGCGAATCTGATAGGAATGAATTAGATCAAGACTCGTGTTTTGATCTTCTGGACTGTATCCCGATTGCCTAAACTCCAATGTCGAGTGAGGATAATCTATGGAGAGTGCTGCAGAAATTAGTCTCCTTCCTTCTTGAAAGTTTTCGAAAATTCCAAGCTTGAGAAGTATGGATTTCGAAAATTTCACTATTAGGATTGGGTTTGATTTTCTCTCACCTTATATTTATAATGCAACCCTAAATCCTATCATGATAGGATTTCTACATATCTAATAAATATAATAATATCTCTTAAGAAAGAGAGGATTAAAACAGAGTCCCAGTGGGACTCTTAAGGAGGTGGACGATTTTCTCATAGCTCCAGGCCTGGATGGGCCAGCCCAAGGATCAAATGCAAGGAATAAAGATGGGCCTCAAATAAATTAATTATCTAATGTTCAGCCCAGAACATAAATTAATTCATAAACATTTATTCATACCACTAGAGAATAAATGCTGACTTACCCCTTTAATTCCGAAGTTGAGTCGGGCTCCCATTTAGACTTAACGAATCCCCGTATTTAAGATATCGTACGTCCATTAATTATTCACGCTGCTCGATCGCTTAAAATAATTAATTACTTTAATTCCTTAAGTAGTACCACTCAACCTTATTATTGTACTTGAGATAACTCAACCTCAGGGTTTAGTACAATAAACCTTTGAGCTCCTTAAGGGACGCCATCATCCTAAACGGATACGGTGACTGACACAGCAACTAGCATGACATACGCACTTACGAGATCTACAACACACTGTATGATCTAACTTATATATGAGATAAATGGACATACATATGCAATCAAGTAACCAATTCAGATAGTAGATTGTAATAGTGGTAACAGGAAACATTGTATACAAGCTCAACCAAAACCTGCCCAAGATACAACCAATAATCTCCCACTTATACTAAAGCAAACTTTTAGTATACAATGTGTCACTCTACTAGCTATTACAAACAACACCATCACTTTGCTTCTCCCACTTATACAAAAGTTTCCTTTCTAAGTGGGTGCCATCTTGCTCAATCCAAGTCCTCGAATATGCTCTTCGTAGACTTTTTGCGGTAGGCTCTTCGTGAATGGGTCAGCTAGGTTATCCGTAGTACCAATCTTATCAATCATCACATCTCCTCGTCTAACAATTTCTCGTATGACATGGTACTTTCTCTCTATGTGTTTGGTTACCTTGTGGATCCGTGGTTCCTTTGAGTTTGCCACTGCACCTGAGGTATCATAGTACACTATGATACTCTTGGACAAACTAGGTACCACATCTAGATCCATGAGGTAGTTCTTGAACCATACAACCTCTTTAGCAGCCTCCGAAGCGGCTACATATTCGGCTTTCATGGTAGAGTCCGCAATGCATCGCTGCTTTGAGCTCTGCCAGGATACGAATCCTCCTCCCAAGGTAAACACATAGCCTGAGGTAGACTTTTTCTCATCACGGTCAGGTTGGAAATCCGAGTCTGAATAACCCAAAGGCATTAGACTATCTGCATGGTCAACTAGCCTATAATCTCGAGTCCTTTTCAGGTACTTGAGTATATGCTTTACCGCAGTCCAATGAGCTTGTCCAGGGTTAGATTGATATCTAGCTACTTTGCCTACCGCATAACAAATATCGAGTCTCGTACATAGCATTGCATACATGAGACTTCATACGGTGGTAGCGTAAGGAACATGTCTCATTTCCTCTATCTCATTTGCAGTCATAGGTGACTTCTCCTTAGATAAAGGAACACCATGCCTGAAAGGTAGCAATCCCTTCTTAGCGGTCTGTATACTAAAACGAGTAATTACAGTATCAATGTAAGACGCCTGAGATAAGCTCAATATTTTCCTCTTGCGATCTCGGTAAACCTTGATCCCAAGAATGTACGCTGCATCTCCTAAGTCTTTTATTTGAAACTGATCGGATAACCAACTCTTTACGTCTGATAACATCTTCACATTGTTGCCAAGTAGAAGGATGTCATCTACGTAAAGTGTAAGAAATACCACATCACTGTTGACATCCAAACGATACACACAACTTTCTCTAGGCAATTGGGTAAATCTATAGGAATTTATCACCTTGTCAAAGCGTAAGTTCCATGATCGGGAAGCTTGCTTAAGTCCATAAATGGACTTCTTAAGCTTCTATACTAGATGCTCTTCACCCTTCACCACATAACCTTCGGGTTGCTGCATATAGATGTCTCTACCTTATTCAAGGTAACAGTTTAGAAAAGCGGTTTCACATCCATTTGACAAACCTCAAGGTTTAAGTGGGCTGCTATGGCGTAAGAATTCGATGGACTTGAGATTGCTACGGTGAAAAGGTCTCATCGAAATCGATGCCCTCAATCTGAGTGTACCCTTTCACCATAAGCCTGGCTTTAAAAGCCGAAACCTCTCCATCTGAATCTCACTTCCTCTTGTATACCCACTTACTACATATGGCTTCCTTGCCATCCGGTAGATGTGTCTTTTCGTATACATACATAGCTGTTATGGACTCAATTTCTATGTCCATAGCGGTGTGCCATGATCTTACATTAGTGTCCAGATCACCTCACCGTATGTCCATGGGTCGATTATTGCTCGCTTCGCTTCCTCGACTAAATCAAGATTCACCCACGAACATAAATCGCTCGGGTTGACGAACAACCTCCCACTGACGAGGCGCCATCGCTCAATGGCAACTGTGGGTGCAAGAAACATGATTCTCTATCTTGCACAACTTGCGTGATAGGTGCCACTTACGGCCCGGTATCTCCAAGGAACTCGACCCACTTCAATTTCAAGTATTTGGTGTCGATACTCCCACTGAGACACCCACATCTCGTACATTTGGTTTAATCGGTGGCGTACGATAATCTTCTAATTCTTGAAGAATGATTTCAACTTTGGATTTATGGTTTTCATATAATCCTCTTCTAAGAATCGGGCATTAGTGCTAATAATGACCTTCTGATCCTTAGGACTATAGAAATAACCACCATTCGTTCCTCTAGGATAGCCCATAAACAGCATTGCTTTAGCTCTTGACTCCAACTTGTCAGCTTTCTTGTTCAGTACATGTGCTTGACTTCCCTATATCTTTATGTGGTTTAAACTAGGCTTGCGCCTAAACCACAACTCGAAAGGGGTCTTTTCGACTGACTTGGATGGTACTAGATTTTGCAAGTATGCCGCTGTTTTTAAGGCATACCTCCAGAACGAAATAGGCAACGTTGCATAACTCATCATCGATCTAACCATTTCTAAGAGAGTCCTATTTCTTTGTTCTGACACACCATTTTGTTGTGGTGTGCCCGATGTAGTGAGCTGTGAGGTAATCCCACACTGCACCAAATAGTCCATGAACTCGTTACTGAGGTATTCGCCACCGCGATCAGATCGCAGTGACTTGATACTTTTACCTAACTTCGTCTCTACTTCCGTCTTAAATTCTTTGAATTTCTCAAAGCATTCAGACTCACGGTGAAGCAGGTATATATATCCGTACCTTGAGTAATCGTCAATGAAAGTGACAAAATACTCGTACCCTCCATGAGCTTGTGTGGACATTGGTCTACATAGGTCAGAATGGACTAGCTCCAACACTTCTTTGGCTCTATAACCCTTTGCTTTGAAGGGTCTGGTCGACATCTTTCCTTCTATACAAGATTCGAAGACTGGGAACGGAGTAACTGTGATATCACCCAACGCTCAATTCTTAGCCAGTCTTTGGATCCTATTTAGATTGATGTGACCTAATCTAAGATGCCAGAGAAATGTGGTGTCATCTTGCGAAGAAAACTTTCTCTTTTTAAGGTTTGATGTAGATGCACCATAATTAAAGGTATTATGTTTGGCAGAAATAGTATAAAGCGAATTATATAAAGTGCCTCAACAGATAACTTCGTTATTTCTTATGATAGAAACACCACTATCAAAATCAACTAAATATCCATGAATAAATAGTTTGGAAACGGAAATAAGGTTCCGCCGAAACTCCGGCACATATAAAACGTCTTTCATTACTAAAACTGTTCTATCAAAATATAAAGAAACATCTCCGACTGCAACGGCCTCGACTTTCGCCGCGTTGTCCATGGAGATCGTTATCTCGCCATCATGCAGCTCCCTTGTCCGCAGAACCCCTGCAAGGTGTAACAAACATGATCAGTCGCACCCGTAGCTATTACCCATGAATGAGTACAACAAGTCGCTAAACATGTTTTCGTTACTAAAGCAAATGGCGTACATTGAGCTTTGAGCATGGGGTACTTAGCCTTCCAAAGCCGGTCGACTTCACTTGAAGCATTTTCCTTCTCCTTTGGCTTTTTCAAACCATTGGTAGAGCCCTTTATTACTCCCACTCTTTCTTTAGCCTTAGCATCACTGAATTCCACTTTATCTTTTATCTTCGATAAAATGTGGTTCCTTGAGTGCACCTTTGCCCATTTTATGTTCTTCCGTTACTAGATCTTCTTACAATGAATCTAGAGTATAACTCTTATCATAAAGGACTACTCCATAACGGAAGTCATCAAAAGACTTGGGCAAAGTGTTGAGGATCATATCGATTCTGACTACGTCATCAATATATCCTCCAACCAATTCGAGCTCTCCGAAGAGATTGATTATTTTCTCTACATGGTCATGCACTGAATCGCTTTCCTTCATTGAACTTGACATTATTAATTTTGTCAAATTATGACAAGTGATTCTGTCCGACTCCTCATACGATTTCATGAGATTTAGCCATATTGTGGCTGTATCATCCATCTCTTGATGCTGGAGTTGCAAGGACTCGCACATGGTGATTAAAAGAAGGCACTTCGCCATTCTATTTGATTTGTCCCATTTCTCGTGCTCCTTGCGCTCCTCATCAGTAGATAAATCGTCTAGAGGTATGGGACGGGGTGTAGTGAGTACAAATAAATTTTCTTGGACAGTAAGAACAATCTCAATGTTTCGTTTCCACTCGATAAAATTTGGACCGGATAGAGGATTTTGTGCGAGCATATTGATAATCGGTGTAAGAGATATATCTGAAAAGACAATGTAAACACATGAGCATACGATCACATATAATTCGTAACAATAATATTGTAAACTTTTGATAAAACAATATTAATGAAACCTCCAATCGCCCAAGGAATTCCACATGCAAGCCACGCGTGTGGACGTTTACACATGAACCCCTCGACAAGACTAAAATATAACTTTTAGTCATTTAATTTCAATCCATGTCAACTTATCCTTATGACAAATGAAATTAATGATTGGACCTTACTAGACCACATCACTATCACAAGAAGGGACTTCGTGGGAAGTTGTACTTGAGGTGATATCTAAGCAATGACCACAATTTTAACAGCAGAAAATGAATTCTTAGAATTAGCATACTCACTCGGACCATGCCGCTTCCAATCCAAATTCTTTTGTCTTCTCATTTTAAATCTATCTCTAGAGAACTTATGAAAATTGCATGTGCAAGCCACGCGTGACGGATGTTTACACATGAAACTCCCACTTCTCAATAGATTAAAATGTTTTATTTAGAAATCTCATCCAACAAACTTGTGATAAACAGTGCAAGCAAGACACGCGTGTGATCGCCACTCACAATGCGTATCACTTTGTTTAGAGATTAAAAAGTGGAGGTCTTGACATTTTAATTTTAGAAATTAATATTTTGGTTTTCTTGCTTAGTCTTTTGTTTCAAAAGGTTTGTCCATGCAGATAAAGTAATCCTAGCATGCTTTTCTTTAGAACTCAACATATAAAACATGCTCGCAGAATTCTAAAATATGCATGAAAAACGCGATAAACCTAGCATGCTTACTATGCACATCCAATCACGAAAATATATAATATGTTTATCTACGTAATTAAACATACATAGCATGCTTCTACATAATTTATACATCCACGACATGCTTTGAACCCTAAAAATAAAATATATTCGCTCATCGCGGCCTACTCGTGATCCCAGCTTTCGCCTAATTTATTACATAAATTTGTAAAGTACGATCTTCAAAAAATCTCAAAACGGACTCGCGTGCAGCACGGCACGGACCAGATTCACAAAATTAGATTTGGGCGAAAATTTGAAAACGGCGGAATAGTGGATCGGGTCAAAATCTGAACCGGTCAAAAATTGGATCTAGGCCGAAAACGGTTTGGGCGCTATCGGGCCGGCGCTAGGGCACAGCCACACGCACGCCTGCACTCACATCCGCCGCCCATGCCATCGCCGAGTAGTCGAGCGCCGCACCACACCGCCGAGATTTTGTGCCCACCGAGAGTCGATGTCTACACTTGCCGCAATCTGCCGAGGCATCATGCCGAGCCCCGACGCCGCCCGAGAGCTCGCCGAGTGCCACGCACGCTGCGCTGCCGCCGCCCAGCCTCCCAAGACCGGCGAGTCTCACCGAGACTCACGCGCGCTACCGAGCCTTGCTGCCGAGGCTGCCTTCCCGAGCGCCACACACGTTGTGCACGCTGTTGCCTAGGGATTGCCGCGCGCGGTCCGGCCGAGGCATCCGAGACCTCACGAGCGCGCGCTCAGCGTCGAGGCATGCCGAGGTATCCACGCGGAAACCACCCGCCTGCGTCGCCCGATACCGCCAAGAGCTCCCGCGCACGTTCCAGCTCCGAGGCGTGCCGAGGTGCCTGCACGAGAACCGCGTGCCTCGTATGCTCAGCAGCCAACGCCCTTCGAGAGGACCCCTCTGAGGCTACCGAGACCTGCCGCCCGTGTCACCCACGTTCTGCCGATGCCACCGAGAAAACCGCGCATGGTGCCGAGCGGCGTGATGCGAGCGCCGAGCACGTCCGTGCCGCCGCCCGCATGCCCTCACGTCGTGCATCAGGTTTTCCGGCCAGCCTCCCGTCATGCCGTGCGACGGGACTTCGTCTTCTTGTTTCTCGTGCTCATCGTCTTCGTTTCTCTTTTACAGATTAGATTTACAAAAAAAAAATCTAATCTAACCACGAATTTTCTTGTGGTGAAAAACAAAAATCGATAAAAAATAAAAACGAGCCATGATGAACGACAGATCAACAATTAATTAATTGCGCACGTAATAATCAAACGTGAATTAATCCAACAGAGGCAAGATTTGATCCCAGGCTCTGATATCAATTGTAGGGAAATCTGATTTTAACCCTCTCCCGAGGATCTATCTTGGATGTTTAATTCACCATACATTGATTATATACCTAGCATGCATCTATATAATTAATTGCAACACGTTAGTGTTTTCTCGTGTTTACCTACGAATCTGAAAGGAATGAATTGGATCAAGACTCGTTCTTTGATCTTCTGGACTGTATCCCGATTGCCTAAACTCCAATGTCGAGTGAGGACAATCTATGGAGAGTGCTACAGAAATTCGTCTCCTTCCTTCTTGAAAGTTTTTGAAAATTCCAAGCTTGAGAAGTATGGATTTCGAAAATTTCACTTTAGGATTAGGGTTTGATTTTCTCTCACCTTATATTTATAATGCAACCCTAAATCCTATCATGATTGGATTTCTGCATATCTAATAAATATAATAATATCTCTTAAGATAGAGAGGATCAAAACAGAGTCCCAGTGGGACTCTAAAGGAGGTGGACGATTTTCTCATAGGTCCAGGCCTGGATGGTCTAGCCCATGGATCAAATGCAAGGAATAAAGATGGGCCTCAAATAAATTAATTATCTTATGTTCAGCCCAGAACATAAATTAATTCATAAACATTTATTCATGCCACTATAGAATAATTGCTGACTTTTACCCCTTTATTTCCGAAGTTGAGTCGGGCTCGCATTTATACTTAACGAATCCCTGTATTTAAGATATCATATGTCCATTAATTATTTACAGCGTTCTGACTGCTTAAAATAATTAATTACTTTAATTCCTAAGTAGTACCACTCAACCTTATTATTGTACTTGAGATAACTCAATCTTCAGGGTTTAGTACAATAAACCTTTTGAGCTAATTAAGGGGACGTCATCATCCTACAAGGATACGGTGACTCGATACAGGCAACTAGCATGACATACAAGCACTGTCACCATCCAAGATGCAGAGAATCTTGGGTTATCTCATGTAACCCTCCCCCATAACAAGTCAAAGTGATGGTTAGTAACTCATACTCACCTAATACCTTATCGAGGTTTAGATCAACGTAAAGTCACCAAGATCTAGGTTCTTCACGATGGTCAGATAGAAGAACTCATCTCACTGTGATCCATCAATACGTCAGAGACGTACCAGCTTATATAAGCAACCAAGTCAAGTCACTTCTTATCTATACCGCAGCCTATACCGACAACTCGTCCTCAAGTTATCTCAGCTGTGATTCTTTTTATATCTCATTAAGCTTGACCAATCATACATACTTATGTGATCTACAACACATTGTATGATCTAGCTTATATATGAGATAAAGGGACATACATATGCAATCAAGTAAACAATTCAGAAATGAGATTGTAATGGTGGTAACATGAAACATTATATACAAGCTCAACCAAAACTACTTCCAATGTACAAATCCAACATATGCATGACGTTGTCACCCCAATGAAGGGTCGAAGCAAAGTCATGAATCCACGGGTTTACTTCCTCGGTGACTCCTCCATTTACTGCCATTTCTTCTGGCACGAATTCCTCACTCGGAGATCTACTCTCCAAATTCTCGTGCTCAACTGTCGCTGAACTCGTTTCACTTTCAGACGAGCTTTCTTCTTCCGAGTTCGAAAGATTAAAATCTCTCACCCTGTGAATGTTGTCTATCACCGGTGCCAACTTCCTTTTGAGACTTCGACGACCTAGCATACACAAACACAGGACAAGAAAACAGATTACGCACACTTGTGGTAAGAAAAGAACTAAGCAAAATAAAATAAAGAAAAATAGATGAAAATGAGGGAAAAATAACACAATCAAAAATGCCTAAAGCCTTAGCCGGCAACGGCGCCAAAAATTGTTCCGACCAAATTGTTCTTCTAAGTTGCTCGCAATAGTACGAGGTCCATATAGCGTGGTAAGGTCGACCCAAGTCGAATCTCTCGATGAAGACTTAACAGGGCTTATGATGTGTTACGATTAAAACAGTAAATCTAAATCCTAAACTTGTTTGGGGATGATACTTAACTAAAATTGACAGGAAATTAAATCACGAAGACGATTCACACCAAGCGTTCAAAGCAATTCAATTACAGAAAGAGTAATTCAAGATTGTGAGAAAGACTAGGGCATTAGGTTATTCGCCTTGATTAATTGATTAATGCTTGCTTAAGAAATCTACCTACTCATGCAATCCTCTAACCCTTAATTCAAACACTCGATTTTTCCTTCCATGAATTAAACCTAAGTTATAAGATTTCAAAAATACATAAACTATTAGAGTACTCGTTTCCGATAACCTCTAACCCAATTGATTCCTATGGATGCAACGATATATCTCTCGATAATACACGAAACATAAATAATTAAATGGTGATCAATCACTTAACAGTAAACCATATGATTCAATTGGTATACTTAATCAAAACAAATAATCAATCAATCAATTTGAATCACCTAACTCTAGAAGAATATAAGTTCATGCTCATCTCACGGATCAAACAATTAAAATCGATAAAAATCATTAATTCAATAATCCAACGGAAAAAGAGAATAATAATCCTTACAATCGCAATAGTCGTTGATGAATCTCTTCAATCAATGTTCTTGAATCACAAATGGCAAAGGAAATAGATTGAAAAACTTGAAGGAAGAAATTCGCGTGAGGAGGCGCACAAAAACTAAAGATAAAACTGAATGAATATGAATAGAACTAGGGTTTCAGTGTTTGAAAACATATATATAGCGCCCGAAAATTCACGCGCAGCGTCTGGACGCGCGCGCTTAAAAATAAGGTAACGCGGCTCGCCCAGCGCCGGACGCAGGGCAACGCCGAACTCGTCAGCTCTTGGAACGGGAAGCCAGCACCGGACGCGTGGACTCTCTGGAGGATCTTCAAATCCGGACGCGATGAAGCTCCGGACGCAAGGAGTCTCTGGAAATCTTCACATCGGGCGCCCAACATCGGACGCAAGACAGCGCCGGATGCGGGAGCTCTCGGGAGAATTCAGCCTCGGATGCCCAGCGCCGGACGCGGGCGCTCTCGAGACATTTCAACTTCACCGCCCAGCGTCGGACGATTGCAGCGCCGGACGCAGGCGCTCTCTGGACTTCAACGCAGCCTGGACGCACTGGCGCGCCAGACGCGGTCTTCTCGATCGTTTCCTTACGACGTCAAGGCGCACCAACGCCGGCTACGCCGAGTGCGACGCTTGGGTGCTCTTTTATGCACAAAATGCTTAAACGCGATCATTCCCTACACAAAACGGAAACGAACATGATTCCAACAAAAGATATTCAAAAATAAACAAATATGAACCAAATCGTCTAAAACAATCAAAGAAAAACATAACAAAAACATGCAAAACATTAGATATTAAGAAATATTATCTGATATTATTAGATATAAATAGATAATTATTCTTGATATTATTTTCCACAAAGATATGATTGTATTTATTAGATATGCAGGGATCCTATCTAAATAGGATTATAGGAATGTATTATAAATACAATGTGAGAGAAAATAAGAATAATCCAATTCATTCATTTTTTATTTTCAAAAATTACAACGAAAAGGTAGAACGGCGAATATTTGTAGTGTTCTCCATAGATTGCTCTCACTCAGCATTGGAGAATATGCTTTCGGAATACATTCTAGAAGATTAAAGGTGGAGTCTGCCATTGATCTTATATCCAAGAAATTTGCAGGTAAACACGAGTAAACATCTACGTGTTGTAATTAATTATATAGATACATGCTAGGTATATAATCAATGTATGGTAAAATTAATTAAACTACCAAGATAGATCATCGAGAATAGGGTAAATAAGATTTCCCAACATTATTTTAATCTCATAGCTGAATTGTTTACTTAATTGCATATGTGGTCCCATTATCTCATACAAAAGTTAGATCATATAGTGTGTAGAACATCATAGAAGTCTGTATGATTGTTAAGCTAGTTCAGATATAAAAAGGATCACAACTGAGACAACTTGAGGACGAGTTATCGGTATAAGTTATAATTTAGATAAGAAGTAACTTGACTTAGTTGTTTATCTTTGCTGGTACGTCTTGACGTATTGATGAATAACAGTGAGATGAGTTCTTCTATCTGACCGTCGTGAAGAACCTAGATCTTGGTCATTTTACGTTGATCTAAATCTTGATAAGGTTTTAGGTGAGTGTAAGTTACTGACCACCACTTTGACTTGTTATGGGTGAGGGTTATATGAGATAACTCATGATTCTCGCATCTTGGATGATGGCAGTGCTTGTATGTCATGCTAATAACCTGTATCGAGGCAACGTATCCGTTTAGGATGATGATGTCACCGTAACTAGCTCAAAATATTTATTGTTCTAAACCCTGTAGGTTTAATTAGCTCAAGTATAATAATAAGGTTGAGTAGTATTACTTAAGTAATTAAAGAGATTAATTATTTTAAGGAGTCAGAGTGCTATAAATAATTAATGTACGTGTAATATCTTAAATATGGAGATTCGTAAGTCTAAGTATAACCCCGACTCAACTTCGGTAATAAATGGGTAAGTAAGCATTTATTCTATAGTGGAATGAGTAAATATTTATGAATTAATTTATGTTATGGGCTGAACATAAGATAATTAACTCATTATGGTCTTTCTTTATTCATTGTATTTTGTTTGGTATGAATTTGTGCTTATTCTTGGTATTGTTTTGCATCTTGTTTTCAGTGGTTTCTCCTACTTATGCCGTTGATTTGATTAGTTTTTATTGTTTCAGACTTACTTGGTTTGTTTTGATATTTTGTAGAAAAAAACGGCATTAAGTAGGATGAAATGGATTTGCCAAGAGATAAGTTTATTGAAGAGTATCTTGCCAGGAGTCCGTAGGTGTAAACGGATTCTAATACGGAATTCAGACGAGGAAAATAGGGCGAATAGTCAAAGTCGCGCAAGACCCCCAGTCGCACGCATAACCCGGCGCTCGACCGAGCACCGTACCCACCGCGCACCCATGCATCCCGCGCGCCCCGCGCGCGTTGTCGCCCAATCATCCGATGCTCGGTGCGAGCGCCCGTTCCAGCTACCAGCGCTTGCTCGCTCGACAGTGCTCGCCCATCCGACGCTCAGCTGCGGCGCCGCTCGCGCTTCCTCGCTGTTCTCTACGCGAGCGCCGCGCTGCCTTTGCCACCCGAGCCGACTCAATCCGGCGCGATTCGTATTTTCCTTCACAGATTCAAATTAACGCCCGCTACCAACCGCGCGCGCTGCCGCCGCGCCCCCGCCCATTCGGCGCCCGCGCCACGCCTCGGCCACCCAACGTCGGCTCACTCCGAGCGCTGCGTTCCTTTTTTTTCGCCATGCTCAATGCTCGGCGTCCGCTCGCCCGCTGCGTGCCGCTCGCGCCACCGGCGCTCGTTTTGAGTTAGTGCATTTTCTGAGTGAGCGCTCGGTCTAAACCAGCGTTCACTTTGGGAACAGAATGTTTTCCAAATCGGCGCGCACTCCGCAACCGGCGCTCACTCTTTAATATAATATATATATACGCGTTAGGTCAATTACGGAGCGAGTTCTCATTTTTCTTCACGCAGCCGTGGCGCTGTTCTGGAGTCCTTTCTTACACGGCCATTTTTTTCTTCAGATTTCTTCCGGGAGTTCTTCAGACGACAACAGATAGAAATTTCAGTATTATTTCATGTTCTTTATTTATCGATTGAATAATTTAGTTTATCGCTTTATGCTGTTCAATTTATGCTTTTGGATTTATCAGTTCTATCGAATTAATTTCATAGTATTATTATTTGATGATTTCTGTTGGATTCAATTCCATAGTGACAGTGGATTGTTTTCATGTTCCTTTGATTTATATTGTTTCGTGATTTCTTGCTTTATGATTATTATTGGATTCAATTCCATAGTAACAGTGGATTATTTTCATGTTCCTTTGATTTATATTGCTTGTGATTTCTTGTTTCGTGTTTTCTTAGGTTCTCCACTAGGGATTGACAACCCCTAGTTAGATTGTTGTTGTTTTTTTATATTTTCATTCCTATTTATTCCAAAACCTCCTTTGTTATTAGAATGTTTAGGATTTAATTGCTTTGTGCTTTAAAAAGGAACTTGTTGCTAAAGGTGACCACATTAGTTAGTTCTCCCCTAGCGGAGTGTTGGGTCTGAACAAAAATCACCTACTTGTTTATTTGACATTCTCACAAACTTAGATTTGTTTCACATTAACTTTTATTATGTATTCATCTTGTTTGGGGAATTGCAAAAAGAGGTTTGATTGATTGGATTAAGGGTTAAGTTGCATGAGTTATTTTTCTACTCTTATTAGTATAGACTTTGCTTGAGGACAAGCAAATGGATAAATGTGGGGGAGTTGTTTGGTATGAATTTGTGCTTATTCTTGGTATTATTTTGCATCTTCTTTTCAGTGGTTTGTCCTATTTATGCCATTGATATGATTAGTTTTTATCGATTCAGACTTACTTGGTTTGTTTTGATATTTTGTAGAAAAAAGCAGCATTAAGTAGGATGAAATGGATCTGCCAAGAGTTAAGTTTATTGAAGAGTATCTTGACAGGAGTCCGTAGGCGTAAACGGTTTCTAATTCGGAATTCAGACGAGGAAGAACGGGGCGAATAGTCAAAGTCACGCACGACCCCCCGTTGCACGCATAACCCGAAGCTAGACCGAGCACCGTGCCACCCCAGTGCGTGCCCGTGCATCCCGCGCACGTTGTCGCCCAATCATCCGGCGCTCGGTGCGAGGGCCCGTTCCAGCTACTAGCGCCCGCTCGCTCGACAGCGCTCGCCCATCCGTCGCTCAACCGCGAGCGCCCGCTCGCGCTTTTCCCTCGCGATTCTACGCGAAGCCCGCCGCCGCTGCCTCGCCACCGCGGCTCAATCCGGCGCCGATTTCGCATTTTCCTCGCGCGTTCGGCGCCTGCTTCACCAACCACGCGTATCCGCTCGTCCGCTGCTCTCACCCATCCGACGTCCGCGCGCCCACTGCCCTCGGCCACCCAGCACCAGCTCACTCCGAGCGCACGTTCGTTCATTTTTCCCTCGTGCGCTCGACGCTCAGCGTCCGCTCGCCCACCTGCGCGTCCCTCGCCTTGAGCCGACGCTCGTTTGTGAGTTAGTGCATTTTCTGAATGAGCGCTCGTTCTAAGCCGGCGTTCACTTTGGGAACAGAAGGTTTTCCAAACCGACGCGTACTCCGCAACCGGTGCTCACTCTTTAGTATATATATGTATACGTGTAAGTCAATTACGGAGCGAGTTCTCATTTTCCTTCACGCAGCCGCGGCGCTGTTCAGGAGTCCTTTCTTACGCGGCCATTTTTTTCTTCAGATTTCTTCCTGGAGTTCTTCAGACGACAACAGATAGAAATTCAGTATTATTTCATGTTCTTTATTTATCGATTGAATAATTTAGTTTATCATTTTATGCTGTTCAATTTATGCTTTTGGATCTATCAGTTCTATCGGAATTAATTTCATAGTATTATTATTTGATGATTTATGTTGGATTCAATTCCATAGTGACAGTGGATTATTTTCATGTTCTTTTGATTTATATTGTTTCGTGATTTCTTGCTTTATGATTATTATTGGATTCAATTACATAGTGACAGTGGATTGTTTTCATGTTCCTTTGATTTATATTGCTTGGGATTTCTTGTTTCGTGTTTTCTTAGGTTCTCCACTAGGGATTGACAACCCCTAGTTAATTTTCTTTTCGTGTTAGATTGCTTGCTTTAATTTATATTTCTTTTCAGTATTTAATTATCCGTATGTTCAAAACCCCCATGTTGGAATTCGAATGTTTAGGATTTATCGCTTTATGTGTATGACATGAACAATAAGCCCTGTTAAGTTTTCCTTGAGAGTCGACTTGGGTTAACTTATCACGCTACAATTACCTCGTATGATTGCGAGTAAATTTGAGTGTCTTTTTCTTGTTTTGGTTCAGGTGTGGAAATGAAGCTAACCGAGGTTGAGATTGGCATTCAAAAATATACATTTGCTCTTCGTAACTGGCGCTCGAAGTGGTCCAGCGTTCACGAGTAATACAGAAGCTATCCACATCCGGCGTTCAAAATGAACAAGCACTCAAGAGTAGTACTGATGCCATTCACAACTGGCGCTCAAAATAAACCAGCGCTCAAGAGTAATACAAGCCATTCACAACTGGCGCTCAAAATGAACCAGCGCTCAAGAGTAATAAAGAAGCTTTTCACAACTGGCGCTCAAGCTGAACCGGCGTTCAAGAGATGGGCGGAAGCTTTCCACATCCCGCGCGCACGGTGAATTGGCGTTCAAGAATTGGACAGAATGATTTTCTGGCATTCAATTTGATCCGGCGCGCAGTATCAAGAGAGAAAGTCCTCCAAACGGGCGCGCAATGCAAACCAGCGCTCGGCCCCATTAATCCGGTGCTCATCCCCTGATCCAGCGTTATTTTAAAATAAAAATATAAAAAATAAAAAGAAGGGAAAAACCGGCGCTTAACCAATGAATCGACGCTTCCCCTCCTGAACCGGCGTGCTCCCTGAACCGACGTGTATTTAGGGCTCAATGCCCTAATTGATTACACAAGCTTAGCGCCGCTCCTTCCTCTCTCCACCAACGTCTCAAGCGCCCGCTCCTACTAAACCGCCGTTTCCCGCTACCTCAGCCGGCCCTAGCTTCCCAGCGCTCCCGCTGGTTCGCCCGCTCTCACCGTGCCGTCAGTCCAGCCGGTGCTATACCTACAGCGCCCGCACCGTGCACCGTCCAGCCGGTGCTGTTCGCCCCGTGCCCCGTGTGCTCGCTCTCCTAACCTCGCCGGCTGCCGTCGTCGCGATCCAACCGACGCTGTCGCCTAATGCTCGCTGCTTGCCGAGCCGTCCCTCCTCCCGCCTGGGCCCGGTGCGCGCCGCTCTCACCATACCCCCCCCCACACACTGTTCGATCCAGCCGGTGCTTTCCTACAACGCCCGCCTCCCCGTGCCCCTCCCCACGCACTGCGTTTCACCTTCCGCTTCACGGTGCTCACACCGTCGCTCAACCGGCCGCCTATTTCTCGGCGTGCGCTCAGCCGGCACTAGCCCACAGCGCTCGCTCTCCTCAACCGGCGCTCAACACCGTGCATGCACTCCCCTTTCGATCTTCTCGCCCAGCGCGTATCCTCCCCAAAGGATCACAAGACCCACGCCCCAAACGCATTTGGCCCCTCATCCTATCTCGCCAAGACTTTCCCGATTTTCGGCAGCCTGCTCGCATAGCACCGAGACCTTTGCAAGCTAATCTCCTAGCATCTCCTCATCATGGTTCGAACAAAAAATCCTCTCACCTCTTTGGCTAAACGAGCAAGAACAGACGCAGATGCTTCGGGATCCAGTGAACAGCCCGAAGATTTGCGGGAGAACTACAATGCTCCGTTCTCTATTTATTCGCCCCAAGAAGGTATTTTCTTCTCTGTTATTCGTTCTAAGGAGATGATGCAACTGTGAAACGATACTTGAAATTGTGGGGTCTGCTTGATTTGGCGATAAGGGAACCGGAAAATGGTTTTAAGAATGTTCTTAGGGAATTTTGTGTGACGCTCGAGACCAGTGCAAATTTTAAATCAGCTTACTGGCGGTTGGGGGGGGGCGGCTAGATGTGCTATTACACCAAAGGTTATGTGTAACACCCCGCAATATTCGTCTTAAGAAAATCCAGTAAAATAAATATTGAGACGTTACGTAGGTCCCTATTTCCCGGATAAGAAAATTCTTATAATGTTTAAAAAAATTGCATGGTTTCTAAAGTATCAAGTCTCACGGGTGAATTGAAAATTCCTGAGGTTTTAAAATTTGATCCGGCGCGATCAATAAATGAATGATTTCGAAAATTTATATTTGAGGCATGAAAGATTCGAAAGTCATAACATGCATATCATATGACGTGATTGTTTAAATTACGTGGAGTATTATATCATATGACATATAAAATTTTAATGTCCTATAGTAAATCGAATTATTTCGAATTTCAAAGTATACGTCGATTTTTATTCTCGATTGAGCATATACGAGTAATTATAATTAATTACTATATGATAAGTATATGATATGCTATTATATGTCAAAATATGTATTTTATTAGATATGTGTGTGTGCCTTGTGTGTGTATCATGTGTGTGGACTAGTAATAGTCCACACAACATTTTGATGTGTGATATTATTTATTATCAAATAGTTAAAGATATTTTTGGATTCAAAAATCAGCCATAAGGGGGTCTAAGTGGTGGAAATGATGGCTAGGAGAGAGGGAGTTTAAGAGTGTGTAAGAAAGTATGCACATGCATTGGTGCATGTCATATCATAACCACAATCATACATTATTATCCATCTATCTTTATGAATGACCAGTCCATCCCACACACTCTCATTCAGATTTTTATCTCCCAAGGAGAGTCATTCTCTCCCCTTAATCCCCAATTTTCGTAGCCTCTTCCCTCCCCTATCAAAAACACCATTTTTCTTCCATTTTCAAGCTCAAACATGGAGAAAACTCCTTCTATCCTCAAGCACCACCAAGGCAGCCCCTTTTTCACCATATTATCATCCTTTTCAAGAGATTGGATGGAGAAGAAAGAGCTAGGAAGAAGAAGGAAGAGAGTTCGAAGGAGGTAGAGAGTGAGAGAGACGTTTATGGAAGCTTGTAGAGGTAATGGCTTTTCTCTATTCCTTTTCTTATACTAACCTACTATTTTTCTTGTTGGAGGTGTCCTCCCTAGTTTCATATTAGTTTTAAGTTGTTGGTGGTGGTGGTTGTTGAAAATAATCGGTGGAAGGGAGATGGATATGCGAGAATGGAGTCTCGGTGTCATCTATGTGTAGTGTTGTGTTGATATGTGTTGGTATGTGACTTTGGCTTGTCAAAATGTTGTTGCATGTATGATCTAGCAAGAGATATATGTTCCAATATGTTCATATGACGTTTTTATGGAAGCCTATAAGTTTTCTAAGCTTGGAATCATGTGTAGCAATTTATTTTCGAAGTATATGAAAACTGCAGTGAGCTACCCGAAAATATGGAAAGTGGCATGATGGTTTTGACTATTTTAAAGTTCTTGGATAATTCTGTGTTTTAAACCATATGTATATATATGAGTCGTAAATATGCATACCAAATTTCAGCTCCATCCGAGTTCATTTGATATTTTTCAAAAATTCTCTTTTGAAGTTGCGCTTTTCTTCCGAGAGAAAGATAGACTTCGACATAAAAATTATTTCTCCCAAACCATGATGCTTTTTTCACTAAATCTAGATCACTTATAAAATAGACACATAGAGCTTTGATTTAATACCTGTTTCATATTTTTTGGCCTATTAGTTTGGCTGTGGTGATTTTTACAAAATAAACAAACGCCCAGTGGTTTTCCGAAAATATTATGGGACTATTCTGTTTTAAAGAGAAATATCATAGGGTTACAGAACGACTCTGGACACCAAATTTTTATAGCACATAGATTTGTTCAATAGCTTTCCAGAATGACCACTCTTATATTATTGTGATAAATACAATATTTACTATGAATTTTGGGAGTTCAGTGCATATTTTATAAAAATGAGTAACTTATTGTACTTAGTCAAATTTTCTCTAAGTGTTAGAAAAACGTGAGAAAACCCATGTTTGTGAGTTTTATGACTTATGAAGGGTGTTAATGGTATTATCACCTAAGTATAAGTATATGAGTATGATTCATGATTTTTGAGACTAAGTATCCAATCTTATTATTTATAAAGTGAATAAAGTGTGGACATGGTCTAAGTACTTATGTGTACATATATGTCTAAACATGATTACGTGACAAATGAATGTGCATCACGAAATGAGCATTCGTTTTATCAAGGCATGATTACGTATCATGGTAAATCAATAAACCATGGCATATGGCCATGATGCATTCTTGTTTTTAAAAGTGACATCAAGCTTTGCTAAGTCATGATTTCAAAGAAATATGAGTATGAAACTTGTGATTAAAAAAGGTGCATTGCATATTGCGTATTCATCCTTCGTGAATAGATGAGAATGTATGTGAATGTAACCGCGAGTTCAAAGTATGAAAGTTAGTACCGGGAATAGGTAGACCTAGGATCGAGATGTATGGTGTGGCTAAGTTATATCATGTCATGAGTTTAAGGTCTAGACTTGTCTTAGGACTGTCGAAGCAAAATGAAGAGATCACCGATTGAGATCAATCAGTTCACGAGGCGAGGTGGGTTATATTTTACAAGGTATCTTGGGTTAGTGAGCCCAAAGCTTTTAAACTTAAAGTTGTGAATGCATGTAAAATGTTTTGTTGTGTGTTTACCTTACGAGGTCAGTAATATTGGCGCCACCAGGGCTTCGGCCAAGAAACCAGAAATGATCGGGCCTTGTTTCCTTCGGGGAATAGGTTTTGTGTACACCAGAAGTCTCACATGGTGGGTGAGGCTCGGCCGGGTCCCCCATCCGCAGCAAAGTTAAGGGCATGGGGAGAAATCCTTGGGTCAAGTAAGGTAACACCAACACGTAAAATTGCTCGAGCTAAGGAGCTTGGCTCAAGAAAAAAAGAAAACGTTTTACATAATTGTGAAGTGGTTTCGGTTTAAAACCTTTGCAATTATGGGATATACATGCATGTCACCGATTTCCTTTTCGCAACAAGTTTTATAAAATGGGCAAGTTAACTCATCGAGTGCATTAGTACTCAACCAAAATCTCTTCGAAATGTTTTGCGGGATGAGCGATGGATGGGAGGAGGCAAACGATGGTTTCCTATGGTTGTGGTCTACCTTAGCGTGGGTCCTTATTATCGTTTATATTTTGTTTAACGCTCCCACATGAAAATATATTGATCGGAACATGTAGCCCACAACTAAAACCTAATCATTTGTGGATATATCACCTATATGGTGAAATTGAATTCAAACTTGATACATTTAACTTTCGCGGGAACCGGAGTCCTCATACTCCTGTTCATTTAAGTAATTTGATTTGGGTATTGCCTTAGAGTGTCGATCACAATTCTTTCATGTCCCGTGAAGTCTTCATTAATTATTTTATTTATTTTATTTCACTCGACTAAGTTGAGCAGCCATCCTATCGTAACGCCTCGGGTCTTGGACCCAGAACCTAGGCTCTTACATTATGCACGATGTTTTTGGTTTTCATGTTAGTGGTTTTCTGATGTACCAAAGGATTTTCCTCTTGCTGAAACATGGAGAATTTTAACTGGTTTTGATAATTGGTCATCAGCGGGCACTTCTAGTGCCTTTATTAAGGACCCTGCTTTGGTTATCGCCCATAAATTCCTTGCATAAAACCTAACAGGGAAAGAGCAGGCAAATAAAGTGAGTGCTCAGGAAGTTTTCTTCTTGTGGTGTGCTGTGAATAACAAGAAGATTTGTGCAACACCGTTCTTGTGGCGGCGAATTGATTATATGAGGCGACACCATAAGGCACACTCTCCTTGAGCCAGTACCCTTTGATTCTAGCCAAGTTCTTAGTGGGATTAACTGGAGAAAACTCTCCAAGTTCGGGCTCCTATGTCATTGAGAATCTTCCCATTACGTTCAGTGATTTTCGGGTGATTGCATCTGATCCGGCTACATTGCTTCCTTATGAAGCACGGCGTAGTGTCCAAGAGTATATTATGATTAAGCAGAACAGTCCATCGGGGTTTCATGCCGGTACAGCTACCCCGATGGATGAAGATATCCCAGAGGATGAGGCCGCCGAAGAAGGAGAGGCGGGAGCACATGACACGCCCCTCCTGGCTTACCCCTACTCCCATCAGCCCCAAGGCGACGCCTTCAGTGATCTTAGGGCCTATTTTGATTCCGCTTTGGCGTTTCGTGAGCCACTTCACGCCAGTTTGGGGACTTTAGCTCCTCCTCGGAATCGAACTTTGAGGAGTATAAGCGCGAGATGGGTCGACAATTCACGATTTCAATCAATCAGCGACCGGGGTTTTGGAGAGTTACGTGATGAGGTATATCGGCGTCTTGATACCCAATCTCGCCAGCTCAACGACTTGATCAATCTTCACAAAGCGTTTGGGGATTTTGTTAAGATGTTTACCGGCGATTAGACACACAAGAGCGAAGATCCGGTGACCTTGAAGACAAATGGGGCCTTTGGTCCCTATCCCACACACTATCCACCGCCACCATCACGGACCAACGGTGATGCTTCCTTTGTTGGAGAGTATGTATATATTTCTTTATTTTATTTTCTCTCGTCCTTATTTCGGTGGTTATTTCATTTCCTATTGTGGTGTGTTTTTCCTTGGCTTCTCTGGTGTCTGCTGCAGGCCAATTCTTGGGACTCGATTTATGAACGACCTTCTTTCTGCCATCTATTATCAGGGAAGTCTCATCCTCTATTGGCCTTATTTTGTTGTTACTGTTTAGAGCTCTGGGGACAGCGCTCGAATTTATGTGTGGGGGGAGAGTTGTTAATTATATATCGTGCCCTGTTTATGTGCATGATTGACAATATGGATCTGTGTTTATTTTGACCTCTTGAACTCAAGTTTTTGTCTTTGCTATAATACCCCGTCCTTCCTGAGCATCAGGTTTGCATGGCACGTTTTTCGAGAAATGTCCAAAGGTTGACTTTTTGTTTCGGTGATGCGACCATCACGAAACCTCAGGCGTTGTGAAGAGTGTCTTATGACGTATTCATAGACACTAAGCATGCAGGTTTTCGACCACCCACGAAGGTTTGGCACTCCGGGGAAGTTATCGAGAAACCGGACTTTTCATGGGTCTTTTAAAAGCATATCTTGTTTATAGTCGTCATGTCCGGTATATTATTTCGAGTCCATGGGTACAAAGTTTGATAAATTTGGTGTCCGTTTGCAAAAGTTGCGTGGCTTTTTGCGTTTTCGAAAAAGGCGCCACAGAAGACATTGCTTGCGACCCTCGCTTTCCTATAAATAGGAGGCTAGGGCCTTCATTTTCAACGTTCATTTCCTTCGTCTCTCTGTGTTTACGGACGAGCCGAGCAGCTCCGTGCTGCTGCGGATCTTGCTGGAGGAGTGGGGATCGGCGGGGAGGCTCGGCGGCGCGCTTCTTGGCCGCCGCCACCACCGCCGATCGACCCTCCCGACAGCCCCGTTTTTTGGTTTTTGTCCTTTTCTTGTTTTGATTCCGCCTTTTAGTAGATAGCATAGCATAGAACTCGGGATTCTAATGGGACGGGACGGGAAAACGGCCAGAGGCCGGCCAATTTGGCCGCCGAACCTCCGCCGAATCGCCGCCAATCATTTTCTCCTTGGCTGCCGATTTGGTGGCCACCGAGCCACCTTTTAGCTACGGGTCCTTTAGGTTTTGAGTTCCGGGCTATGCATTCCACTAATATACCGATTCCGTTTTTCTGTTTTTCGCGTTTTTGCATGTCGAGATGTTTTCCGTTGGTTCGAGTTTTCTAAAGGAAGTACATGCCCGGGTTATCCATTTTCAACATAGCTTGTCATTCCATGTTCATCGTTATGCATATTGCTTATGTTTCCATTTTCATGCATCGATTTTGGATGGTTTATCCTAGATCTGAGGATAGGCATCGATTTTTGAAGCTTCTAAGATTTGAGTCAACTTGCATGCATGCATATTTTGAAAGTACCCTATTATAGGTCTTGATGCCCTGAATATATTTCCCTTCTGCATCGAGTTGATTTGAAAACCCGGAGAGTGCCAAATGTGGGCTCAGAAAGTCGAAAACCCGTTTGCTTGATCTTCGTTTGGATCACGATATTGCTTTGCTTTGTGGGATGTGACCCCAAAAGTTGTTCCGTCTTGTTACCAGGTACCTACCAGTGCGATCGGTGAAGTCATCGGATCCGTAGATACCTCCCGGTTGACGTTTTTGTGCATTCGAGGTTGGGTTATATATCTTATTTTGAGTTATTTACTACGATATTTCAAAATAAAACATGTGCGCCAGAAATATTTTTGTGAAGTTATTCTTGTTCTCGATCCGAGATGTGGTTCTATTGTGATTGTGCGGATCTCTATTCGGTGGGTTGATCACCATCTTGAGTATTGATCGTGGGGATAGACCCCGAACACGTGGTTATGGTTACGAAGGGATAGTCCCCTAAGTCCACACGGAAATGGTAATGAGGTGGTTATGGTTACGGCGATTTGACCAAGTCCACCACGAGTTAGCCTACCGGATACGTTCGGGGTATGGGCTGTTGGATATGTTCCGGGCCGAGATATTGTGGGCTGGCTGGATATGTTCGGGGCCGAATGAGATGAGATGGGCTGGCGGGATACGTTCCGAGCCGTGGTTCTTTGGTTCTATGATGAGAACAACAGTAATAACGGATCAGGTATCGAAAAACGAAAAATCTATTTTGCTTACTTAGAATTGGTTCGTTTAAAACCTTCTAAGGTAAGTGCTCTAAACACGACATCATGATTCTTTTGATTTATGATAAAACCCCAACTGAGTGCGCTAGTACTCACCCCAAACTCTTTTTCAAATCTTTTCACAGATGGAGAAGAATCGGACGGGTGACGCTGAGGGGTGGAGCTACGGGTTCTTCATGCTATACTTCCGCGATGTTGTGTTATATCGTATTCGATGTTGATGTATTCTTGTCCCTTATTTTGATTTTCGATTGGGAACAAGATTTGCTATTATGCTTTGTTATCTTTCGTGAGTCTCGATATGAGCATGCTACGTGGTTGACCGGTCTAGTAAACAGGGTGTAATGCTATTTTGTTTTCTTACATTACTTATTATAAATCAAGATCATGTCCATTGAAGTTATGGTTTCGATATTATTACATTGGTGGATTGTTTGCGCACCTCCCTTCGTGATATGTCCTAGTTATAGAGGAGATCTTGCCGATTTCATGGTCACATCTTCTTATCGTGTATGTTATATGTATTCCCCTTCCCCGCTTCTTAACCCCACCCTAATCACACCCCGACATCCGTGTCTTCCTGAATTGGGCGTGATGACAATGTCGAGGCGGTTTTCTAGCTTTGGGTATGTGTTTATATTGTTTGATTTCAAAGCGGTTCATTTGCTTTATATCTTATACGTTCTTGAAATTGAGTTTTAGAACTTGTCATTCTAAACTGCTTATCGTATCAACTACCCTCACCACCGTCAGGCCGCCTCCTATAAAATCGGGATGAGGTATGTGTTTATTTGCTGATGCTTTATGTGGTTACGTGATGCTTGATATGATCTTGGTTTCATGTGTTTTGGCCTGGTAAGAGTTTACGTGATGTAAACGTGATGTGGATGAGATGTGGTTGGATGGTGATATGGATGTGGAAGTGATTGTCGATGAGACGAAAGGGCCTGTGTGGCTGTGATATGGGAACCATTGATGTGGTATGATGTGATTGATATGATCATGAATGGATGATGTGAATCTATGTGTTTACATAGAAATATGTGATTGATTGAAAATCTTGTTTATATTGATAAACGAGTGCTTGTAAGTGAATCCTGTATTTGCTTACGTGATTATTGTTATGAATATCCATATCGATGCGATATGTGTTGAAAGTGAATATGTGTCTTGAGACATGATTACCCGGATATTTGAGGCGAAAAGGAAACGTGAATATTTGTTGTTATTTAATGAACTAACATGTAGGTTTATGGATATTGATGGCCCGCATACAATCGGGTTAAGATCCCACAGGATGGATGAGCGGATCCGTAAGTTCGTGGAATGTACCGGAATGTCCATGAGCCGTTGGGAGTGTTTACAGGAGATTTGTTGGTTTGTGGAGGAAGATTCGAGGTAGTGAAAGGTATCCGAATACGAGGCTTACTATCGGATGCGTAGAAAAGCGGCTAAGCAGTTGGCAACCATGGGCGAGAAGCGGGTACATGATGTTCGATCGGGATCCTATCACGGACACCTTACCTTGGATTTCACGGAGTTCGCCGCTTTCGAGTATGGAGATAGTGGACCGATCATCGAGTATACCATCGAGGAGGATGTGATCGTGAGGCACCCTCGAGGACCGATCCAGTTGATGATGAGATGATGTTCCCCAAGAGCCTTTGGGAGAGCGACCATCGCAAGACGATCGCCGATTCATCGAGATACACGGTCACTACACCTCCATCTACGATCCTCACTTTCAGACGGACCAGGAATGATTTTGAGGCAGGACCCTCCCAGGTGAGAGAAATGATCCACCCGACCGTGGCAGAGAAGAGGCCCAGAATCAGAATCATAGTACCACCGAACAGTATCAGGTTGGCCTCCCGGGAAGGAGATTCTGAGGAGGAGGAAGACCCGGAGGAAGACGAGGAGGACAGTGAGGACTCAGAGGACCCGGTGATCCAGATAACGGATGACTCAGATGAGGTCGAGCATGTTGAGGAAGGGCAAGCGCCAGAGACTGGAACCCAGGAACAGCATTCACCGAGACTCGGCGATCGAGTGCACACTTGGATGGGATCATACCCACGAGCTTTGCTTCCATGCCGGATCGCTTTACAAAGCGGAGCCGAATCCAAGCCACGATAGGAAGAGAGAGAGGATGAGGAAAGCGAGAATGGAACCATTGAAACAAGCGAGTCGTGGACGGATATGGAGGATGTAACTGGTAGTCGGTGTATGCGATGGCAGTCATGATCTCGCTATAAGCATAGACAGAGCGGCATCTTTTGGCGTGAAACGGTCGATTCTTTTGCTCATATCGACCTTTTTGACTGACATACCTTGATCTTTTATTTTGACAGTCCTTTATGGACAATACTGATACTAACGTTGTCTATGACAGGATGTTTATGTTGATGCTTATATGTGATATGAGCTATGCCATGATGATATATGATCTATATGATGTGTGATAATGATGTTATGTGAAATACATAACGATGATGTGTTGGCAGATTACATGTTTATATGTGATCGTGATAGGTGGCATATGTGATGATATGTGGTTATGGGTGATGATATATGTTATGCGATGATACCCGGTTATCTATGCGAAAGTGTTTCTAATGTTTCAAACGTCGATGCGAATGCGAAGAACAAGGAACCAGAGGAACAATAACGTGGAAGAAGCCCAAGAACCACGTTTGGTTCAGCGACATGCAATCGATAGTTTTCGCAGGCAGAATTCCCCTACGTTCGACGGTCTCGGCGAACCGATCAACGCTGAGAACTGGATACGATCCACCGAAAGGATCTTCGAATACATCGGCTGCGAAGAAGCAGAGAAGCTGAATTGCGCGATCTTTCAGCTAACCGATGAGGCTGACTTCTGGTGGGAATCCGTGAGAAGAACCCTAACACCAGGACAGTGGGGAAGGTATACGTGAGAAGATTTCAAGGAAGAACTCATGGAAAAATACGTGCCTGGCGTTTACAGGCAGAGAAGGCAAAACGAGTTACGAATCTTCGTCGAGGAGAAAGGGCGATCACCGAAATGCGATCGCTCGTTCAATCGCTGCATCGCGTTATGCTACGTGCTTGGTCGGTCTTGAGGCTGCCAGGCGGGCGAGTTCGAGAGAGGACTCCGACTAGAGATTAGAATTTCGCTCGTCAGTCAGGGAGATTTGACGTATGCGCAGTCCTTGAACCGGGCTTTAAACATTGAGTCAATGTTGCCCGGGAAAACGATGCCACCGGACAGCCGACTGACGGAGGAAGAGGTAAGAAAATGGGAAGATCGAGGAAAGACAATCGGATGTTCCAAGGAACTAGCGGTCAATGATTCCGAGGAATCGGGTATTCGAGAAGAGAAAGGCAACCTTGGGAAGGAATTTCCAACCCATGCGGCATTAGGGTGGTGTGGAAAAACCTTGTGCCGAAATGCCGGAGGAATCATTTAGGCAAGTGCGAGAAAGGTAACGTTGAGTGTTATCGTTGTAGGAAGTCCGGACATTACGCCCGAGATTGTCCATTAGGAGGTCGGCGGTGCGGCCGCCATGTGAGGCGGCATCCACTCCAGCAGGTAGAACCAGCTCCGCGAGAACGAACCACAGCGCGAGGGTCACCTAGGCCAACAAACCAAAGGCCACCACGACAAGCAGGGTGTGCGCCTTGAATCGGCAGCGGCGACAAGCTCCGGAAATCTTGCGGTATAATCCATATGAGTGATATACCCTTTTAGCTTTGTTTGATCACAGGGAGCCTCACATTCTTTCATTTCGTGAATCGCGTGGGAGAGGTTAGGTTTGGTACCCAAGGAATCACAGAGTACCACAAATTAGCATCCCATCGGGGAAGTGCTAAAGGCAAAAGAGATATGCCGAACCAGAGATAGAAATCGTGGCGAAGGTCTTTGTCAATTTGCATGTCATCGAATGGAAGATTTCGATGTCATCTTTAACATGGAATTGTTGGAAAAGCACGGCAACTATCGTTGTCTCGAGAGAAGTTGCTTTTCAACAGCCGAAGGTGGTAGTTTGTTTCCATGGCATAAGGATGGGTGTTTGCGTGCTATGATCTCGGCGGTGAAGGCGGTGAGGATGATCGGGAAGGAAGCGGTCAAACTTTCTTAGTAAGTTTGACGAGGCACGATGAACCGCATAAGCAGATTGCAAGAGGAGCGGTGGTGTGTGAATATCCGGACGTGTTTCCGAGGACTTGCGGACTTGCCGCTTGATAGACAAGTGGAATTCACTATTGATCACGGAAGCAGGGAGAGCGCCCGATATCAAAGGCACCATCTGAGAATGGCACCTAAAGAATTGCAAGAACCGAAAGCGCAGTTGGATCTAGGTTTTATCCGACCTAGCGTGTCGCCGTGGGGAGCACTAGTTCTTTTCGTCAAGATGAAGGATGGGTCGATGAGAAGCCATCGTGGCGGCGCCGGCGAGGCAATTCTTGGAAAGGATGCGTTTGAAAGCAAGGCTAGAAGATAGCAAGGGTTTACTGAGCGAAGACAACGCTATTATTCCGAGGAAGGTTATGTATGCCACTCAATAGGAATTGAGAGATAAGATCATGAGTGAAGCTCATGAGGCACCATATACAGCTCATCTTGGAAGCACCAAAATGTACAGAGACCTTAAGAGGAACTTTTGGTGGGAAGGGATGAAAAAGAATGTAGCCACGTTTGTGGAACGTTGTTTGGCTAGTCAGCAAGTGAAAGCTGTGCACCAACGTCCGTCGGGTTTGTTGCAACCGCTACCAATCCCAGAGTGGAAATGGGATCATATCGGTATGGATTTTATGGTGAGTTGTCCAAGGTGGGTGCGAGGAAACACCGCTATATGGGTTGTCGTCGATGGACCGACGAAGTCAGCTCATTTCTTACCGATTCGGATGGCGTCACGGGTTAGATAAGCTTGCTCGACTTTCGTCGAGAAATTGTGCGGTTACATGGTGTGCGGTATCGATTCGTCGATCGTAACCCGAGGTTCACGTCGAGGTTTTGAGGAGTCTGCGGAAGCCATGGGGACCAAGCTAAATCTCGATCTGACCTTCCATCCCGGTGCGGACGGTCACTCGGAAAGGATGATTCGGTCTTGGAAGATATCTTTGCGACGATCGTGGCTAACGAGAGGAGGAAATTGGGAAGAGATACTATCTTTGGTGGAGTTTTCCTATAACAATAGTTATCGAGCCACCATAGGAATGGCTCCTATGTAGCGTTATGCGGAAGGAAGTGTCGATCGCCACTTTATTGGGACGGTGGACGAGAGAAAGATGTTAGGACCAAAGATGGTTCGTGAGACGATCGAGGTTATCGATCGATCAGCGAAGGATCAAGGAAGCTCGGAGACGGCGAGAAGTCCTATCGGAAAAGCATCGTCTGGATCTTCGAGTTCATGATCGGAGATCGCGTTTTCATAAGGTTTCCCGGCGAGAGGAGTCGTTCGTTTTGGGAAGCAAGGTAAGTTACACCGAGGTTCGCTTGGACCTTTCAAAGTTCTCAAAAGAATAGACCACATTGCCTATAGGCTAGCTTTGCCGCCTAACATCGGAGATGTGCGACGTGTTTCACGTTTCTCGATTGAGAAAGTGCGTGTTCGACCCAAAACACGTGATCAAGCATGACCAAGTGGTTCTTGCTCGGGATCCGAAAGTTAAGAAGAAGGCGTTGGCTATTTTGGAGCGAAAGTCGAGGTTGAGGAACAAGCAGATTCCGCTTGTGAAAGTGTTGTGGAATCACCATGGTGAAGAGGAAGCTACGTGGGAGTTGGAAGACAAGTTCAGGGCTCAGTACCCTGAGTTGTTTCCTTCACGTGTTTGAAATTTTGGGGACGAAATTTTCTAAGGAGGGAGGGATGTAATACCCCGTCCTTCCTGAGCATCAGGTTTGCTTGGCACGTTTTTCGAGAAAGGTCAAAAGGTTGACCTTTTTTTCGGTGATGCGACCATCACGAAACCTCAGGCGTTGTGAAGAGTGTCTTATGACGAATTCATAGACACTAAGCATGCAGGTTTTCGACCACCCATGAAGGTTTGGCACTCCGGGGAAGTTATCGAAAAACCGGACATTTCATGGGTCTTTTAAAAGCATATCTTGTTTATAGTCGTCATGTCCGGTATTTTATTTGGAGTCCATGGGTACCAAGTTTGCTAAATTTGAGTCCGTTTACAAAAGTTGCGTCATTTTGCGTTTTCGAAAAGGTCGCTATGCTAACATTGCTTTGACCCTCTTTTTCCTATAAATAGGAGGCTAGGGCCTTCATTTTCAACGTTCATTTCCTTCGTCTCTCTGTGTTTACTGGACGAGCCGAGCAGCCTCGATTCTGCTGCTGTCACTGGAGGAGTGGGGATCGAGCCATGAGGCTCGGGCGGCGCCATTGCGCTAACGCCGCCGCCACCACCGCCGATAAGCCCTCCCGGCAGCCCGTTTTCTTTTTGTCCTTTTCTTGTTTGATTCCGCCTTTTAGTAGATAGCATAGCATAGAACTCGGGATTCTAAAGGGACGGAAAGCGGCCGAGGCCGGCCAACCCACGAACCTCGCCGAATCGTCGCGATCGCCGCCCCTCGTCGCTGACGGTGGCCACCGAGTCACCACTCACGGGTCCTTTAAGTTTTGAGTTCCTGCCATGCATTCCACTAAAGTACCGATTTCGTTTTTACGCTTTTTCGTGTTTACGCGTGTCGGGATGTTTTCCGTTGCTTGAGTTTTCTAAAGGAGCACTGTAATACCCGTCTTTTCTAAGCACCAGTTTGTATGGCACGCTTTTGAGAAAGGTCAAAGGTTGACTTTTTGTATCGGTGATGCGACCGTCACGAAACATCGTGGCGTTGTGAAGAGTGTCTTGACACTAATTCATAGACACTAAGTATCTTTGGTTTTCACCACCCACGAAGGTTTGGCACTCCGGGAAGTTATCGAGAACCCCGACTTTTCATGGGTCTTTAAAAGCATATCTTGTTTATAACCGTTGTGTCCGGTATTTTATTTCGTGTCCATGGGTACCAAGTTTGCTAAATTTGGAGTATGTTAGCAAAGTTGCGTCGCTTATGCGTTTTAGAAAAAGGGCCATAATGCTTGACTGCTGCTACCAATCGCTTTTCCTATAAATAGGAGGCTAGGGCCTTCATTTTCAACGCTCATTTCCTTCGCCTCTCTCTGTTTACGGAAGAGCCGAGCAGCCCAGTACGCGAAGAGCCTGGAGGAGTGGGATCGAGTCGGGAGGCTCGGTGGCGCGCCTATTATTGGCCGCCGCCACCACCGCCGATCATCCCTCCCCAGCCCCGCTTTTCTGCTTTTGTCCTTTTCTTGTTTTGATTCCGCCTTTAGTAGATCGTATAGCATAGAACTCGGGATTCTAGCGACGAGATTTAGGAACGCCGTGAGGCCACCAATTTGGCCATTACCACCGCCGCCCATTGCCGTCGCCGCCGAGTGTGGGTCACGACGGTGGCCACCGAGCCACCTTTGCTCTGGGTCCTTTAGGTTTTGAGTTCCGTGCTATGCATTCCACTAAAGTACCGATTCCGTTTTTCGCTTTTCGCTTTACGCATGTCGGGATGTTTTCCGTTGCTCGAGTTTTCTAAAGGAAGACATGCCCGGTTATCCATTTTCAACATAGCTTGTCATTCCATGTTCGCCGTTATGCATATTGCTTATGTTTCCATTTTCATGCATCGATTTTGGATGGTTTATCCTAGATCCGAGGATAGCATCGATTTTGAAGCTTCTTCACCGCTAAGATTTGAGTCAACTTGCATGCATGCATATTTTGAAAGTACCTATTATAGGTCTTGATGCCTGAATATATTTCCTTTGCATCGAGTTGATTTGAAACCCGGAGAGTGCCAAATGCGGGTTCGTAAAGTCGAAACCCTAGTTTCTCACGATCTTGGTTTAGATCACGATGTTGCTTTGCTTTATGGGACGTGACCCCAAAGTTGTTCCGTCTTGTTACCGTGTACCTACCAAAGGCGATCGGTGAAGTCATCGGATCCGTAGATATCTCTCGGTTGACGTTTCGTCTGCTCGGTTGGGTTATATATGCTTATTTTGAATTATTTACTCGATATTTCAAAATAAAACATGTACGCCGTAAAATGTTTTGGTGAAGATATTACTGTTCTCTGATCCGAGATGTGGTTCTATTGTGCTTGTGCACGGATCTCTATTTGGTGGGTTGATCACCATCTTGAGTATTAATCTTATCTTGCATTACTTGTTATAAACCAAGATCATGTTTTCTGAGGTTATGATATCGATATTATTCTGTTGGTGGATTGTCTGCGCACCCCTCCCCTTCAGGATATGTCCTAGTTATTATGGAGATGCTGCCCGATTTCATGGTCACATCTTCTTATCATGTATGTTATATGTATCCCCCCCCTCCCCTTCTTCCCCGCTTCTTAACCCCCACCCCTAATCACACCCCGGCATCCGTGCCTTCCCTCGGGAATTAGGGCGTGACAACGTTGTATAAGAGAGCAGTTTTTCTGGCTTTGGGAATGTGTCATATTATTTGATATCAAAGCAGCTCATTTGCTTTATATCTTATCGTTCGTTGAAATTGAGTGTTTAGAACTTGTTCTTCTAAACTGCTTATCGTGCATGACTACCCTCACCACCGTCAGCCGCCTTCTTTAAAAAGGGGATGAGGTATGTGTTTATTTGCTGATGCTTTACGTGGTTACGTGATGCTTGATATGATCTTGGTTTCATGTGCTTTGGCATGGTAAGAGTTTACGTGATGTGGATGTTGAGGTGAGATGGATGTGGTATGGTTGGGTGTTGATGTGGATGTGGAAGTGATTTGTCGATGGGACGGAAGGGCCTATGCGACTGTGATGTGGAAATCATTTATATGATATGATGTGATTAATGTGATCACGTATGGTTGATGTAAGTCTATGTGTTTACATAGCAACGCGTTGTTGATTGAAAAACTTGTTTATTTTGATAAACGAGTGCTTGTAAGTGAATCATGTAATTGTTTACGTGATTATTGTTATGAATATCCATATCGATGTTGATATGTGTCTAAAGTGAATATGTGTCTCAAGACATGATTACCCAGATGATGAGGCGTAAAAAGAAGCGTGAATATTTGTTGTTATTTTGATGAACTAACATGTAGGTTTATGGATATTCGCGGCCCGCATAACGCCGGTTAAGATCCCACAGGATGGATGAGCAGATCCGTAAGTTCAGGGAATGTACCAGGAATGTCCATGAGCCGTTGGGAGTATTTCTGGGGAGATTTGTTTGATTGTGGAGAAAGATCCGAGACAGTGGGAAAGTATCAGAGTATGAAGCTTACTATCGGTTGATGCAGAGGCTACCAACAGGTTGGCGGCCGTGGGCGAAAGCAAGGATACGTGATGTTCGAGACGGGATCCTATCACCGTGCACCTTACCTTGGATTTCACCGAGTTCGCTGCTCGAGTATGGAGACAAGGACCGATCATCGAGTATACCATCCGAGGAGGATGTGATAGCAAGGCATGTTCGAGGATCGATCCGCATTGATGATAGGGATGATGTTCCCAAGAGCCTTTGGGAGAGCGACCATCGCTCGACGATCACCAAGCGTCCAGATACACCACCACTACACCTCCATCGACGATCCTTACCTTCCGAAGGACCCGAACGATTTTGAGGCGAGAACCTCCGGGCGAGAGATTGTCCATCCGGCGGTGGCGGGGAAGAAGCCCAGATCGAAATCTTCATGCCACCGAACAAGATCGAGTTGGCATCCGAAGGAGACTACGAGGAGGAAGAGACCCGAGGAGGACGAGGATGATAGTGAGGCTCGAGAGGACCCGGTGATCGGATAGCCGATGACTACGATGAGGTCGAGCATGTTGAGGAAGGGCAAGCACCGAGATGTGATTCAGTACGCTTTCACCCGATACTCGTGCAATCGTAGCGCGACTTGATGAGATCATACCCACGAGACTTGCTTCCATGCAGATCGCCACCAAGCCGGCGGCCGAATCCAAGCCACGATAGGAAGAGAGAGAGGATGAGGAAAGGCGTAATGGGACCGTTGAGACAAGCGGAGTAGTGGACATATATGGGGAACGAGATCAAGCCGTGAGTATGTACGATGATAGTCGCAGATGCCTTTAGCATGGACGAGCGACATCTTTTAGCGATAACGGAGTCGATTCTTTTGCTCATATCGACCTTTTGGTGACATACCTTGATCTTGTATTTTGACGATCCTTCATTGTGTTGGATAAAACTAATACTAACGCATACATATGACGAATGTTTCGCTTTGATGCTTATATGTGATATGAGCTATGTGATGATGATATATGATCTATGTGGTATGTGGTGATGTTATGTGAGATGCATAACGATGATATGTTGACAGGATTGCATGATTATATGTGATCGTGCGTGATATGTGACATATGTGATGATATTTGATATGGGTGATGATGTATGTTGTGCGATGATACCCGGTTATCTATGCGAACGTGTTTCTAATGTTTCAACGTCAGTACAGAATGCCGAGAACAAGGAACCAGAGAAACAATAACGTGGAAGAAGCCCAAGAACCACCTTTGGTTCACGAGATGCGATCGAGAGTTTTGGTAGGAATCCCCTACGTTCGACGGTCTCGGCGAACCGATCGACGACAACGGATACGATCCACGAAAGGATCTTGAATACATCGGTGTGAAGAAGCGAAGCTGAATTGCGCGATCTTTCGACTAACCGATGAGGCTGATTTACGGTGGGAATCCGTGAGGAGAACCACAACACCGGAGACGGTGGGGAAGGTATCGTGGGAAGATTTCGAGGAAGAACTAATGGAAAAGTATGTGCTGGCGTCTACAGCAGAGAAAAAAACGAAGTTACGGAATCTTCGCGAGGATGAAGGGCGGTCACCGAGTACGATCGCTCGTTCAATAAATGCATCGCGTTATGCTACGCACTGGTCAAGACAGAGGTCGCTAGGGCGACGAGTTCAGAGAGGACTCGGGCCGAGATCGAATTTCGCTCGTCGATCGGGAGATCGGCGTATCGCGATCCCCTGAATCGGGCGTTAAACATTGAGTCAATGTTGCCCCAGAGAGAACGATGGCACCAGTCGACCAAATGACGGAGGAAGAGGAAGAGGAAATGGGAAGATCGAGGGAAAGGCAACCAGGTGTTCCATGGGAACCCGAGCGGTCCAGTGATTCCGAGGAATCTGGGTAATCAGGAAAGAGGAAGGCAACCTTGGGGAAGGAATTTCCAACCCATGAGGCAGGGTGGAGAAAAACCTTGGTGCCAGAAATGCCAGAGGAATCATTTAGGCGAGTGCAGGCAAGGTAACGTTGAGTGTTATCGTTGTAGGAAGTTTGGACATTACGCTCGAGATTGTCCATTAGGAGGTCCAGCAGTGCAGCCACCAGTGAGACAGCATCCAGCTCCGCAGAGGCAAAACCAAGTCATGGGGACAAACAATGGGCAGGAGGTCACCCTAGGCCAAGAAACCAAAGGCCACCTCAACAAGCAAGGGTGCACGCTTTAAATCGGCGGAGCAGCTCAAGCTCCGGAAATCTTGCGGTATAATCCATATGAGTAATATACCCGTTTTGCTTTGTTTGATACAGAGCCTCACATTCTTTACGTCTCGAGAATCGCGTGTGAGAGGTTGGGTTTGGTACCCAAGAAATCACAGTACCACTCGAAATTAGCATCCCATCGGGAAGTGCTAAAGCGAAAAGAGATATGCCCGAACCAGAGGTAGAAATCGTGGCGAGAAGGTCTTTGTCAATTTGCATGTCATCGGAATGGAAGATTTCGATGTCATCTTTAGCATGGATTGGTTGGAAAAGCACGGGCAACTATCGTTATCTCGAGAGAGTTGCTTTTCGAACAACGTAGGGTGGAAGTTTATTTCCACGGCATAAGGATGGGGTTTGCGTGCGATGATCTCAAAGACCGAAGGCGGTGAGGATGATCGGGAAGTCACAAACTTTCTTGGTGAGTTTGACAGGCGGGATGAACAGCTGATCGCCTCCCTTTTCACATGTAAAGGTGTATATAGAAGGTAAGCGTATCGTATCCACAGGATTATGTCTGAAAACACGAAGCTAGCGCAACGATAATTCATCATTATTCAAACACGAAAAAGGGTGAAAGGTTTAAAGGCTTGAATTTAATCCAAAGCGTATGTAACCAAGCGTAAATATAAAATAACATGAAACAAACACTCGGATGGTAAAAGCAGATAAGAGAGACTAACCACAGGGATGCATTAATCCTATCCACAACGTATGTTTATCCTGTTCCTATTAGCCAATTTTAATCCGACAAGATGGAAGATCAAAATATAACCAACAACTTCAATTACGACAATTATGGCGGTAGATTACGAGTTTTCCTTACCATTCTAGGTGAAAACAAGTAACTCCAAAAGGATCACTAAGAATATGGTTCCTCTGAATATCCTATCTCAGCCACGACTCAAGAACTTATTAGTATCATGCATTCAAGATCGATTGACAATTAATACAATTACGTAATTAACCGACAACTAGATATGCATCAAGATTGATCGTAAATCAACACATATAAATAAGCACCAAGAATCATGAATCAATGCCTGGAAGGTAAATAGCGATAACAGAAATCACAACATATAGGATCGAATCATGCAAACCCTATGATTAGTACGGAATTTTAGCTACGCATAATTAAATTACCAAAGCAATAAATAATTAAATAAAACATAAATTAAGATAGATAGATAAAACCGTAAGAATCACGAAGAACAATTGTAGCGACTTGAATCAGGAAGAAATTACGAATTCTAATACTAAACTATGAAATTGGATTGAAAATACTTAAAGAAAAACTAAACTAAATTAAGCGGAAAAGAACTTGCAAAAGAAAATAAAGAAGAATTTGTGTTACGCTTTCTGGAATGGTGTTGAATGGTGTCTTTAAACTCTGCTCTATCTCCTATTTATAATAAAACATAAGCTCCTTTTTCATAAATTCCCCAATCTATTCTCGACTGATTCAATCTATCCTGACTCGATTCAATCCTATTATGACTCGGATTAGAAGTATACATGGACTAGGTGTCTCAAATTGCTGAAAATTCATGATTTCTCGCGAGTTTTGCCCTTGCGACCTTAGGTCGCGAGCAAAACTCATGAATCGTCTTTCTCGGCTGCACGCGCGACTTGTTGTTCGCTCCATTCTCTCTCGTCCGGACTCCGATTACAATCCGTTTGCGCCTCTGGACTCCTATTGAGATGCTCTTTAACATAGTAAACTTTTACATCCATCCTTATCAAATCAATTTTATTATATTCAACGTCGTTTTCAAATGCTTTTCTTCGCATGAGCTCGCGATGGGCTATTGATTCCTCTTTATTGTGATCCACCTTTTGACATTAAAACCTATGCTAAAATGACATGAAATACACACGGCATAATATCTTCCAAGGTAAACATAAATATATCAAAAGATAACTCAAAAGATCACTTATCACTTAGAAACGAAGCGAATATAGCCTTATAAATCATGTAAAATGAAACATCAACTCCCCCAACTTACCCTTTTGTTTGTCCTCAAACAAATTTAAACAAGAGAGAGGCGACCGAGAGACAGGTAAAGAGTCGAGCGATAAAAGCAATAAGCCTCGAGGCAATGCGCAATAAGCGATTCACTCAAATGAATCAAATCACAACATCTTCGTTCAACTCCACACATCATCATAATCATAAGCACAAGCCTTCTCAAACTTGAATCCTCACGACATGGATATATATATACGAAAACTCAAACACTCAAGTGTATCAAGGAGGATATGTATACTCTCAAAGTTTAAAAACACATGGAATCTACCATAGGCTTGCAAATCGTCTAATTCTCCATTGCTCAAATATGTGCTCAAGAACCAAGATCAAAAGGTCTTATAAAGTTTATAATGTAGCTCTTTGGTAAGGTAAGATATATTTAGGCTAAGTGACTCATAATCCCATAGTGAAAAACACCATAAGTATCACAAGACATAATTCCCAAATTTTCACAATTTATTTCAATTTTCCATACCAAGAAGTCATTTTCTTTAGAACTTCATAATTATTATAGAAGTGATAAACATCTCAATGCACTAATTACTTACCCACTTATGTTCTTTTCACACACTTGGGTCATTTTTTTTTTTATTGAACTTATATGGGTAAGCAACTATTTTTAATAATCACTTTCATCATTTATTTCCTTTCCTTTCTTTTTCTCAACCCTCAATTTCAAGCAACTAAATATCATACTAACAACATAACCCAACCCATGGCTATATGAACAAAAATAGGTAGGCTCAAACGGGGGCTCGTCAAGGATAATAAAATACGAGGTTAGTGTTTGGATAGTGTAGGCTAAGAAAAGAATGCCTAATATCATCTCATAATTCTTAAGCACATCAATGCAACCTCGAAAAGAACCGAGCAAGTTCTAGAAACACATGCTATTTCAAACTATTCACACGAGAAAGAAACAAGACCGAAAAGATATGACGATTAAGCTCAAGTCTCACAAGTTTCAAAATGTGATCAAGTTCTCAAAGGCTCAATACTCACAATAATCATAACATGCTTAGTCTCACAAAATCAGTTGCAATAAATTTTCTAATAAAACAATTCTCATCATCGGTGCTCGTCATTCAACTCGACCCACAAAATGCATACAAAACCCAAACACGAAAAACAAAACAAACACAAACAAAAGAAAAATGCAACAAAAACTAAAAAAACAAACCAAAACAAAGAAAACATTGGGTTACCTCCAACAAGTGCTAAATTTAAATGTCTTTAGCTAGACCAATACTAACCTCGATCAATCGCGATTTGGCGTGATCTTCTTACCAAATCTTTGCTTGCCTCCATATTTTGCGTTATTGCAGACCACCACCGAGTGTGGAAGTGGCCTCCCAAACTTGAACAAGTCACCTTGAGTTCCATGTCGAGTCCATCTTTTCTTTGTAGCACCCTTGTCAACTAGTCGGTTGACATCCAAGCTCGAGATTTGGCTAGCTACAACAGTGGTGATTGAATGACACTCTTCATGCTCTGCACTATCGTGTCGCGGGATGGCGTCGTAGATTGAGATTTTCAGCTTCTCATCGTTAACACGAAAAGTTAGATCACCTTCACACACGTCAATTAAAGCACGACCAATTGCTGAAAAGGCTACCCAACATTAGTGGTTGATTTTAAATTCAGAATGTCTAAAATAATAAAATGCTGCTGGAAAGACAAAATCCGAACTCTTACCAACACATCCTCAACTATCCCTTAGGGTATGCGGTGACACATCGACCATCATTAACTAAATGGAGGTCTTCTTCGGTTTGCCCAGCCTAGCGATTGAACACATTTAACGGCATCGGTTTATGCTCGCCCTAAATCACACAACACGTTGGGAACGTGTGCTCGCAATCGCACTCCAAAAAGGAAGCTCCCGGATCTTTCTGCTTGGTGGCAATTTTCTCTCGCAAGATAGCACCGCATTCTTCGAGAGGTTGATCTTGTCAAATTTCCCAAACTTCTTCTTATTCGCCACTGCATCTTTGAGAAATTTGACGTATCCGGGCATATTCCGAAGCGCTTCAAAGAGATGTATGGTGATGTTTACTTTCTGGAACATCTCTTTGAATCGGGTAAACTCCTCGTCATATTTCATCTTGACTAGTCGATCGAAAATGGAACCGGAGGAGTGTACGCGAATTGAATTCGAGGCCTCATCGGTTGACCTCGCGATCAATGGGCGGTCGCGAGGTGTCTCGCTCTGCGGCAGAAACCTCCTTCGCGTTCGAACTTATGTGCGCCGGGTCGTTCGCTAACAAATCTGGGCGGGCATAATGATGGCTCATGGTCGCTCATGTTGGGCGCTTGCTCGATCGCGAGCCGTGGGGGAAATTTCGACTCTCACGATCGGGCTCGCGATCGCGAGCTCGATCGCGAAGTCTCGCTCGGTTACTTTCTTGCTTCGTTTGGCTCGGGTAAGCTTGTCCACTTCCGTCTCGATGGCGAAACATTGATTTTCGGGTTCACCTCCAGTACACTCGGAAATTGGCGGTCTTTTGTAGTGCATTCAACTGCACGGCTACTTGACCAACTGATATTCCAAAATCTTCATATGCTTTCCCATAGCCGTCACAGTGGACTCCAAATGATTAATCTTCTGCCCGGTGTTGCTTATAAATGAGTTCTGGTTCGTCGTCAATTGTTGGTTGCTTACAACCAACTGCTGCATCATGTCCTCTAGACTCGGCTTCTTCGTCTCTTGAATCACTCCATTCTGAATCGAACACGGCGGAGGTCGTTGAAAGATTATTATCGTTGGCGTGACGAGAAATTTGGATGATTCATTATTTGCATTGTATGCGGATTCCCCATGATTCCTCTCGATTGATGTGGTTGACCTCTTACGTCTCGATCGACTCTTGAAAAGAGTGAATTGCTTCATCACCGTCGTATTTGAATCGGTCTCGATACCGCTGCTTTAACCATTGGCGTTCTCTCGTTGGCCATTGATAACTATTTGCCGCCATCTCTTCTATGATGCGACCGCCTCTCTACACGATTCAATAAACATCCACCGCCAGCGCATCCACTATACTCCCACCAGAACTGTGTGATCTGCGCTCTTTGGAGAATCCGTGTTGTGGGCACTTTCTCAATAGGCCCTAAATCGCGCCCACGACTCGAACAATGACTCATCTCCTAGCCGGGAGAGTGGGAGATCTCGGCGATGATTTTCCTTTGGCTGGCGGAAAATACTTTGAGAGGAACTTTCGCAAAGATCCCCCAGCTGCTTATGCCCATGCGGTCCAAACTCTTGAACCACTCCTTCGCTTTGGTTGCAGAGAGAATCCGAACATGCGCATCCGATCGTGTCTTGTGGCACCCCATTCTCATTTGATGGTGTCACAAATGTCGAGGAATGTCTCAAGATGTGCATTCGGTCCTCTGTGACTCCTCCCCAAGCGCTCTCCTTGTACCATCTTGATTAGGGCTTTAACTCGAAGTTGTTTGCATTGACTTAAGACCCCATCCACCTCCTTGGAATTGTTCGGTGGGAGGTCGGTACATATAATTGGTCTGTCTCGCTCGAGCGGGGACTAGGAGTCCCATATTCGCCATCTGGCGCGCCTGCATTTCTGAAATCGGCTAACATCGTCGGCAGCTTGCTCGGGAGGAATGCCCTGTTACGTGGATTAGCGCCATTGCAGCCCGTCTCTTCTCTCGTCCTCTTCTCCTTTGAGAGCTTTCGATCTCGGGATCTAGTAATATTTCGGAGGTCCACGAGATCTTGTGCGCATAAACTACACGAGAAAAGAGAATTCAGCTCGGTAACAATAAATAAATAATATAAAATATAACTTGATTAATAAATCCAAATCGTCAAATTATTCCTATGCAATCTTTGATCCCGACAGCGGCGCCTAAATTTGATCGCCCTTTTCACACGTAAAGGTGTATATAGAAGGTAAGTGAGTATCGTATCCACGAGGATTGTGTCTGAAAACACGGCTATCTCAACGATAATTCATCATTATTGAAACACGCACGAAAAAGGGTGAAAGGTTTAAAGGCTTGAATTTAATCAGCGAGATGTAACCAGCGAAATATAAAATAACGTAAACAAACACTCGGATGGTAAAAGCAGATAAGAGAGACTAACCACAGGGATGCATTAATCCTATCCTGGCAACGATGTTTATCACATTCCTATTAGCAATTTTAATCCGAACAAGATGGAAGATCACAAATATAACCAACAACTTCATTACGACAATTGCGGCGATTACGAGTTTTCCTACCATTCTGGGTGAAAACAAGTAACTCCAAAAGGATCACTAAGAATATGCTTCCTCTGAATATCCTATCTCGCCTACGACTCAAGGCTTATTCGTATCATGCATTCAGATCGATTGACAATTAATACAATTACGTAATTAGCAGACAACTAGATATGCATCAAGATTGATCGAAATCAACACATATAAATAAGCACCAAGAATCGTGAATCGATGCCCTGGAAGGTAAATAGCGATAACGAAATCACAACATATAGGATCGAATCATGCAAACCCTAGGATTAGTATAGAATTTTAGCTACGCATAATTAAATTACCAAAGCAATAAATAATTAAATAAAACATAAATTAAGATAGATAGATAAAACCGTAAGAATCCACGAAGAACAATTGTAGCGACTTGAATCAGGAAGAAATTACAATTCTAATACTAAACTATGAAATTGGAATGAAAATACTTAAAGAAAAAGCTAAACTAAATTAAGCGGAAAAGAACTTGCAAAAGAAAATAAAGAAGAATTTGTGTTCTGCTCTGGAATGGTATTGAATGGTGTCTTTAAGCTACTGCTCTATCTCCCTATTTATAATAAAACATAAGCTCCATTTTTCATAAATTCCCCAATCCTATTCTCGACTGATTCAATCCTATTTTGACTGGGATTAAGTATACATGGACTAGGTGTCTCAAATTGCTGAAAATTCATGATTTCTCGCGAGTTTTGCCCTTGCGATTTTAGGTCGCGAGCAAAACTCGCGAATCGCCTTTTCGGCTGCAGCGACGACCATTTGTTTAGCTCCGTTCTCTCGTCCGGACTCAATTACAATCTGTTTGCGCCTCGGACTCCTATTGAGATGCTCTTTAACATAGTAAACTTTGTACATCCATCCTTATCAAATAAATTTCATCATATTCAACGTCGTTTTCAAGCGATTCTTCGCATGAGCTCGCATGACTGGTATTGATTACTCTTTATCGTGATCCACCTTTTGACATTAAAACCTATGCTAAAATGACATGAAATACACGGCATAATATCTTCCAAGGTAAACATAAATATATCAAAAGATAACTCAAAAGATCACTTATCACTTAGAAACGAAACGAATATAGCCTTATAAATCATGTAAAATGAGACTTATCAGCATAGCGATTGCGAAGAGAGCCGATGGTTTGTGAATATCCGGACGTGTTTCCGAGGACTTGCGGGTTTACTGATAGACAAGTGGAATTCACTATTGATCCGGAACCGGGGAGCAAGACCGATGTCAAAGGCACCATACTGAATGACACCTAAAGAATTGCAAGCGAAAGCGCGATTGCGAGTTGTTGGATCTAGGTTTTATCCGACCTAGCGTGTCGCCGTGGGGAGCGCCAGATTACTGTTCGTCAAGAAGAATGATGGATCGATGAGAAGCCATCGTGAGCGCATAGCGAGAAGGCGAGTTCTTTGAAAGGATGCATCTGAAAGCAAGGCTAGAAGATAGCGAGGGGTTCACGCAGGCGAAGATAACGCTATTATTCCGAGGAAGGTTATGTGCCACTCAATAGGGAATTGAGAGATAAGATCATGAGTGAAGCTCATGAGGCACCATACTCTGACTCGTCACAAGCACCAAAATTCTGAGACCTTAAGAGGAACTTTTGGTGGGAAGGAATGAAAAGGATGTAGCAGCGTTTGTGGAACGTTCTTTGGCTTGTCGCCAAGTGAAAGCTTTACACCAACGTCCGTCGGGTTTGTTGCAACCGCTACCAATCCCGAGTGGAAATGGGATCATATCGGTTTGGATTTTGTGGTGAGTTTTCCAAGGTCGGTAGCGAGAAACACACCGCTATATGGGTTGTCGTCGATCGTACGAAAGCCAGCTCATTTCTTACCGATTCGGATAACTTACGGGTTAGATAAGCTTGCTCAACTTTACGTTAGAGATAAATGCGGTTACATGGTGTGCGGTATCGATTACGTCGAGATCGTGACCGAGGTTCACGTCGAGTTTTGGAGAAGTCTGAGAAGCCGTGGGGACAAGTGAATCTCGATCTGACTTTCCATCCTCGGTGACGGTCGGTCGGAAAGGACGATTCAGGTCTTGGAAGATATCTCATGCGGCGATCGTGGCGATAGAGGAGGAAATTGGGAAGAGATACTACCTTTGATGGAGTTTGCCTATAACAGCAGTTATCGAGGCCATCATAGGAATGGCTCCCTATGAGCGTTATGCGGAAGGAAGTGTCGATCGCCACTTTATTGGGGCGAAGTGGGCGTGAGAAGATGTTAGGACGAGAGATGGTTCAGCAGACGGTCGAGGTTATCGATCGGATCAGCGAAGGATCAAGGAAGCTCGGGGCGAGCGAAGTCCTATGCGGACAAGCGTCGCCGGATCTTGATTCATGATTGGAGATCGCGTTTTCCTTAAGGTTTCCCCGACGAGAGGAGTCGTTCGTTTTGGGAAGCGAGGTGAGATTCTGACCGAGGTTCGTTGGACCTTCGAGTTCTTGAGAGAATAGGCCCCGTTGCCTATAGGTTAGCTTTGCCGCCTAGCATCGGAGATGTGCGGCGTGTTTCACGTTTCTCGCTTGAGAAAGAACGTGTTCGACCCAAACATGTGATCAAGCATGACCAAGTGGTTCTTGCTCGGGATCCGAGTTACGAGGAGAGCCCACGGTGGCTATCTTGGAACGAAAGTCGAGGAGTTGAGGAACAAGCAGATTCCGCTGGTGAAAGTGTTGTGGAATCACCATGGCGAAGAGGAAGCTACGTGGGAGTTGGAAGACAAGTTCAGGGCTCAGTACCCTGAGTTGTTTTCTCCACGTGTTTGAAATTTCGGGGACGAAATTTTTCTAAGGAGGGAGGGATGTAATACCCCGTCTTTTCTAAGCACCAGGTTTGTATGGCACATTTTTCGAGAAAGGTCAAAAGGTTAACTTTTTGTTTCGGTGATGCGACCGTCACGAAACATCAGACGTTGTGAAGAGTGTCTTGTGACGAATTCATAGACACTAAGTATGCAGGTTTTCGACCACCCACGAAGGTTTGGCACTCCGGGGAAGTTATCGAGAAACCGGACATTTCATGGGTCTTTAAAAAGCATATCTTGTTTATAGCCGTTGTGTCCGGTATTTTATTTCGTGTCCATGGGTACCAAGTTTGCTAAATTTGAGTCCGTTTGTAAAAGTTGACGCTTTTGCGTTTTGAAAAGGGCAGCTTGCAAGCAATGCAGACCCACCTTTCCTATAAATAGGAGGCTAGGGCCTTCATTTTCAACGTTCATTTTCTTCATCTCTTTGTTTACGGAAGAGCCGAGCAGCTCAGTGCAGCTGCGGGCTTTGGAGGAGTGGGGATCGAGCCGGGAGGCTCGGCGGCGCGCCATTCTTGCCGCTTGCCACCCCACGATCATCCCTCCCGGTAGCCCCATTTTTCTGTTTTGTCCTTTTCTTGTTTTGATTCCGCCTTTTAGTAGATCGTATAGCATAGAACTCGGGATTCAAAGGACGAAGCGGCGAAAACGGCCGCAGGCCAATTAGCCATTACCGCCGCCCATTGTCGTCGCCATGTGTGTTGTGGCCGCCGATTTGGTGGCCACGAACCAACTTTGCTCTGGTCCTTTAGGTTATGAGTTACAGGCTATGCATTCCACTAAAGTACCGATTTCATTTTTCTGTTTTTCGCGTTTCTGCATGTCGGGATGTTTTCCGTTGCTTCGAGTTTTCTAAAGGAAGTACATGCCCGGGTTATCCATTTTCAACATAGCTTGTCATTCCATGTTCGTCGTTATGCATAGTGCTTATGTTTCCATTTTCATGCATCGATTTTGGATGGTTTATCCTAGATCTGAGGATAGGCATCGATTTTTGAAGCTTCTTCGCTGCTAAGATTTGAGTCAACTTGCATGCATGCATATTTTGAAAGTACCCTATTATAGGTCTTGATGCCTGAATATATTTCCTTCGCATCGAGTTGATTTGAAAACCGGAGAGTGCCAAACGCGGGTTCGAGAAAGTCGAAACCCTAGTTTTTCTGATCTTGGTTTGGATCACGATGTTTCTTTGCTTTGTGGGGTGTGCCCCAAAAGTTGTTCCGTCTTGTTACAGTACCTACCGGTCGATCGGTGAAGTCATCGATCCGTAGATATCTTTCGGTTGGCGTTTTAAATACTGCTCGGGTTGGGTTATATATGCTTATTTTGAGTTATTTACTACGATATTTCAAAATAAAATATGTACGCCGTAAAATGTTTTGGTGAAGTTATTACTATTCTCTGATCCGAGATGTGGTTCTATTGTGCTTGTGCACGGATCTCTATTCGGTGGGTTGATCACCATCTTGAGTATTGATCGTGAGGGATAGACCCAGAACACGTGGTTATGGTTACGAAGGGATAGACCCGGAAGTCCACACGAAATGGTAATGAGGTGGTTATGGTTACGACGGATTTGACCCAAGTCCACACCGAGTTAGCCATTTGGATACGTTAGGCATGGGTCTGATGGATATGTTCGGGCCGAGATATTGTGGGTCGGGTGGAAATTTTCGGGCGAATGAATGAGATTTGATGGGCTGGCGGGATCGTTCCGATCCGTGGTTGTTTGGTTCTATGATGAGAACAACAATAATAACGGATCGGTGTCAAAAAAAAATCTATTTTGCTTACTTAGAAGTGGATTTACGTTTAAAACCTTCTAAGGTAAGTGCTCGAACACGGCATCATGATTCTTTTGATTTATGATAAAACCCGGTGAAAAGCGCTATTACTCACCCCAAACTCTTTTCAAATCTTTTCACAGATGGAGGAGGGTTGGACGGACGGCCAGAGTGGTGGAGCTGCGGGTTCTTCATGCTATGCTTCAGCGATGTTGTGTTATATCGTATTCGATGTTGATGTATTCTTGTCCCTTGTTTTGCTCTCGATTGGGAACAAGATTTGCTATTATGTTATTATGTTGTGAGTCTCGATACAAGCATGCTATGTGGTTGACCGGTCTAGTCAACAGGGTGTAATGCTATTTTGCTTTCTTGCATTACTTGTTATAAACCAAGATCATGTTTTACGAGGTTATGATATCGATATTATTCTCTTGGTGGATTATGCATGCACCCTCCCTTTCGGATATGTCCTAGTTATAGAGGAGATGCTGCCCGATTTAATGGTCACATCTTCTTATCATGTATGTTATATGTATCCCCTCTTCCCCGACTTAACCCCCACCCCTAATCACACCCCGACATCCGTGTCTTCCCTCGGGAATTGGGGCGTGACAAGTACATGCCCGGGTTATCCATTTTCAACATAGCTTGTCATTCCATGTTCATCGTTATGCATATTGCTTATGTTTCCATTTTCATGCATCGATTTTGGATGGTTTATCCTAGATCTGAGGTTAGGCATCGATTTTTGAAGCTTCTAAGATTTGAGTCAACTTGCATGCATGCATATTCTGAAAGTACCCTATTATAGGTCTTGATGTCCTGAATATATTTCCCTTCTGCATCGAGTTGATTTGAAAACCCGGAGAGTGCCAAATGTGGGTTCAGAAAGTCGAAAACCCCCGTTTTGCTTCAATCTTCGTTTGGATCACGATATTGCTTTGCTTTGTGGGATGTGAACCCAAAAGTTGTTCGGTATTGTTACCAGGTACCTACCAGTGCAATCGGTGAAGTCATCGGATCCGTAGATACCTCCCGGTTGACGTTTTAGATACATTCGAGTTGGGTTATATATGCTTATTTTGAGTTATTTACTCGATTTTCAAAATAAAACATTTGCGCCAGTAAAATGTTTTGGTGAGATTATTCTTTTCTACGATCCGAGATGTGGTTCTATTGTGATTGTGCACGGATCTCTATTCGGTGGGTTGATCACCATCTTGAGTATTGATCGTAAGAGGATAGACCCCGAACACGTGGTTATGGTTCTGATGGGGATTGACCCCGGAAGTCCACATGGAAATGGTAATGAGGTGGTTATGGTTCTGACGGGGATTTGATCCCTGAAGTCCACACCGAGTTAGCCAGCTGGATACGTTCCGGGCATGGGCTGACTAGATATGTTCCGGGCCGAGATATTGGGGGCTGGCTGGATATGTTCCACTGGATATGTTCCAGGCCGAATGAGATGAGATGGGCTGGCGGGATACGTTCCGAGCCGTGGTTCTTTGGTTCTATGATGAGAACAGAAGTAATAACGGATCAGGCATCGAAAAACGAAAAATCTATTTTGCTTACTTAGAAGTGTGATAAGCCTCATTTTTACATGATTTATAAGGCTTTATTCGTTTCGTTTCTAAGTGATAAGTGATCTTTTGAGTTGTCTTTTGATATATTTATGTTTACCTTGGAAGATATTATGCCGTGTGTATTTCATGTCATTTTAGCATAGGTTTTAATGTCAAAAAGGTGGATCACGATAAAGAGGAATCAATAGCTCAATCGCAAGCTCGTGCGAAGAAGAACTGTTTGAAAACGACGTTGAATATGATGTAATGGATATGAAAAATATGGATGTTCAAAGTATACTTTGTTAAAGAGCATCTCGATAGGAGTCCTTAGGCGCAAACGGATCGCAATTCGGAGTCCGGACGAGAGAGCGGAGGCAAGCGCGAAGTCGCGCGCAGGGAATTATGCCTCGCGAGAAACGCTCGCGACCGTTGGTCGAGATGCTTGGTCGCGAGGATGAGCGAGATTTCAGCAATTTTGACGTCGCAACCTTCTTTCGCGTGAATGGCTCGCGGGATAAGTCGCCTAGGGTTGCGTGATTTATATATATACGCAAATATCAAGCATGAATTGGAGTGGGATTTGGACGATAGTTTTGGGAATTGATTAGAATCAAAATAGGATTGGTGAATTCTGAGAAAAGGAGCTTGGGTTTTAATATAAATAGGAGATAGATCGATGGTTTAAAACACCATTCGGAAGCGAGAACATAAATTCTTCTTTATTTTCTTTTGCAAGTTCTTTTCCGTTTAATTTAGTTTAGCTTTTTCTTTAAGTATTTTTCATTCCAATTTCATAGTTTAGTATTAGAATTTAGAATTTCTTCCTGATTCAAGTCACTACAATTGTTCTTCGTGGATTCTTACGGTTTTATCTATCTATCTTAATTTATATTTTATTTAATTATTTATTGCTTTGGTAATTTAATTATGCGTAGCTAAAATTCCGTCTTGATCTAGGGTTTGCATGATTCGATCCTATATGTTGTGATTTACATTATCGCTATTTACCTTCGGGCATTGATTCATGATTCTTGGTGCTTATTTATATGTGTTGATTTCGATCAATCTTGATGCATATCTAGTTATCGGTTAATTATGTAATTGTATTAATTGTCGATCGATCTTGAATGCATGATATGAATAAGCCTTGAGTCGTAATGAGATATGATATTAGTAGGAAGCATATTCTTAGTGATCCTTTTGGAGTTACTTGTTTTCACCTAGAATGGTAGGAAAACTTGTAATCTCTTGCCGCAATTGTCGTAATTGAAGTTGTTGGTTATATTTGTGATCTTCCATCTTGTCGGATTAAAATTGGCTAATAGGAACAGGATAAACATACGTTGTGGATATGATTAATGCATCCCTAGGGTTAGTCTCTCTTATCTGTTTTATCTTCCGTGTGTTTATTGTTTTGTTTTATTTTCTGCATGGTTACGCCTGCTTTGGATTAAATTCCGAAGCCCTTAAACCTTTCACCCTTTTTCTGTGCTTGAATAATGATGAATTATCGTTGAGCTAGCTTCTGTGTTTTCGCATTACAATCCATGTGGATACGATACTCGACTTACCTTCTATATACACCTTTTACGTGTGAAAAAGGGAGGGATCAAATTTTGGCGCCGTTGCCGGGGATTGTTAAGATTACATAGGAATAGTTTGACGATTTGGATTTATTAATTCAAGTTATATATTATTATTTATTTATTGTTACCAGAGCTGAATTCTCTCTTTTCTCAGGTAGTTTATGCGTACAAGATCTCAGGGACCTCCTGAAATATTACTAGATCCCGAGATCGAAAGCTCTCAAAGGAGAAGAGGACGAAAGAAGAGACGGGCTGCAATGGCAGCTAATCCAACGAACGGGGGCATTCCTCCGGAGCAAGCTGCACGCATGTTAGCGATTTTGCGAGATGCGGCGCGGATGGCGAATATGGGACTCCTAGTCCTGCTCGGAGCGAGACCTCTGAATTATATGTACCGACCTCCCACTGAACAATTCCAAGGAGGCGGATGGGGCTCGGAAGTCAATGCAAACAACTTCGAGTTAAAGTCGGCCCTAATTAGCATGGTACAAGGAGAGCAGTTTGGGGTAGGAGTCACAGAGGACCCGAATGCGCATCTTGAGACATTCCTCGACACTTGTGACACCATCAAAGCAGAATGGGGTGCCACAAGACACGATTCGGATCGCATGTTGGATTCTCTGCCTTGATCGGTGAAGGAGTGGTTCAAGAGTTTGGACCGCTGGGCATAAACAATTGGGGATCTTTGCGAAAAGTTCCTCTCAAAGTATTTTCCATGACCAAAGCCCGAAAATCATCGCGAGATCTCCCACTTCTCCCGGATAGGAGATGAGTCATTGTTCGAGTCGTGGGAGCGATTCGAGGGGCCTATTGAGAAGTACCCACAACACGGAATCTCCAAAGAACAGCGAGATCACGCAGATTCTACGGTGGGTGACATGGTATACTGAGGAGCATAGTGGATGCGTCGGCGGTGGATGTTTATTGAATCGTCGTGTAGAAGAGGCGGTCGCATCATAGAAGAGATGGCGGCAAATAGTTATCAATGTCCAGCGGAGAGAGCATAAATGGTTAAGCGGCGGTATCGAGGCGATTAAATCGGACGGTGATGAAGCAATTCACTCTTTTGAAGAGTCAGATCGAGACAGAAGAGGTCAACCACATCAATCAGAGGAATCATGGGGGAAATCCGGCATACAATGCAAATAACAGAAATCATCCAAATTTCTCGTCATGACCCCAATAATTTTCAACGACCTCAGCGAGTTTCTCGATTCGAATGGGTGATTCAAGAGACGAAGAAGCCGAGTCTAGAGGACATGATGCAGCAGTTGGTTGTAAGCAACCAACAATTGACGACGAACCAGAACTCATTTATAAGCAACACAGGGCAGAAGATTAATCATTTGGAGTCCACTGTGACGGCTATGGGAAAGCATATGAAAATTTTGGAAAATCAGATTGGTCAAGTAGCCGTACAGTTGAATGCACTACAAAGATGGGCCAATTTCCGGTGTCGGAGGTAAACCGAAAAATCAATGTTTCGCCATCCGAGACGAGAAGGGACAAGCTTACCCAAGCCATACGGAGAAAGAAAATGGCGGAGAAGAAACTCGCGACCAGAGGTCGTCAGCCCCAGGCTTGAGCTCGACAATGACTATCAGATTATGCTGCGCCCAGTTTGTCCATGGCGACCAGCGCCCGCAATTTGAGCGAAGGAGGATTGCAGCCTGAGGCGAAGCCTCGCGACCTTCCAGTGATCGCGAGGTCAACCGCGAAGGGCCTCGAAATCAATTCTCGCGCGTACACTCCTCCGATCCATTTTGGTCGACTAGTCAAGTCGAAATATGACGAGGAGTTTGCGCGTTCAAAGAGATTTTCAAAAGTTGAGATCAATTTGCCTCTCTTTGAGCGCTTCTGAAACATGCCGGGATACATGAAATTTTTAAAGGCAGCTTTGCAAGCAAAGAAGAAATTGGGAAATTTGAAAAATTACCCTATCCGAAGAATGTAGTGCCATCTTGGGAGGAAGCTCCCTTTAAAGCAAAAGGATCCCGGAGTTTCACGTTAGAATGCGAGATTGCGAGCACACGTTCCCCAGCGTGTTGTGTGATTTAGGAGCGAGCATAAACGATCTTAGTTAAATGTGTTCAATCGCTTGGGGTGGGCAAATGAAGAAGACCTCCATTTCGTTAATGATGGTGACAATTGATCGCATACCTAAGGGATAGTTGAGGATGTGTTGGTAAGAGTTAGGATTTTGTCTTTCCAGTGATTTTGTTATTTTAGACATTCTGAATTTAAAATCAACCACTAATCTTGGGTAGGCCTTTTCTAGCAACTGGTCGTGCTTTAATTGACATGCGGGAAGGTGATCTAACTTTTCGTGTTAACGATGAGAAGCTGAAAATCTCAATCTATGGCGCCATCCCGCGACACGATAGTGCGAGCATGAAGAGTGTCATTCAATCACTGTATTGCGGCTAGCGAATCTCGAGCTTGGATGTCGACCAACTAGTTGACAAGGTGCTACAAAGAAAAGATGGACTCGGCATGGAACTCCGGTGACTTGTTCAAGTTTGGGGAGGCCACTTCCACACTCGGTGGTGGTCTGCGGTCAATGCAAATATGGAGCAAGCAAAGATTTGGTAAGAAGGCTGCGCCAAATCGCGGATTGATCGATGTTAGTATTGGTCTAGCTAAAGACATTTAAATTTAGCACTTGTTGGGAGGTAACCCAATGTTTTTCTTTGTTTTGGTTTGTTTTGGGTTTTGTTACATTTTCTTTTTGTTTGTGTTTGTTTTGTTTTTCGTGTTTGGGTTTTGTGTCTATTTTGTGGGTTGAATTGAATAACGACAGCCGATGATGAGAACTATTTTTAGAAAATCTATTGTAATTGATTTTGTGAGGCGAAGCATGTTATGATTGTTGTGAGTATTAAGCCTTTGAGAACTTGATCGCATTTTGAAACACTGTGAGACTTGAGCTTTTGGTATCATATCTTTTCGGTCTTGTTTTTTCTGTGTGAATAGTTTGAAATAGCATGTGTTTCTCTAGAACTTGCTCGGTTCTTTTCGAGGTTGCATTGATGTGCTTAAAATTTTGAAATGATATTAGGCATTCTTTTCTTAGCCTATACACTATCCAAACACTAACTTTGTTATTATCCTTTGATGAGCCCGTTTGAGCCTACCTTATTCATTCATATAGCCGTGGGTTGGGTTATGTTGTTTAGTGTGATTTTTGGTTGCTTGAATGAAAGGTTGAGAAAAGAAAGAAAAGAGAATAATTGTTGAGGAAGTGATAATAATAAAAATAGTTGTTTACCCATATAAGTTCAAAAAAAATAAATAAATAAATAAATGACACAAGTATGTGAAAAGAACATAAATGGGTAAGTAGCTAGTGCTTTGAGATGAGTATATCACTTATATGAAAATTATGGAGTCTTAAAGAAAAATCACTTCTTGGTATGGAGAATTGAAATAAATTGTGAAAATTTGGGAATTATGTCTTGTGTTACTTATGGTGTTTTCATTATGGGATTATGAGTCACTTAGCTTTAAATATATCAGCCACTACCAAAGAGCCTACATTATAACCTTTTATAAAGACCTTTTGATCTTAGTTCTTGAGCACATATTTGAGCAATGGAGAATTAGACGATTTGCAAGCTTATGGTAGATTCCATGTAATTTTAACTTTGAGAGCATACACATCCTCCTTCATACACTTGAGTGTTTGAGATTTCTTATATATATATCCATGTCGTGAGGATTCAAGTTTGGGAAGGCTTGTGCTTATGATTATTATGATGTGTGGAGTTTAACGAAAGATGTTGTGATTTGATTCATTTGAGTGAATCGTTTATTGCTCATTGCTCTGAGGCTTATTGCTTTTATCGTTCGACTCTTTACATCTCTCAGTCGTCTCTCTTTTGTTCTAATTTGTTTGAGGACAAACAAAGGGTAAGTTTGGGGAGTTGATAAGCCTCGTTTTACATGATTTATAAGGCTTTATTCGTTTCGTTTCTAAGTGATAAGTGATCTTTTGAGTTGTCTTTTGATATATTTATGTTTACCTTGGAAGATATTATGCCGTGTGTATTTCATGTCATTTTAGCATAGGTTTTAATGTAAAAAAGGTGGATCACGATAAAGAGGAATCAATAGCTCAATCGCAAGCTCGTGCGAAGAAGAACTGTTTGAAAACGACGTTGAATATGACGTAATGGATTTGAAAAATATGGATGTGCAAAGTATACTATGTTAAAGAGCATCTCGTTAGGAGTCGTAGGCGCAACGGATCGCAATTGGTCCGGACGAGAGAGAGCAGAGCGAAGCAGTCGTCGCGCGAGGGAATTACGCCTCATGAACGCCTCGCGACCGTTGGTCGAGATGCTTGGTCGCGAGGATGGCGAGATTTCAGCAATTTTGCGCTCATAACCTTCTTTCGCGTGAATGGCTCGCGGGATAAGTCGCCTAGGGTTGCGTGATTTATATATATCGCAAACATCAAGCATGAATTGGAGTGGGATTTGGGCGAGAGTTTTGGGGAATTGATTGAGTCGAAATAGGATTGGTGAATTCTGAGAAAAGGGAGCTTGGGTTTTATTATAAATAGGGAGATAGATCGATGGTTTAAAAACACCATTCGAGGCGAACATAAATTCTTCTTTATTTTCTTTTGCAAGTTCTTTTCCGTTTAATTTAGTTTAGCTTTTTCTTTAAGTATTTTTCATTCCAATTTCATAGTTTAGTATTAGAATTGAATTTCTTCGGATTCAAGTCACTACAATTGTACTTAGTGGATTCTTCGGTTTTATCTATCTATCTTAATTTATGTTTTATTTAATTATTTATTGCTTTGGTAATTTAATTATGCGTAGCTAAAATTTCGTCTTGATCTGGGGTTTGCATGATTCGATCCTATATGTTGTGATTTACATTATCGCTATTTACCTTCAGGCATTGATTCATGATTCTTGGTGCTTATTTATATGTGTTGATTTCGATCAATATTGATGCATATCTAGTTGTCGGTTAATTACGTAATTATATTAATTGTCAATCGATCTTGAATGCATAATCTGAATAAGCGCTTGAGTCGTGGGCGAGATAGGATATTCGTAGGAAGCATATTCTTAGTGATCCTTTTGGAGTTACTTGTTTTCACCTAGAATGGTAGGAAAACTCGTAATCTCTTGCCGTAATTATCGTAATTGAAGTTGTTGGTTATATTTGTGATCTTCCACCTTATGCGGATTAAAATTGGCTAATAGGAGCAGGATAAACATACGTTGTGGATAGGATTAATGCATCCCTAGGGTTAGTCTCTCTTATCTGTTTTATCTTCCGTGTGTTTATTGTTTTGTTTTATTTTCAGCATGGTTGCTTTGCTTTAGATTAAATTCAAAGCCCTTAAACCTTTCACCCTTTTACGTGGCTTGAATAATGATGAATTATCGTTGAGCTAGCTTACGTATTTTCGCATTACAATCCACGTGGATACGATACTCGACTTACCTTCTATATACACCTTTTACGTGTGAAAAAGAAGCGATCAAAGTGGATTTACGTTTTAAAACCTTCTCGGTAAGTGCTCGAACACGGCATCATGATTCTTTTGATTTATGATAAAACCCCAGTGAGTCGCTAGTACTCACCCCAAAGTCTTTTCAAATATTTTCACGGATGGAGGAGAATTTGGACGGTGAGGGTGGGCTGTGGGTTCTTCATGTAGGGAAATCTGATTTTAACCCTCTTCCGATGATCTATCTTTGATGTTTAATTCACCATATATTGATTATATGCCTAGTATGCACCTAAATAATTAATTGCAACACGTAGGAGTTTTCTCGTGTTCACCTGCGAATTTGTCGGGGATGAATAGATCAAGACTCGTGCTTTGATCTTCTGGACTATATCCCGGTTGCCTAATCTTGAATGTCGAGTGAGGACAATCTATGGAGAATACAATAGAAAATCACCCTCTTTCTTCTCACTAAATTTTCGAAAATCTCACTATTTTGGCAATAGAATTCTCGAAAATATGGATGAGGATTAGCATTGATTTTCTCTCTCACCTTATATTTATAATGCACTCTAAATCCTATCTAGATAGGATCTATGCATATCTAATAAATATAATAATATCCTTTAGGATAGAGAGGATCAAATCGAGTCCCATGGGACTAGGAGAGAGAGGGCGATTTTCACCTTAGCGGGCTGGATGGGCCGGCCAGGGGATCAAATGCAAGGAATAAAGATGGGCCTCAAATAAATTAATTATCTTATGTTCAGCCGAAACATAAATTAATTCATAAACATTTATTCATACCACTAGAGAATAAATCTTGACTTACCCTTTATTTAGAAGTTGAGTCGGGCTTGCACTTAGACTTTACTGAATCCCGTATTTAAGATATCGTCGTCCATTAATTATTCTGATTACATTGCTTAAAATAATTAATATCTTTAATTCCTTAAGTAGTACCACTCAACCTTATTATTGTACTTGAGATAACTCAACTGCGGGGTTTAGTACAATAAACCTTTGAAGCTCATTAAGGGCGTCATCATACTAAGCGGATACGGTGACTCGACACGGGTAACTAGCATGACATACAACACGACACCACCCAAGATCAGAGAATCTTGGGTTAAATCATGTAACCTCACCCATAACAAGTCAAAGTGATGGTCGACAACTCATACTCACCTAATACCTTATCGAGATTTAGATCATCGTAAGTCACGAGATCTAGGTTCTTCACGACGGTCGGATAGAAGAACTCATCTCACTTGTGATCCATCAATCGTCGAGATGCGTGCCGGTATAGACAAGCAACCAAGTCAAGTCACTTCTTATCTACACATGACCTTATCTGACTACTCGTCCTCAAGTTGTCTCGGTGTGATACTTTTTATATCTCATTAAGCTTGACCAATCATACGAGACTTACGTGATCTACAACACCTTGTATGATCTAACTTATATATGAGATAAAAGGACATACATATGCAATCAAGTAAACAATTCGGATAGGAGATTGTAATAGTGGTAACGAGAAACATTGTATACAAGCTCAACCAAACGCTTCGATATCTAATCCAACAATCTCCCACTTATACTAAAGCAAAACTTTTAGTATACAATGTGTCTCTCTACTAGCTATTACAAACAACACCATCACTTTGCTTCTCCCACTTATACAAAATTTTCCTTTCTAAGTGGGTGCAATCTTGCGCTCAAGTCCTCGAATATGCTCTTCGTAGACTTTTTGGCGGGCTCTTCGTGAATGGATCGGCTAGGTTATCCATGATACCAATATTCTCAATCGGCACATCCCTCGTCTAACGATTTCTCGTATGACATGGTACTTTCTCTCTATGTGTTTCGTTGCCTTGTGGGTCCGTGGTTCCTTGAGTTTGCCACTTTGCACGAGTTATCACGATAAACTATGATACTCTTGGGCAAACTAGGTACCACATCAAGATCCATGAGGTAGTTCTTGAACCATCTGACCTCTTTAGCGACCTCAAGCGGCTACATATTCGGCTTCTATGGTGGAGTCCGCAATGCATCATTACTTTGCACTCCATGAGGATCGGCTCCTCACTCCCAAGGTAAACACATAGCACGGGTGAACTTCTTCTCATCGCGGTCGACTTTGAAATCAAGTCTGAATAACCCAAAGGCATTAGACTATCGCATGGTAAACTAGCTTATAATCTCGAGTCATTTCAAGTACTTGAGTGTATGCTTTACCGCAATCAATGAGCTTGTCGAGGTTAGGCGATATCTAGCTACTATGCCTACCGCATAGCGAGATATCGGGTCTCGTACATAGCATTGCGTACATGAGACTTCCTACGGCGGAGCGTAAGGAACTTGTCTCATTCCTCTATCTCGCTGCGGTCATGGGTGATTGCTCCTTAGATAAAGGAACACCATGTGCGAAGGTAGCAATCCTTTCTTGGCGGTGCATACTAAAGCAGTAATCACGGTATAAATGTAAGGCGCTTTGAGATAAGCTCAACATTTTCCTCTTGCGATCTCGGTAAACCTTGATCCCAAGAATGTGCGCTTGCATCTCCCAAGTCTTTCATTTGAAACTGATCGGATAACTAACTCTTTCGTCCGATAACAACTTCACATTGTTGCCAGTAGAAGGATGTCATCTACGTAAAGTGCAAGAAATACCACATCACAGTTGACGTCTAAGCGATACACACAACTTTCGCTAAGCAGCGGGTAAATCCATAGGACTTTACCACCTCGTCAGCGTAAGTTCGGGATCGTGAAGCTTGTAAGTCCATAAATGGACTTCTTAAGCTTCAAACTAGATGCTCTTCACCCTTCACCACATAACCTTGGGTTCTGCATATAGATGTCTCTACCTTCTTCAAGGTAACCGTTTAGAAAAGCGGTTTTCACGTCCATTTGCCAAACCTCAAGGTTTAAGTGGGCTGCTACTGGCGGAAGAATTACGATGGACTTGAGCATTGCTACGGCGAAAAGGTCTCATCGAAATCGATGCCCTCAATCTAAGTGTACCCTTTAGCCACAAGCATGGCTTTAAAGCCGAAACCTCTCCATCTGAATCTCTCTTCCTCTTGTATACCCATTTGCTACCTATGGCTTCCTTGCCATCTGGTAGAGGTGTCTTTTCGTATACATCCATAGTTGTTATAGACTCAATTTCTAAGTCCATAGCGGTGTGCCATGATCTTGCATCAATGTCTTGTATCGCCTCGCTGTATGTCCATGGGTCGATTATTGCCTACTCGTTTCCTGGGACTAAATCTGAAGATTCACCCACGAACATAAATCGGTCGGGTTGACGAACAACCCTCCCTCTGACGCAGTATTCTTGGCACGATGGCGGCGGTGGGTGCGGTAACTTGTGGTTCTCTACTTGCACAACTTCTTTGAATAGGAGCCACTAATGCGGCCGTATCTCGGTGGAACTCGACCACTTCAATTTCTTGAAGTATCGGTGTCGATCCTCCCACTGAACACGACATCTCGTACCTTTGGCTTAATCGGTGGTGGAATCGATCATCTTCTAATTCTTGAAGAATGATTTCAACTTTGGATTTATGGTTTTCATATAATCCTCTTCTAAGAATCGGGCATTAGTGCTAATAATGACCTTCCGATCCTTAGGACTATAGAATAAACCACCTTTAGTCCCTCGAGGAAAGCGATAAACAGACCTTGCGTCGGATCTAGCCTCCAACTTGTCGGTCTTCTTGTTCGGCACATGCGGGGCTCCCATATCCTTATGTGGCTTAAACTAGCTTCGCCCAAACCACAACTCGAAGGGTCTTTTCGGTGACTTGGATGGTACTAGATTTAGCAAGTATGCCGTCGTTTCTAAGGCATACCCCGAGCGAAATAGGCGATGTCGCATAACTCATCATCGATCTAACCATTTCTAAAGAGTCCTATTTCTTCGCTCGACACACCATTTTGTTGTGGTGTGCACGGTGTAGTGATTTGGGAGGTAATCCCACACTGCACCAAATAGTCCATAAACTCATTCTTGAGGTATTCGCCACATGATCGGACCATGATGACTTGATACTTTACCAAGCTTCGTCTCCACTTCCGCCTTAAACTCTTTGAATTTCTCAAAGCATTCGGACTTGTGGTGAAGCGGTATATATATCCGTACCTTGAGTGTCGTCGATGAAAGTGGCAAAATACCCGTACCCTCCACGAGCTTGTGTTGACATAGGTCCACAGGTCGAATGGACTAGCTCCAACACTTCTTTGGCTCTATAACCGCCGCATTGAAGGGTGCAGTGACATCTTTCCTTCTATACAAGATTATGAGACTAGGAGCAGATGGCGTGAGATCACCCAACGCTCCATTCTTAGCCGGTCTTTGGATCCTATTTATATTGATGTGACCTAATCTAAGATGCCGGAGAAACGTGGTGTCATCTTCTGAAGAAAACTTTCTCTTTTAAGGTTTGAAGAAGATGCAACATAGTTATAGGTATTATGTTTGGCAGAAATAGTATAAAGCGAATTATATAATGTGCCACCACAGATAACTTCGTCATTTCTTATGATAGAAACACCACTATCAAAAATAACAGAATATCCATGAATAAATAGTTTGGAAACGGAAATAAGGTTCCGCCGAAACTCCGGCACATATAAAATGTCTTTCAATACTAAAACAGTTCTATCAAAACATAAAGTAACATCTCCGACTGCAACGGCCTCGACTTTCACCGCGTTGCCCATGGAGATCATTATCTCGCCATCACACGACTCCTTGTCGCGAGGAACCCACAAGGTGTAACAAACATGATCGATCGCACCCGTATCTACTACCCATGAATGAGTAGAACAATTCGCTAAACATGTTTTCGTTACTAGGCAAATGGCGTACCTTGAGTCTTGAGCATAGGGCACTTGGCCTTCCAATGCCCAGTCTTGCCGCACTTGAAGCACCTGCCCCTCTCCTTTGGCTTCTTCAAGCCTCCGATGGCAGACATGTTCTTGCTCCCACTACTCCCACTAGTTCCCTTGCCTCTACCACCTTTGGTGCCCCTTTTTCTTTTTCCATTTTTCAACGGAAAATTTGGGCCCCTAGATGTGCTAGCAAGAGCATGTGCTCCTTTACCCATGACTCCTTCCGCGGCCACGAGATCATTAAGCAACTGACTAAGTGTATACTCGGTCTTGCTCATGATCGCGTTCACGCGAAAATTCTCAAAAGACTTGGGCAGTGTGTTGAGGATGATATCGACCTTGGCTTCGCCGTCAATACCTCCTCCCAACTGATCAAGACTATCCATGAGATGAGTCATGTGGGAGACATGTTCATGGACCGAACTTCCTTCTTCCATCTTACACGCCAAGATTTCTCTCATTGTGTGGAAGCGGACTGTTCGATCCGACTGCCCAAACTTACTCTCGAGACTTGACCATATTTCAGTCGCGTCTACCATCGATGATCTTTGCGGTGCAAACCTTTGGACATCGTAGTCATCATATAGCACTTGGCCATATATTGTTTGACTTATGCGAAAGTGCGCTTGACTCTCGCTTGCTCATTAGTCGATCGTCGATAAGGGCATCGGGTTTGGGAGTAGTGAGAACAAAATGTGTTCTTCTGCGATAAGAACATATTCCATGTTTCGTTTCCACTCGATAAAATTTGGACCGGATAAGGGATTTTGTGCGAGCATGTTGATAATCGGTGTAAGAGACATATCGAAAAGTAATGTAAACACATAAGCATACGATCACACATAATTCGTAACAATAATATTGTAACCTTTTGATAAAACAATATTAATTGAAACCTCGATCGCACAAAGAAACCCACATACGAAGCCACGCGTGTGGGCGTTTACATGAACCCCTCGACCAGACTAAAATAAACCTTTTAGTCTTTTAATTTCAATCCATGTCAACTTATCCTTATGACAAATGAAATTAATGATTGGACCTTACTAGACCACATCACTATCGCAAGAAGGGACTTCGCGGGAAGTTGTACTTGAGGTGATGTCTAAGCAATGACCACAATTTTAACAGCAAAAAATGAATTCTTAGAATTGGCATACTCACTAGGACCATAACGCTTCCAATCCAAATTCCTTTGTTCTCTCATTTAAATCTATCTCTAGAGAACTTATGAAAAATCGCATATGCAAGCCACGCGTGTGGACGTTTACACATGAAACTCCCACTTCTCAATAGATTAAAATGTTTTATTTAGAAATCTGATCTAACAAACTTATGACAAAACAGGTGCAAGCAAGCCACGCGTGTGGACGTTTACTCACGGTCGCGTATCACTTTGTTTAGAGATCAAAAGTGGAGGTCTTGACATTTTAATTTTAAAATTAATATGTCGGGTTACTTGCTTATCTTTTGTTTCAAAAGGTTTGTCCATGCGAGATCACGTAATCTAGCATGCTTTTCTATAGAACTCAACATGTAAAACATGCTCGCGAAATTCTAAAATATGCTTGAAAACGCGATAAACCGAGCATGCTTACTATGCTTATCGATCACGAAAACATATAACATGTTTATCTCGTAATTAAACATACATAGCATGCTTCGCATAATTTAAACATCCACGACATGCTTTGAGCGATAAAAATAAAATAAAATCGTTCATTGTGGCCACTCGTGGATCCCGTATTTCTGCCTAATTTATTACATAAAATTTGCAAAGTCATGATCTTGAACTGCAAAGACCTCGCGTGCAGTTCTTGAAAAAAATCAAACGGGCGGATCGTTGGAGCAGGCGAACCGGTTGAAAACTGAACGGGTGAAATTTCGATCTGGGCCAAAAATCGGGTTATGGTCGAGCAGGTCAAAAACAAATTTGGGCGAAAAATTGGTTGTGCGCTAAACAGCGCGCGCCAAGCACAACTTCGCGCCGCCCATTGGAACCGCGATCTTGAGGTTTCTGCGAATCTCGCCGAGGGCGAGAATCACGTCGCGCACGACGCACGACCAGCCGAGGGCGCCACCGAAATGTCGCCCGGCCCCACGAGAGTCGCCGAGATGTCGCCCGACCACGTCGCCGGGTGCGCTGAAACTTCCGTCGAAATCGTGTACCCGCGTCGCCCAGCGCCGCCGAAACACCACCGGCGTTGAGGTTTCCTCACGCTTTCATGCTACTGAAAATTCACGCACGCCGGGCCGCCGAGAATCTCGCGCGCACGACGCGCACCGTAGCCGAGCGCTGCGCGCTGCCGCCGGGCGCACCGCTGCTGCCGCCAAAGCGCCAGCGCGCCTCGCGATCGTGTGGCGATCGCGAACGCTGCCTTCGAGGCACGCCCGCAGCTGTCGAGCACCGCCGAGCACGCACGCTCAGCGGCCGGCGGTGCCGGGCGTCAGCGCGTGGCGCGCGCCCGCACCGCCTGGCTGCCGAGCCGTGCGCCCCAGCCTCGCCTGCCCTGTCCGCCTGCGTGACCTGCCGAGAAACGCGCGCATGGCGCCGAGCGCTGCGCTCGCGCCGTGCGTCCGGTTTTCGGTGAACTCCCGTCGTCTCGTTCTTCATGCTTTCGTCTTCGTTCTTCTTTTACAGATAAGATTTACAGGAAAAAATCTAATCTAACCACGGATTTTCTCGTGGTTAAAAATAAAATCCGTTAAAAATAAAAGCGAGCCACCACGATGAGCGACAGATTCACAATTTATTAATTGCGCGCGTTATAATCAAGCGTGAATTAATCCAGCGAGCCAAGAATCGATCCCGGGCTACGATACCAATTGTAAGAAATCGATTTTAACCTCTCCCGGGATCTATCTTAGATGTTTAATTCACCATACATTGATTATATGCCTAGCATGCACCTATATAATTAATTGCAACACGTAGGAGTTTTCTCGTGTTCACCTACGAATCTGTCGGGGATGAATAGATCAAGACTCGTGCTTTGATCTTACGGGTCGTATCCGGTTGCCTAATCTCCAATGTCGAGTGAGGACAATCTATGGAGAATGCTATAGAAAATCACCCTCTTTATTCTCACTAAATTTTGAAATCTCACTATTTTGGCAATAGAATTCTCGAAAATATGGATGAGGATTAGCCTTGATTTTCACTCTCACCTTATATTTATAATGCACTCCCAAATCCTATCTAGATAGGATCTATGCATATCTAATAAATATAATAATATCCTTTAGGATAGAGAGGATCAAATCAGAGTCCCAGTAGGACTAGGAGAGTGAGAGGGTGATTTTCACCTTAGCCACAGGCCTGGATGGGCCAGCCCAGGGATCAAATGCAAGGAATAAAGATGGGCCTCAAATAAATTAATTATCTTATGTTCAGCCCAGAACATAAATTAATTCATAAACATTTATTCATGCCACTAGAGAATAAATGCTGACTTACCCATTTATTTCCGAAGTTGAGTCGGGCTTGCACTTAGACTTTACGAATCCCCGTATTTAAGATATCGTACGTCCATTAATTATTTACAACGTTCTGACTGCTTAAAATAATTAATATCTTTAACTCCTTAAGTAGTACCACTCAACCTTATTATTGTATTTGAGATAACTCAACCTGCAGGGTTTAGTACAATAAACCTTTGATCTCCTTAAGGGGCGTCATCATCCTAGCGGATACGGTAACTCGACACGGTAGCTAGCATGACATACAAGCACTGCCACCACCCAAGATGCAGAGAATCTTGGGTTAAATCATGTAACCCTCACCCATAACAAGTCAAAGTGATGGTCAGCAACTCATACTCACCTAATACCTTATCGAGATTTAGATCATCGTAAGTCACCGAGATCTAGGTTCTTCACGACGGTCAGATAGAAGAACTCATCTCACTGTGATCCATCAATACGTCAGAGACGTACCAGTATAGACAAGCAACCAAGTCAAGTCACTTCTTATCTACACATGACGCCTTATACCGACAACTCGTCCTCAAGTTGTCTCGGATGTGATACTTTTTATATCTCATTATGCTTGACCAATCATACAGACTTCTGTGATCTACAACACATTGTATGATCTAACTTATATATGAGATAAAAGGACATACATAGGCAATCAAGTAAACAATTCAGATAGGAGATTGTAATATGGTAATAGGAAATATTGTATACAAGCTCAACCAAAACTGCTTCCAATATACAAATCCAACACTTCATGCTATGCTTCCGCGATGTTGTGTTATATACGTATTCTGATGTTGATGTATTCTTGTCCCTTATTTTGATTTCCGATTGGGAACAAGATTTGCTATTATGTTGTTATGTTGTGAGTCTTGATATGAGCATGCTATGTGGTTGACCGGTCTAGTCAACAGGGTGTAATGCTATTTTGTTTTCTTGCATTACTTATTATAAATCAAGATCATGTCCATTAAAGTTATGGTATCGATATTATTCTGTTGGTGGATTATTTGCGCACCCCTCCCCTTCAGGATATGTCCTAGTTATAGAGGAGATGCTGCCCGATTTCATGGTCACATCTTCTTATCGTGTATGTTATATGTATTCTCCCTTCTTCCCCGCTTCTTAACCCCCACCCCTAATCACACCCCGGCATCCGTGCCTTCCCTCGGGAATTGGGGCGTGACATTTGCGAATAAGTTAGGATTGTTATTTGTGCACCTGAACTCTGTGGTATTGGTCAAACCTTGATGTATTCTCGTTTATCTTGATGTTATGTTATTGAAGTGCAATGTGAATTGACGAGATTGTGTGAATTAATCTTAAATCGGGGTTTTGAAATGATTTGTCCGACTAATGCTAGTGGTAGTGTTAACAGTGTGATTACCTATATACTTGTTTCATTAAAAAAAAGGGTGTGAAAAGAAGAGAAAAGAAGGAGAATGAAACTCCAATATATTGTTGAGATTGTATAAATGGAGGATGGGATTATGCCCCTCTTTCTCCTAAATTGAGAAATGGGCATGGAAAACCACGATAGCCGACTCGAGTTATCGAGAATTCACCTTTCGAACATTGTTCCAAAATCTGTTAATACTTTCTATGTTATCAAAGAAACTTGTTGCTAAAGGTAACCATTTTAGTTAATTCACCTAGCGGAGAGTTGGGTCCGAGCAAAAATCACCTACTTGTATATTTGACATTATCACAATCTTAGATTTGTTTCATATTAACTTTGATTATGTATTCATCATGTTTGGGGGAATTGCAAAAAGAGGTTTGATTTATTGGATTAAGGGTTAAGTTGCATGAGTTATTTTTCTACTCTTATTAGTATAGACTTTGCTTGAGGACAAGCAAATGGATAAGTGTGGGGGAGTTGTTTGGTATGAATTTGTGCTTATTCTTGGTATTGTTTTGCATCTTGTTTTCAGTGGTTTGTCCTATTTATGCCGTTGATTTGATTAGTTTTTATCGATTCAGACTTAATTGGTTTGTTTTGATATTTTGTTGAAAAAAAGGTCATTAAGTAGGATGAAATGGATCTGCCAAGAGTTAAGTTTATTGAAGATTATCTTGACAGGAGTCCGTAGGCGTAAACGGATTCTAATTCGGAAATCAGACGAGGAAGAACGGGGCGAATAGTCAAAGTCGCGCACGATCCCCCGGCGCTCGACCGAGCATCGTGCCATCCCAGCGAGCGTCCGTGCATCCCGCGCGCCCCGCGTACGTTGTCGCCCAATCATTCAACACTCGATGTGAACGCTCGTTCCAGCTACCAGCGCCCGCTCGCTCGACAGCGCTCGCCCATCCGGCGCTCAACCGCGAGCGCCCGCTCGCGCTTTTCCCTCGCGCGTTCTATGCGAGCGCCCGCGCGCCGCTACCTTCGACCACCCAACGTCGGCTCAATCCGAGCGTGCGTTCGCATTTTCCCTCGCATGTTCAGCCTGAACGCTCGCTCACCAACCGCGCGCATCCGCTCGCCCGCTGCCCTCGCCCATCCGGCGCCCGCTGCCCTCGGCCACCCAGCGTCGGCTCACTCCGAGCGCGCGTTCGCTCCTTTTTCCCTCGCGCGCTCAACGCTCAGCGTCCGCTCGCCTTGAGTCGGCGCTCGTTTGTGAGTCAGTGCATTTTCTGAGCGAGCGCTCAGTCTAAGCCGGCGTTCACTTTGGGAACATAACGTTTTCAAACCGGTAGCGTACTCGCAACCGCGCTCTCTTACTATATATATATATATATATATATATATATATATATGAGTTATGTCAATTACGGAGCGAGTTCTCATTTTTCTTCGCAGCTTGCTGCTACTTGTTCGAGTCATTTCTTCGACCATTTTTTCTTCAGATTTCTTCCGGGAGTTCTTCAGATGACAACAAATAGAAATTCAGTATTATTTCATGTTCTTTATTTATCGATTGAATAATTTAGTTTATCGTTTTATGCTGTTCAATTTATGCTTTTGGATTTATCAGTTCTATCGGAATTAATTTCATAGTATTATTATTTGATGATTTCTGTTGGATTCAATTCCATAGTGACAGTGGATTGTTTTCTTGTTCCTTTGATTTATATTGTTTCGTGATTTCTTGCTTTATGATTATTATTGGATTCAATTCCATAGTGACAGTGGATTGTTTTCATGATCCTTTGATTTATATTGCTTGTGATTTCTTGTTTCGTGTTTTCTTAGGTTCTCCACTAGGGATTGATAACCCCTAGTTAGATTGCTTGCTTTAATTTATATTTCTTTTCAGTATTTAATTTTTCGTATGTTCAAAACCCCCATGTTGGAATTAGAATGTTTTGGATTTATCGCTTTATGTGTATGACATGAACAATAAGCCATGTTAAGTTTTCCTTGAGAGATGACTTGGGTTAACTTATCACGCTACAATTACCTCGTACGATTGCGAGTAAATTTGAGTGTGTTTTTAGCTCAATCATATCTTATCCCTGAGCTAGCCCATCAAGGCCTTTTACGGGCCATAATTTTGTCTCCCCCTATGGAGAGTCACTCCCATTGGGACTTTGTTTTGATTTATGTATTATTTTGATACATTTCCTATATCTAGATAAATATTATTATATTATTAGATATTAAGAGATAAATATTCTAAATATGAATTATTTTCAAGGATTCAAAATAATTATTTATTAGATATGCAAGGATCATATCTAAATAGGAATCTAGGGAATGCATTATAAATACAAAGTGAGATAATATCAAATTATCATATGCACATTGTGATTTTCGAAAACACAAAGAGAACATAGGAGGCGAATTTTGTAGTATTCTCTATAGATTTTTCTTACTCATTATTAGAGAATTGACATTCGGGATACAGTCCAGAAGATCAAAGCTGGAGTCCGCAATTGATTTGTTGTCCCAGAAATTCACAGGTAAACATGAGTAAACACATATGTGTTGCAAAATTAGTTATATAGGAGTATGCTAGGAATATAATCAATGTATGGTAAATTAAATATCCAAGATAGATCTTCGGAAGCATTAGTAAAATAAGATTCCCTACAAATACAAGCCCACCTGATAGCAAATGTTTGTTGATAGGTGTACTGATGTCTTCACTGTTCAGTTCTTGCTCTACTCTTGACCTTTATCGAGAGAATATTTGGTAAAACATTTCAAACGTAAGATAACTTCTGTTATATGGATTTACGTGATTTTTAGTTCTATGAATTTTATTAGAGATTTTCCATTCTTTGCTAGGACTCGAGTTATACTTATTTTATCGATAGTAAATTTTAGCTCGTTAGTTAATGCTTAGAAATTAAAGAACACTCCTCTTGAATGATTGATTAAGACTAAATCTATCGCTATTATTTATGAAAATTAGGCAATCTTAATTAATCCATAACTAAAGCTAAGTCAATGAATTAATATACATGAGGTCAAACTAACCCATCTGAAGGGCAAAATTTTATTAATTAGAAATTTGCAGTCCAAATTAAATAAATTAGAACTTAATAAATTAAACCTAAATTAGTCATCCAATCAATGACTTATTTTATTTAATAATATCCATTTACTAGGTGTCTTTCCATAAATTATTAAAACTAAAATTCTAGTAATCATAGAAGTATCTACTTTGGATAATTAAATTCATTAGAGTAATTATTCACTAGGCTTGATTTTATTTAATAAAAATCGGGTGCAGGACTTTTACAAACTAAGCCCTAGTAATTTGTCTAATTAAAGGCCCACTATTAATTTAATTAAGAAATTAAAGCCCAAATAATTAATTAAAATCGGATCCAACAATTTAATTAAAGCAGCCCATTCCTAATCAGATAAATTCGAATTAGGCCACTGCAGGAAATTAAATTCAAGCCCAATAATAATTAGATTTTCGAATGGGCTCAATTATCTAATTAGATAATTAGAGTCAGCCCACTACAAATTATTTAGTTGTAGCCCAACGATAGAAGCTAAGGCCCAACAAAAAAAAAATCAATCCTAGCCCAAACTAACTACCCAAAGAATGGTAGGTTAAAGAACCCTAACCTTACTCACTCCCATTCTCGTCCACAACATTCTGTCGCTGCCACTGTCGTCTCGTTTTCGGTGGCACCACCGTCGGTGATGACAGTGTGACGACCCGACTTCTCAATGAAGTACGGATCATAAGGATTGTCACGGGTATAATAATGCAGCAGATATATACATAACTAATTAATACAGTTAACCATTAAACTACGAATAAATTCATGGACTGAAAGGAATAAGCTGTTTCAATACAAACCCAAGTCACAGAAGGACTTGTCAAAAGGTTCAACATCAAAATCTAACTCAATCAGGGCGTAATTCAAGGAAAGAGGTACGACCACAAGTTCAATACGATAATGAAACGCAGTTATAATCAAAGGCACCAAAACAATATCAGAGTTTAGCAGCAATAAACGTATGGACATGCATATGACGATACATGCCCAAGGTTCTAGAAACCTTTCTACTATAGCAACAAAACACCTGCCACTCTGCACCACCTCACACTCATCGTCGATACCTACTCAACTTGCACATCAAAAACGAGATGCAAGGCTAAGTACAAAAGTACTCAGTGGACTCATTGCCGAAAATATTTTCTTTGTAAAGTTATTGAACTGCCCACAATAGCGCATGAGGATTTTAGTTAAAAGACTCCTGCCTATCCAACATTTTATCATTTTTCAAAAATGTCCGACCGAACTATTTCATCCACGTTGTCCCATATCTAATCATTCATTCGCGCACTATGGAGGTGGCCACCTACACATAGTCGCCGGTAGCTAACCTTAACACACAGTCACACGTGTACACAATCCGAGTTAGTCCTTAACTAAGTCGGATCTGATCGTTACCCTTTTTTAATGTTGGTGGACCAATACATTCTCATACCACGTTGGATATACCAACCTCAGATAGGATCACAACAAAATATAAACATTTGGCAGTCAATAACAGTTCATGCAATAATATTTCACAAAGCTTTTGTAAATCATGCTTTGAGATATGCATATCATTTTGTTTCAAGAGAGCCCACATGCTAGTCCGAAGCTAATAGTTCTAAGTAAGTAGGGTGTGGTTGTCCTTCCTCGGCAACTACGTACGAACAGGACCTTCATGATAAAATAACTTTTCTTAGATTCCTTCTATGGATCGATGGTCGTTTATAAATTACGACTTAAAGTTCCCCATTAGGGTTTCTTTATGATTTCATGTGATGGTCTTAAGATAATTTCTATTATCTTACATTCTCAATTCCCAAACTATATCCCTTCATCTTTCATAGAAGATCCTCAACTTATGAGTCATATACTCCGAGTCTAACCTCGACTCTAACCTTAGTGTTCTTCTAAATACTATTATGTTATAGATTTTTAGTATTCAAGTTATGATTGGTATATTAGGATATTCTCAAGCCACTAACTAGACTTAACAATTATAGTTACGTCCTAGTAGGTTATGCTTGACGACTTGTCGTATTAACACGACAAATGAAAGGAAATCTTGTTTGAGATATCTCATACCATCGCTAAGTAAATACTTAGGGATTAACGAAGTTTTTTGTGAATACTAACTCGTCCTTTGAGACATAAGGATCGACATCTTATGTTTGAATCTTAGCTTACATTTTTCTACATTGTTTGTTTCTCTTAACTCGTCGGAGATTATGTAAGTTATATAATCGCTATTCGTTGTCGAGTTGTCTTAATGCTCAATATAATATTGTATTAGGTTGTCGTTGTTGAGCATTAACGTTGTAAGTCGGCTTTGGTTTCTTTAACTTAGGAACTCACGTTTGAGTTATCCTATTGTTAATAGAAAACCCTAAATTTGTTTCTAACTTCAATTCTCTTTAATTCCTTCTTAAGTTATCGAAATTTATCGATTTCTTTTGAATTCTCATACATAAAGTATTATGTTGTTTACGTTTGGGGTTTTGTTTGTCGGCACAACATAAATGTAACCATTCAACACCATACACAACATAAACTATACTAAAGCATTAGAAAACCCTAATTTCTAACATAATACCCAACTATTGTGTATGTGTACATGAGTGTTCCATTCATTCGTCATAATCATAACCATTCATTATAAACTTACAAATTAACTACCATGGCATCATTCATAATTAAAATCAACTCATACTTAACTATTTTACTATATTTTCGATAATTAGCAATAATTAGCATAAGTATCCAATAAATTCCAATAAAATCATGATATGCTCCTATCATACAATTGAATTTAATTATCAATCAATACCATCAATTAAAATTTTAAACCATGAGTTAACAACATGAAAGTTTTTGGCAATTTCAAGTTATTGAACATTGATGTTCAATAAATTCACAAAAATCATATCATGCTTATATCATATTCTAAACATGAAATATCATTTCATATCATACATTAAAATTTAAACACATGCTTATTTCTACACATATACATTTCAATACTATCACTATATATATATATATATATATATTCAAATAATTTCTACCAACTTCACAACATGTTTATAATATGTACTAAACATGTAATATTAAGCTTAAACATCAACTAATATTTATAATATGAACTAAATGCTTGGAATTCTTTTTGTCCTCACACATATACTACGTATGTGTTCAATAAATTCCCAACAATGCATAATAGCTTCATATTATTTCAAAACATCATATCTTATATTATTTTCAACAAATAAAAATCAAAACAGGGGCACGTGATGTTCCGTCGAGATCTTGTCACCAGGCATCTTACCTTGGATTTCACCGAGTTCGCTGCTCGAGTGTGGAGATAGTGGACCGATCATCGAGGCATACCTTCTGAGGCAGATGTGATAGCAAGGCATATTCGAGGCCGATCCAGATTGAATACAGGGATGATGTTCCTGAAGAGCCTTTGGGAGAGCAGCCATCACTCAGACGATCGCCAGTCCGTCAGGATACGCCAGTCACTACGCCTCCATCTACGACCCTCGCATTGGAGGACCGGAATGACTTTGGGCGGACCTCCCAGGTGAGAGATGATCCGTCCATCGTGGCGGAGAAGGGCTGGGATCGAATCACGGTGCCACCGAGCGATGTCGAGTTGGCATCCAGGGAAGGAGATTCTGAGGATGAGGAAGACCCAGAGGAGGATGAGAAGGATAGTGTGGACTCAGAGGATCTGGTGATCCGGATAGCGGATGACTCGGACGAGGTCGAGCATGTGGAGGAAGGGCAAGCGCCAGAGACTGGAACCCAGGAACAACATTCACCTGAGACCCAGGCAATCAAAGCGCATCTTGGGTGGGATCATTCCCACGAGAGCTTGCTACCATGTGGGATCATTTCACCGAGGCAGCAGCCCGAGTCCGAGCCCTGATAGGAAGGGAGATAGAGGAGGAGGAAAGGCAGAATGGGACAGCTGATATGAATGGGGAGTAGTAGATGGATATGGAGGACATAGATCTAGGTGGTCAGTGTGTAAAGTGACAGTTGCAGAGTCTGCTATCGCATGGACAGGCGGCATCTTTTGGCAGTAACCGGAGTCAGATTCTTTTGCTCATATCTGACCTTTTTGACTGACATACCTTTGATCTTGTATTTTGACAGTCCTTCATAGACACTCGGATAATACTGATACTAACGCTGTCTGTTTGGTATGATTTTGTGATGATTCTTAGTATTGTTTTACATGTCATTTTCTATGGTTTGGCCTATTTATGCCGTTAGTTTGATTAATATTTATCGATTCGAACTTACATCGTTCGTGTTGATGTTTTGTAGGAAAACGGCAGAAAATAGGATGAATTAGATCCGCCAAGAATCAAATATATTGAAGAGCATTTCGACAGGAGTTCGTGGCGAAAACCGTGCGTCGTCGGAGTTCGAGCGAAGGAGAGCGGGTCGAGCGACCAAAGTCGCGCCGCCGCGCTTGCGCGTGCGAGCGCCACGCCCACGCACGGCCGCGCGCCGCGCCGCCGCACCGCACTCCCGCACGCCTTGCACGCGACTCGACCACCCAGCCGGTGCTGGGATCCAGCGTGCGTTCTAATTTGAACGCGCTCATTCCCAGCGCCATCGTCGCGTTGCCTCGCCGCCCGCCTTCACGCCAGCGTCGCTCGCCTCGCCTCTCGCGCTTGCCCGGCACTGCGGGCGCTCGTCAACGCACGCTCATCCGTGCGCTTCGATCCGGCTCGCAACCAGCCGGCGCTTCGCCCGCGCGCCCACAAAGCCTCGTCCAGTATTGCGTCGCCCGGTTCGTTCTTTCTCCTCTCTCACTTTGCCGGCGGCTCCATGCGAACCGGCGTTTAGTTTGTCGAAATGTTTTGTGGCGCTTGCTCATTCAAGCCGCGTTGATCGACTTAATATATATATTTGCGCTAGGTCATTTAGGCAGGCGATTCTAATTTTTGGGTTCTTCACGCCCGCGGTCTCATTCACCATGGATTCTTCAAGAATTCTTCATTGATCGACACTACGAGATAATCATTAGCTTTAATTCCTATTTTAGTTTTATCATTTGAATATTTAAATTATCAATTTATGCTTTGGATTATCGGTTCTTGTGGAATTAATTTCATAGTGTTTGGTTTGATGATTTTGTTGGATTCAATTCATAGTGATGATGGATTGGACTTTCATGTTCGTTGATTTAATTTGCTTAATGATTTCTTGCTTTCGATTATTTCAAGTTCTTGTTGGATGATTGATAGTTATAGTTTATGTGCAATTAGATTTAGATTAGGGATTGACAAACCCTATGAATAATAGAATTACATATGCTTTTGTTTATCGCTTTGATTTATCGCTTTCATAGTTCAACTAGGGATTGACAACCCCCAGTTTAGATTTATTGCTTTATTAGTTTAGCTCGGGATTGACAACCCCTAGCTTAGGATGCTGTTTAATTTTCCGTATTTCAATTCCAGTATGATCAAAAACCCATGTTGGTATTAGTGTGTTTAGGATTTAATCGCTTTCTGTGCACGACACAAACAATGGCCCTGTTAAGTTTTCCTTGAGAGACGACTCGTGTTAACTTATCACGCTACGATTACCTCGTACAATTGCGAGTGAATTTGAGTGTGTTTTAGCTCGATCAATTTTAGGCGCCGTTGTCGGGAAAACTTTAAGCGTATTGTTTGTGTTGTTTATTCTGTATTTCTTTTTGTTACATTTCGTTATTTTCTCCCCGGTGCATGTGATCTTGTTTTGTTGTTGGTGTCATGTTAATGCGGGGTTACCAACGATGCAATCGCACGAGGTGTGGTCAAGCGGTGGGGAGTTCTGAACGTAGCGATTAAAACCCAAACATTCTAACACCAACGAGGGTTGAACATGCAAGAATTGAAATACGAGAAAAGATAACAACACCTAAGCTTGTGCTTGTCAATCCCGAGCTAAACTAATAAAGCGTTAAATCTAAACCGGGGTTGTCAATCCCTAGTTGAACTATGAAAGCGATGAGGAAATAGGTGAAAGCGCGATCAGATGGGCGCTGATGTAGCGCCACCTGAGCGTGGCGATGGAGACGCGGCTGCGCGGAGGATGCCGCTGCTGAAGAGGCCGCTAGGCAAGCGCTACTGGAGACGGGAGCGGAGACGGAATGGGTGCTGGCCTCGCCACTGGCCGGAAATGAGCGCCGCCCGGCGCCGGACGGAAGTGCAGCGGCATCGCGGAGTTGGGCGAGACGGGCCGGGCAGGCGCTGGAGTCCCAAATACGACGGAGGACGACCGTCAGGCGGGAGTGGCGCGAGCGGGCGAGGCAACGGCGGCGGCGCGGAGCGAAGCGGAGCGGGTGATCTCCGAGGAAATTGGGCACGCTAAGGACCCAGCCGCTGGGTGGCCGAGTGACGCGGCGCGGACGTGCGCGGTGCGGCGCGGGTGCGAAAGGCGGACGCGCGAGCGCGTGGCGCTCGTGCACGCACGCGCGCGACGTTCACGCTTGCGTTCTCGGCGTCCCGAACTCCGATTTGCGATCCGATTGCGCCTATGAACTCCTGTCGAGATGTTTTCAATTATATCTGATCCTTGGCATATCCATTCATCCTATTTTCTTCCGTTTTCCTACAAAACATCGAGACGAACGGTTAATCCGAATCGATAAATCTTAATCAAACCAACGGCATAAATAGAACAAACCATAGAAAATGACACGTAAAACAATACCAAGAATCATCACAAATTCATACTAAACAACTCCCCACTTATCCATTTGCTTGTCCTCAAGCAAAGTCCGTACTAATAAGGTTCGAAGATAACTCATGCAACATCACTCTTAGTCCAATCAATCAAATCTCTTTTGCAATTCTCCCAAACATGATGAATACATAATAAAAGTTAATGTGAAACAAATCTAAGATTGTGTAAATATCAAACAAACAGTAGGTTCTTTTCGCTGCACCCAACTCCGTTAGGGCTAATTAACTAAAATGGTTACCTTAGCAACAAGTTTCTTTTGAGAACACAAAGAAAGTATAAACAAATTTTGGAACAATGTTCGAAGGTGAAGTCTCGATGAACTCGAGTCTCCTATCGTGGTTTCCCATGCCCATTTCTCAATTTATGAGAAAGAGGCGTAATCCCATCCTCCATTTATACAATCTCAACAACATCGAGTTTTAATTCTCCTTATTTTCTTTTTCACATTTTTTTTCTTTTTTTTTTCTTTTTTTTTTTTTTTATATATTTGAAACGAGTATATAGGTAACCACCCCGTTAACACTCCCCTAGCATTAGCCGGACAAATCACGCCAATAACCACCCATTTAAAATCAATTCACACAATCTTGTCAATTCACATCGCACTTTAATCATACGACATCAAGATAAACGAGAAATACATCAAGGTCCGATCAATACCACGTAGTTCAACTGCACAAATCAAAATCCTAACTTATTCGCATGAGACACAAACTCAAGTCCAAACAATCTAAATAAGCACAAGGCACGCTATTAAGCATATTAAACAATACATCACGCACAAAACCAAATGCTATCAACTCCCCATTTAATTCGAGTAATCGTCCCCTGCTCAAAACATTAATAACATAAAAATAGCCGATAGAGGAGAAGACTCGATAAAATATGGCAAGGCGGTGGTTGGAATGTGAGCGGCACGACGAGTTGAGTGTCACGGTTTCATCTCACCGCTGACAACTTTTCAGATCTCGAGCAAAACAAACTCAACAACAAAATGTATAAAAAAAAACAACGAAACCAAAGAAAAAAAAAAGAAAAGAAAAAAAAGCCAAAAGCGGGTTTGCCTCCCACGAGCACTCGCTTTAACGCCGTGAGCACGACGTAAACCCGACAACAACGGACTATCCATAGTCCTTCACCGCAGGAATACCATCTCGCCGTAACATCGGTGAGTAACCATATATGCACAAAGGACGAGAAGGAAGCAAACAACGAATCATTTAAGCTCAAGTCAAACATCATATTCTCCAAAGAAAATAGATAACTATAATTCCCAAAGCACGATACTTTGGTGAATTAGATGTCGACAAATTATTGAAGTTACCTCAACCTTTGTTATCATTGTGTCCTCCTCTCGATCCCGATCTAATTGTTGAGGTAGTAATCACTTCCAGAGCGGGCTTTGTATTCGAGTATCTTCAAGTGCCCACTCTTTCTTCATCCTCTCTTTATCCTCATCCACGTGTTTGGGTAGTTCTATCACCTCCGAGTGGGTTCGCGTGTCATCTATTTCATGTACCCACTCTTCCTCGTCAACCATCCCGTAACCACTTCCTCGGCTCATTATGCTTCTCATCCACATGTGCCCACTGTTCTCACTTTCCACCTCATCCGCTGCAGCGGCTCTTCGTGTGTCTCTCGCCCATCTTCAACAATCGGGTCACTTCCAAGAGTGGTGCACCATCCGAGCTTGATCGGGTTGGCGCGAAAGGTGTGATTTCACTCTTCTCGCTTTCCACTCCGGATCGGCAGCACTCATCCGATGTCTCTTCCACCCAATTTTCAACTATTGATCACTTTCTAGAACAAAGGACCGATCGATCTGATCGATTGGTTTGAAGTTCCTCCCTGTCGCAACAACTGCTTATCAAGGTGCTCGACATATCCTATTTGCGTCTCCAAATGCAAAGTCGGAGGCATTTGCAAGATCCAAACTTTGACCAAAGCATCCGTTTTTGGGATGCCTTCTTTTTGAAGTTAACTCATCCTCCCAAGTCACATCCGAGGTGGAGGTGGGCTGCTGGGTACGAGTAATGAGGTGGAGGTGGTTGTTGTGGGTACTACACCGAGGTGGAGGGTGTGGTTGCTCCTGTAAGGCATTGTAGGATTGATCCTCATAGTCTTTGCGAGGCGGTTGATCCCAGTGAGGAATTGGAGGCTGATCCTCAAAGCACGGTGGATTCCAATATTCCGGTCGTTGTGGAGGCTGGTCACTTTGTGGATCCCAATATCCCAAATCGGGTTGGTGAGGCTGCTATTGTCATGTAGATCCCAAGAAGGATCATATGCAGGCTCATACCGACGGACATCCTCGAAATCGACTGGGCTCCTTCTTCAAAGAAGAATTTGCCCAATACGACGAACTTTCCTCCCACACCGGGTTGACCATAATCGTCTCGCTGATAACCCCGCATTAGCGTATACCAATAACAAAACAAAATTACACGCACTGTGGAGAAAATAACCAAATGAAAAGAAAAGAAACATAGAACAAACAACACAAACAATACGCCTAAAGTTTTCCCGGCAACGGCGCCTAAAATTGATCGAGCTAAAACACACTCAAATTCACTCGCAATCGCATGCGAGGTAATCGTAGCGTGATAAGTTAACACGAGTCGCCTCTCAAGGAAAACTTAACAGGCCATTGTTCGTGTGTTGCACGTAAAGCGATTAAACCCAAACATTCTAACACCAACGAGGATTGAACATGAAAGAATTGAAATACGAGAAAGATAATAACGACCTAAGCTTGGGCTTGTCAACCCGAGCTAAACTAATAAAGCGTTAAATCTAAACCAGGGGTTGTCAATCCCTAGTTGAACTATGAAAGCGATAAACAAAGCAATAGCAAACATATTCTTAGGTTCACAAGCCCTAATCTAAGTCTACTTGTAAATGAACCATGATCGTCAATCATCCAACAAGAACAGAATAATCGAAAGCAAGAAATCATAGCAATATAAATCAACGGAACAAGAAAACAATCCACTGTCACTATGGAATTGAATTCAACATAAATCATCAAATAATAATACTCTGAAATTAATTCCAATAAAGCTGAAAATCCAAGCATAAATTGATAAACAAGATTGTGCAATAAAACAGAGAGCAAGAATTAAAACTAGGATTGTATCTGTTGTTGTTGCCTGAAGAAATCCATGGTGAAAGTCGAAGGAGGCGAGAAGACCGGTCACTACTGGAAGAACCAAAATTGAGAGAAAAACGCCGACCTCCCTCAACCCTAAGCGTATATTTATATTAAATGAAGTGAGCCGCGCTCAAAATGAACGCACGCTCAAAATACATTCGCTTGAATATGAACGCCACCGGTGAACGCCGAGGAAACATTCTCCTCATTTGTGGCCGGCTCAAAGTGAACGCGAGAAATAGTGAAAGCGGAGACGGGCGCTGATGTAAGCGCCACCGAGCGTGGCAGATGGAGACGATGCTGGCAAGGAGGATGCCCAGCGCTAAGAGGCCGCGCTGGCTAGCAGCCCTACCGAGACGGAGCCGAGAAATGGTGGCCTTGCCACCGGCCGGAATGAGGCTGGCGCCGGGCGATGCCCACGGCACGGAAGCGCAGCGGCACTACGGGAGGCGAGGCAGGCGGGCAAGGCGCCGGAGTCCCAAATCGGACGGAGGACGGCGTCGCTAGTGAAGGCGGGCGGCGAGGCAACGACGCGGGAGGCGCGTGAAGGCGAGCGGGCGAGCGCCGGGCCGGCATTGGCCGCGCCGGAGGCCGGATTAGACCAGCCGACCCAGCCGCCTGGTGGCCGAGTGACGCGGCTCGCGGACGTCTGCGCGGGCGCGCGGTGCGAAGGCCATGGACGTCCTGGCGCGCTGGCGCTCGCACGCACGCGCGCGCGACTTTGACGTTGGCTTCGCTTCTCGCGTCCGAACTCCGACGGCGATCCGCTTGCGCCTATGAACTCCTGTCGAGATGTCTTCAATTATATCTGATCCTCGCATATCCAATATATCCTATTTTCTGCCGTTTTCCTACAAAACATCGAGACGAACGGTTAATCCGAATCGATAAATCTTAATCAAACCAACGGCATAAATAGAACAAACCATAGAAAATGACACGTAAACAATACCAAGAATCATCACAAATTATACTAAACATTCTTCTTACGAAGAAGGAGCCCAATTCAATTATTCTGAGGGATACCCGCCAAACCATGAGTATCAAACCTACGATCCCTACCCTGAGCAACATGCCTATGATCCTTTCTGGGACCAACCACCTCCACCACTCTATGAGGATCAAGCCTCCAATCATTACTGGGAACAACCGCCTCCGCAGCACTATGAGGATCAATCCTACTCTGATAATGCCCATCGGAGCAACCACCTCCGCAGTAATCCATACCCACAGCAGCCTCCACCACCTCAGAGGTCATCATTTGAGGATTCGTTCACCCCACGAATGGATCTGTTACTTAACAAAATGGATTCTGCAAACGCCTCATCTCTACGTTTGGAGACGCAAGCGGGACATGTTAATAGCCTGCTTAATGAGCTGTTGCAGCAATGGAGGGAACTTCCAACCCAATCCGATCAGGTCCAGGCGGTCACTGTTCTAGAAAGTGACCCAATTATTGAGAATTGGGTGGAAGAGACACCAGAAGAGCCGTTGCAGCCACATGAGGTGGAAAAGGAGAAAGTGACTGAAGTCATGCCTCTCCCACACCAACCAGATCAGACTCAGACGGTCACTTTTCTTGAAAGTGACCCGATTGTTGAGAATGGGATGGGAGAGACTCCTGATGAGCTGCTGCAACTAGAGGAGGTGAAAAACGAGGAAGAGTGGGCAAATGAAGTGAATAGCATGCCAACGCCCACTCTGGAGATGAAAGAACAATCCCAACGCTTGGAGGAGGATGAAGAGAGGATGGAGAAAGAGTGGGCACTTGAAGATACTCGAATGCCAAAACCTGCTCTTGAAGTGAAAGAGCTGCCTCAACAATTGGAGTACGGGATCCCGAAAGAGGACAAATCGAGGACAAAGGTTGAGGTAACATCAATTATTGTCAACATCTAATTCACCAAAGTCTTGTACTTTGGGAATTGAATTATTTATTTTATTTTGGAGAATATGATGTTCGACTTGAGCTTAAATTGTGCATTACTTGTTTTCTTTACTGTCATCTGTTCTTGTATGGTTCATACTGATGTTTTGGCCGAGATGGTATTCCTGCAGGTGAAGGACTATGGATAGTCCGTTGCTCATGACGTTAAATTGAGTACTACGTGGGAGTTTACCCATGGTTTTTTCTATTCTTTTCCTTTCTTTCTTTTTGTTTGGTTTCCTGGTTTTCTTTGATCTATCTGTTGTCTCTATGTTAGTGTTGCTCGAAATTGGGACTTCGTCAGCAGTGAGGTGAAGCCTTGATATTCCGGTTCTACCGCACACGCTCACATTCCAACCCTGCCACTGCCATATTTTATCAGGGAAGCCTCCTCCTCTATCGGCTATTTTTATGTTATTTATGTTTTTGAACACTAGGGACAATGCTCGAATTAAGTGTGGGGGAGAGAGTATTTTGGTTTTGTGGGTGTGACATATATATTTTGCTTAATGTTGTGCTCGTATGCTTATTTTGATTGTTTGGACTAAAGCTTTATCTATGCTCGTAAAGTTAGGATTTTGATTTGTGCAATCAACTACGTGGTATTGATCGGACCTTGATGTATTTCTCGTTTATCTTGATGTCATGTGATTAAAGTGAAATGTGAATTGACGGGTTGTGTGAATAGATTTTAAATCGGTGGTTATTGGCGTGATTTGTCCGGCTAATGCTAGGGGAGTGTTAACGTGGTGGTTACCTATATACTCGTTTCAATAAACAAAAAAAAGAAAAAAATATGTGTGAAAAGAAAATAAGGAGAATTAAAACTCGAATGTTGTTGAGATTGTATAAATGGAGGATGGGATTACATCCTCTTTCTCGTAAATTGAGAAATGGACATGGAAACCACGTTAGTAGACTCGAGTTCATCGAGAGTTCACCTTTCAACATTGTTCCAAATCATTAATACCTTCTATGTTATCAAAGGAAACTTGTTGCTAAAGGTAACCATTTTAGTTAATTCACCTCTAGCGGAGAGTTGGGTGCGAGCAAAATAACCTACTTGTTTATTTGATATTTTCGCAATCTTAGATTTGTTTCACGTTGTCTTTGATTATGTATTCATCATGTTTGGGGGAATTGCAAAAGAGATTTGATTGATTAGAATAAGAGTTAAGTTGCATGAATTATCTTCCCAATTCTTATTAGTATAGACTTTGCTTGAGGATAAACAAATGGATAAGTGTGGGGGAGTTGTTTGGTATGATTTTGTGATGATTCTTGGTATTGTTTTACATGTCATTTTCTATGGTTTGTCCTATTTATGCCGTTAGTTCGATTAATATTTATCGATTCGGACTTACATCATTCGTGTCGATGTTTTGTAGGAAAATGGTAGAAAATAGGATGAATTGGATCCGCCAAGAATCAAATATATTGAAGAGCATTTCGACAGGAGTTCCTAGGCGAAAACCGTGCGTCATCGGAGTTCAGACGAAGGAGAACGGATCGAACGACCAAAGTCGTGCCCGCCAAGACGCTGCGTCGCGGCGCCCACGCCCATGAACGGCCGTGCGCCCGCCCGCCGCCAAGACCGCACTCCGCACGCCTCGCACGCGACTCGGCCACCCAGCCGCTGCGGGATCGGTAGCGTTCCCAATTCAACGCGCTCATTCCAGCGCCGCCGTCGCGTTCGCCTCGCCCGCTCGCCTTTCACGCCGCGTCGCTCGCCTCGTCTCTCCCAGCGCTCGCGCGTGCGCGTGCTGCCCGTAACGCACGCTCATCCGCACCGATCGATCCGCGCTCGCAACCAGCGGTGCTCGCCCGTAGCGCCCGCAAAGCCTCGTCCGGTGCTGCGCGCCAAAGACGTTCCTTCTCCGCTCTCCGCCCGATCGGTGCTCCATGCGAACCGGCGTTCAGGCAATCGAGAATGTTTTGTGAGCGCTCGCTCATTCCAAGCCGGCGTTGATCGACTTAATATATATATTGCGCTAGGTCATTTAGGCGGGCGATTCGATTTTGGGGTTCTTCACGCGCTTGGTACTCCGCATTCACCATGGATTCTTCAAGAATTCTTCAGCAGATCGACACAACAGATAATCATTAGCTTTAATTCATGTTTTTAGTTTCATCATTTGAATATTTAAATTATCAATTTATGCTTTGGATTATCAGTTCTTGTGGAATCAATTTCATAGTGTTTGATTTGATGATTTTTGTTGGATTCAATTCATAGTGACAGTGGATTGGACTTTCATGTTCCGTTGATTTAATTTGCTTAATGATTTCTTGCTTTCGATTATTTCAAGTTCTTGTTGGATGATTGATAGTTATAGTTTATGTGCAATTAGATTTAGATTAGGGATTGACAAACCCTATGAATAATAGAATTGCATATGCTTTTGTTTATCGCTTTGATTTATCGCTTTCATAGTTCAACTAGGGATTGACAACCCCTAGTTTAGATTTATTGCTTTATTAGTTTAGCTCGGGATTGACAACCCCAGCTTGGGATCTTGCTTAATTTTCCGTATTTCAATTCCGGTATGATCAAAACCCATGTTGGTATTAGTGTGTTTAGATTTAATCGCTTTAGGCACGACACAAACAATGGCCCTGTTAAGTTTTCCTTGAGAGACGACTCGTGTTAACTTATCACGCTACGATTACCTCGTACGATTGCGAGTGAATTTGAGTGTGTTTTTAGCTCAATCACTGTCTATGACATGATATTTATGTTTTATGCTTATATGTGATATGAGCTATGCTATGACGATATATGATCTATGTGATGTGAGATGATGTTATGTGGGATGCATAACGGTGATATGTTGACAGATTGCATGGTTATATGCGATTTTGATATGTGACATATGTGATGTTATGTGGTTATAGGTGATGATGTATGCTATGCGATAATACCTAGTTTTCTATGCGAATGTGTTTCTAATGTTACAACGTCGGTACAGAATGCCGAGAACAAGGAACCAGAGGAACAATAATGTGGAAGAAGCCCGAGAACCACCTTTGGTTCAACGGCACGCGATCGAGAGTTTTCATAGGCAGAATCCTCCTACATTCGACGGTCTCGGCAAACCGATCGACGCTGAGAACTAGATATGATCCACCGAAAGGATCTTCAAATACATCGGCTGCGAAGAAGCAGAAAAGCTGAATTACGCGATCTTTCAGCTAATCGATGAGGTTGATTTCTGGTGGGAGTCCGTAAAGAGGACCATGACACCAGGACAGTGGGAAAGGTGTACGTGGGAAGATTTCAAGGAAGAACTCATGGAAAAGTATGTGCCTGGCGTTTACAGGCAGATAAGGCAAAACGAGTTCTGGAATCTTCGTCGAGGAGAAGGGCGGTCACCGAGTATGATCGCTCGCTTAATAAATGCATCGTTATGCTACGCACCTAGTCGGCAAAGAGGCTGCAGGCGAGCGAGTTCGAGAGAACTCGACCGAGATCGAATTTCGCTCGTAAGTTAGGGAGATCGGCGTATCGCGATCCTTGAACCGGGCTTTAAACATTGAGTCAATGTTTCCCCAGGAGAAAACGATGCCACCGGACAGCCAAAGGACGGAGGAAGAGGCAAGAGGAAATGGGAAGATCGAGGGAGAGGCAATCAGGTGTTCCATGGGAACCCGAGCGTCGATGATTCCGAGGAATGGGTATTCCGGAAGAAAGGCTACCTTGGGAAGAAATTTCCAGCCCATGCGGTAGTGGGAACAAGGTGCGAGAAAGGCATTGGTGCCAGAAATGCGAGAGGAATCACTTGGGCGAGTACAGGCAAGGTAACATCGAGTGTTACCGTTGTAGAAAGTCTGGACATTACGCTCGAGATTGTCCATCGATAGGAGGGCCGACGGTGCAGCCGCCAGTGAGACAGCATCCGGCTCCGCAGAGGCGTAACCGAGGCTCCGCCGAGGATGAACCCGCAGGCAGGAGGTCATCAGGGGCGACAAACCAAAGGCCACCGCAGCGGTATAATCCATATGAGTGATGTACCCATTTTCGCTTTGTTTAATCTGAGGCCTCACATTCTTTCATTTCGAGAATCGCGTGTGAGAGGTTGGGTTTGGTACCCAAGGAATCACAGAGTACCACAAATTAGCATCCTTCGGGAAGTGCTAAAGCGAAAGAGATATGCCCGAACCGGAGTTAGAAATCGTGGCGGAAGGTCTATGTCAATTTGCATGTCATCGGAATGGAAGATTTCGATGTCATCTTTAGCATGGATTGGTTGGAAAAACACAGGGCAAATATACATTGTCTCGAGAGAGAAGTTACTTTTCAAATAGCCAAATGAGTGGAAGTTTGTTTCCACGGTATAAGGATAGGTGTTTCCATGCCTATGATCTCAGCACTGAAGGCAGTGATGATGATCAGGAAGGGAAGATGTCAAACTTTCTTGGTAAGTTTAACAGGGCACGATGAACCATGCAAACAGTTGGAAGAGGAGCGAGTGGTGTGTGAATATCCGGACGTGTTTCAGGGGACTTGCGGAGCTTCTTTGATAGACAAGTGGAATTCACTATTGATCCGGAACCGGGAGCAGCACAGATATCAAAGGCACCATACAAAATGGCACCTAAAGAATTTCAAGCTGAAAGCCTTGATTCTGAGTCATTGGATCTAGGTTTTATCCAACCTAGCGTATCATTGTGAGGCGCACCCGCATTCGTCGAGAAGAATGATGGGTCAATGCGGATGTGCATTGACTACGAGAGCTGAATAAGTCGACGATCGAAGCGATATCATCTTCCGAGGATCGATGATCTGTTTGACCAGCTCGAGGAGCAAGTGTCTTCTCTAAGATCGATTTGAGTTGAGCTACCATCGGCTACCATCCACGTTCGAACATCGGCGAAGAGGATGCGTTGCGACCAATCGCCAGTTCCTTCATGCATCCGATGTATCGAGTTTTCATCTCTGAGTTCATCGTGATGCCGTTTGAATGTTTGACAATCGCACTGCTTTGGAAACGTAAAGTAAAGGTTGTATGCCAGTATAGTAAGTGCGAGTTTTGGCTAAGAGAAGTGATGTTCCTTGGACATATAGTGTCTGCAGAAGGAATCAAAGTCGACCCGGTGAAGGTTGAAGCGATAAATGGCGGAAGGTTCCGACTAATGCCAATGAGGTTCAAGCTTTCTAGGCTTGGCGAGGTATTATAGGCGTTTCATGAAGGTTTTCAAAGTTGGCGAGGCCGATAACGCAATGTTCAGCTCGGAAAGGAATCAAGTTTTCATGGTGAGAAGCTTGTGAAACAAGTTTCCAAGAGTTGAAGAAGAAGCTAACAACCGCTCCAGTATTAGCCGTGCCCGAAGGAAACGATGGTTTTGTGGTCTACACCGATGCGTCCAAGCTCGGATTAGGTGGTGTTCTTATGCAGAATGAGAAGGTTATAGCTTACGCATCTCGTCAGTTGAAGCCGCACGAGTTGAGCTACCCAACTCACGACCTGGAGTTAACAACAGTCGTTCATGCGTTGAAGATTTGGAGGCACTATCTCTATGGAGTCAAGTGTGAGATCTTCACGGATCACAAGAGCCTAAAGTACTTCTTTGAACAAAAGGAGCTTAACAAGAGGCAAAGGAGATGGCTGGAGTTGGTGAAAGATTATGATTGCTCTATCAGCTATCACCCGGGTGTTGGATTTGTATACTGAAAGCAGTTTTGGTTGAGCTTGTATACAATGTTTCCTGTTACCACTATTACAATCTCCTATCTGAATTGATTACTTGATTGCATATATCCGTGTCCCTTATCTCATATAAGTTAGATCATACATTGTGTAGAAGATCACGTAAGTGCGTATGATTGGTCAAGCAATGAGATATAAAAGAATCACACCGAGACAACTTGAGGGCGAGTTGTCGGTATAAGCTGCGATATAGATAAGAAGTGACTTGACTTAGTTGCTTGTCTATCTTTGATGCGTCTCGGCGTATTGATGGATCACGGTGAGATGAGTTCTTCTATCGACCGTCGTGAAGAACCCAGATCTCGGTGACTTACGATGATCTAAACCTCGATAAGGTATTAGGTGAGTATGAGTTCTTGACCATCACTTTGACTTGTTATGGGTGAGGTTATATGTTCTAACCAATATTCTCCACATCTTGGGTGGTGGCGGTCTTGTATGTCATGTTAGTTATCTCATGTCGAGTCACCGTATCCGTTTAGGATGATGGCGTCCCTTAAGGAGCTCAAAAGGTTTATTGTACTAAACCCCGCAGTTGAGTTAGCTCAAGTACAATAATAAGGTTGAGTGGTATTAATTAAGGAATTAAAGATATTAATTATTTTAAGCAATCAGAATGCTCTAAATAATTAATGGACGTGCGATATCTTAAATACGGGGATTCGTAATGTCTAAGTGCAAGCCCGACTCAACTTCGGTAATAAAGGGGTAAGTCAGCATTTATTCTCTAGTGGCATGAATGAATGTTTATAAATTAATTTATGTTCTGGGCTGAACATAAGATAATTAATTTATTTGAGGTCCATCTTTATTCCTTGCATTTGATCCCTGGGCTGGCCCATCCAGGCCCGTAGCTTGGAAGGAAATCGGCGCCTACCTCCCTCTATGGCAAGGATTTGATCCTCTTTATCCATAAGGATATTATTATATTTATGGGATATGAATGGATCCTTTCCTAATGGGATTATGATAATGCATTATAAATATAAGGTAAGAGATAAGATCAAGACTAATCCTCACAATTATCCTAGCATTATTTTCGTGAATCACAATAGTCTTTTGTGAAGAATTTTCGAAAATTCATAGAGGATAGGGTGATTTCTGTAGCATTCTCCATAGTTTATCCGCACTCGATATTGGAGATTGGGCAACCGGATACGATCCGTAAGATCAAAGCACCAGTCTCGATCCGTTCATCCCCATGCAGTCAAAGGTAAACACTAGAAAAACCCCTACGTGTTGTAATTAATTATATAGGTGCATGCTAGGAATATAATCAATGTATGGTGAATTAAACATCGAAGATAGATCCTCGGAGAGAGGTGAAATCGCTTTCCGTTCAATTGGTATCGGGCGAGGTTCGATATCTTGGCTCTGTTGGATTAATTCACGTTTGATTATTACGCGCAAATATATATTAATTGTTGGATCCGCTGTTCATCGTGGCTCGTTTTAATTTTTGTCGGATTTTTTTTCACCACGAGAAAATCCGTGGTTAGATTAGATTTATTTTACGTAAATCTTATACGTAAAAGAAGAACGAGCGAAAGAGCGAAGAACGAGGCGATGGGAGTTCATCGGCAAGAGGTCACCGCGGCGTCTGCGGGCGGCAGCGCTTGGCGCGCACGGCGCTCGTGGACACGCCGCCGCGACGGCAGGCGGAGGCGAGGCGGCGGCGGCATGGCTCGGCATCCGGGTGTGGGGCTCGCGCCGCGTGCGGAGGCCTCGGCACCGCCTGGCGCTGAGGGTGCGCGCTCGGTGGCGCTCGTCGCAGGTCGCGGGCGTCTTCGCGTTCGCTAGGCGGCATGCACAATGCGTGCGTGCGGGCGACGGGGCGCGCGTTTGTCGTGCGAGATCCCGGTGCCCGTGCGCGCGCATGCGGTAATAGGCACGCATTTGTCGCGCGAGATCCTGCGGCTTGCGGCGGGCTCGCGGTCGCGAGGTCGATCGTGAGGCAGCGCGCCACGCGCGCTCGTGGGGCGCGAGCATGGCAGCGCGACGCGTGCTCAATGGGTCGCGGTCATCTTGGCGGCGCGAGGCAGCCCGTGAGGAGCACGCGGTGGCGACGCGAGATTGGGGCGGCAGAGTCTTTGGGCGCGTGCATGGGCTGTGCCCTGGCTGCCAGCCCATTTTGGGCCAACCCAGCCCAAACCCGGCCCGAACTCGATTTTCCGCCCGAATCAGGTTTTGATGAATCCGTCCGTGCCCGCACGCGAGGCCTTTTCAAGTTAATGAAGATCATGCTTTGCAATTCTATGTAATAGATTAGGCGGGAAAGTGCGGGTTCCACGAGTGGCCACGATGAGCGTTTTATTTTATTTTTAATCGTTCATTGCATGTCGTGGATGTTTAAATTATGCAGAAGCATGCTATGTATGTTTAAATTACGTAGACAAACATATTATATGTTTTCGTGGTTGAATGCGCATAGTAAGCATGCTAGGTTTATCGCGTTTTCAAGCATATTTTAGAATTCTGCGAGCATGTTTTACATGTTGAGTTCTGTAGAAAAGCATGCTAGGATTACGTGATCTGCATGGACAAATCTTTTGAACAAAAAAACTAATCAAGTAACCCGACAAATTAAATTTTAAAATTAAAATGTCAAGACCTCCACTTTTGATCTCTAAACAAAGTGAGGCGCGTGTGAGTAAACGATCACACGCATGGCTTGCTTGCACCGCTTATCATAAGTTTGTTAGATGAGATTTCTAAATAAAACATTTTAAATCTATTGAGAAGTGGGAGTTTCATGTAAACGCCCACACGCGCGGTCTTGCATGTGCGATTTTCATAAGTTCTCTAGAGATTGATATAAAATAAGATAACAAAGGAATTTGGATTGAAGCGGTATGGTCCTAGTGAGTATGCCAATTCTAAGAATTCATTTTCTTTGTTAAAATTGTGGTCATTGCTTAGACATCACCTCAGTACAACTTCCCGCAAAGTCCCTTCTTGTGATAGTGATGTGGTCTTGTAAGGTCCAATCATTAATTTCATTTGTCATAAGGATAAGTTAACATGGATTGAAATTAAATGACTAAAAGGTATATTTTAGTCTGGTCGAGGGGTTCATGTGTAAACGTCCACACGCGTGGCTTGCATGTGGAATTCCTTGGGCGATTGGATGTTTCAATTAATATTGTTTTATCAAAAGGATACAATATTATTGTTACAATTATGTGCGATCGTATGCTTATGTGTTTACATTATCTTTTAGATATGTCTCTTACACCGATTATCAATATGCTCGCACAAAATCCCTTATCCTGTCCGAATTTTATCGAGTGGAAATGAAACATGGAATATGTTCTTATCGCTGAAGAACACATGTTTATTCTCACTACTCCTAAACCCGATGCCCTTACTGACGCATCGACCAATGAGCGCCGAGAGTCAGCGGACTTTGGCATAAGTCGAACAATATGGCAAAATGCTATATGATGACTACTATGTCCAAAGGCTTGCAGCTGCAGCATCAGTCGATGGTAGACGCGACTGAAATATGGTTAAGTCTCGAGAGTAAGTTTGGGCAATCGGATCGGACAGTCCGCTTCCACACAATGAGAGAAATCTTGGCGTGTAAGATGGAAAAAGGAAGTTCGGTCCATGAACATGTCTCCCACATGACTCATCTCATGGATAGTCTTGATCAGTTGTGAGGAGGTATTGACGGCGAGCCAAGGTCGATATCATGCTCAATACATTGCCCAAGTCTTTTGAGAATTTTTGTGAATGCGATCATGAGCAAGACCGAGTATACACTTAGTCAGTTGCTTAATGATCTCGTGGCATGGAAGGAGTTATGGGTAAAGGAGCACATGCTCTTGCTAGCACATCTAGGGGCCCAAATTTTCCGTTGCAAAATGGAAAAAGAAAAGGGCACCAAAGGTGGTGAGGCGAGGAAATAGTGGGAGTAATGGGAGCAAGAACATGCACGCCATCGGAGGCTTAAAGAAGCCAAATGAGATGGGCAAGTGCTTCAAGTCGGCAAGATCGGGCATTGGAGGCAAGTGCCCTATGCTCAAGGCTCAGGTACGCCATTTGCTTTAATGCTGAAACATGTTTAGCGACTTGTTCTAACTCATTCATGGGTAGTGAACACGGTGCGATCGATCATGTTTGTTACACCTGCGGGGTTCTGCGGACAAGGGAGTCAGATGATGGCGAGATAACGATCTCCATGGGCAATCGCGAAAGTCGAGGCCGTTGCGGTCGGAGATGTTACTTTATGTTTTGATAGAACAGTTTTAGTATTGAAAGATGTTTTATATGTGCGGATTTTCATGGAACCTTGTTTACATTTGAAATTGTTTATTCATGGATATTCATTATTTTTGATAGTGGTGTTTCTATCATAAGAAATGACGAAGTTATCGTGTTGGCACATTATATAATTCGCTTTATACTATTTACGCCAAATATAATACTTATAACTATGTCGCATCGTCTACAAACCTTAAAAAGAGAAAGTTTCCTTCAAGATATGACACCACATTTCTCTGGCATCTTAGATTAGGTCACATTAATCTAAATAGGATCCAAAGACCTGCTAAGAATGGGCGTTGGGTAATCTAACAGTTACTCCGTTCCCGATCTGCGAATCCCATATAGAAGGTAAGATGTCGACCCGGACCTTCAAAGCGAAGGGTTATAGAGCGAAAGAAATGTTGGAGCTAGTCCATTCGACTGTGTGGACCTATGTCCACACAAGCTCGTGGAGGGTAATGCAGTATTTTGTCACTTTCGTTGTGATTACTCAAGTGCGGATACATATACCGCTTTCACCGCAGTCCGAATGCTTTGAGAAATTCAAAGAGTTTAAGGCGGAAGTGGAGACGAAACTTGGTAAAGTATCAAGTCATCTTGATCCGATCGCGGTGGCGAATACCTCGATAATGAGTTTATGGACTATTTGGTGAAGTGTGGGATTACCTCCCAACTCACTACAAGGCACACCACGTAAAAATGGTGTGTCGGAGGCGGAGAAATAGACTCTTTAGAAATGGTTAGATCAATGATGAGTTATGCAACATTGCCTATTTCGCTTACGGGGTATGCTTTAGAAACGACGGCATACTTGCTAAATCTAGTACCATCCAATTCGATCGAAAAGACCCTTTCGAGTTGTGGTTTGGGCAAGCTAGTTTAAACCACATAAGGATATAGGGCGATCCGACACATGTGCTAAACAAGAAGGCGACAAGTTGGAGGCTAGATCCGATGCAAGCGTCGTTTATCGGCTATCCTAGAGGAACGAAGGTGGTTTATTCTATAGTCCTAAGGATCGGAAGGTCATTATTAGCACTAATGCCGATTCTTAGAAGAGGATTATATGAAAATCATAAATCCAAAGTTGAAATCATTCTTCAAGAATTAGAAGATGATCGTATTCCACCACCGATTAAGCCAAAGTGCGAGATGTCGGTAATCAGTGGAAGGGATCAACACCGATACTTCAAGAAATTGTAGTGGGTCGAGTTCCATCGGAGATACAGAGCATACAAGTGGCACCTATCCAACAAGTTGTGCAAGATAGAGAACCACAAGTTCTGGCACCCACCGCCGCCATTGTGCGATGGCGCCACGTCGTGAGTGGGAGGTTGTTCGTCAACCCGAGCGATTTATGTTCGTGGGTGAATCTTGGTTTAGTCCCGGAAGCGAGCAGGCAATAATCGACCCATGGACGACAAATGAGACGATCTGAAGATATTGATGTAAGATCATGGCACACCGCTATGGACTTAGAAATTGAGTCCATAACAGCTAAGGATGTATACGAAAGACACCTCTACCGGATGGCAAGGAAGCCATAGGTAGTAAGTGGGTATACAAGAGGAAGAGATTCAGATGGAGGTTTCGCTTTTAAAGCCGTGCTTGTGGCGAAAGGTACACTCGCATTGAGGGCATCGATTTCGATGAGACCTTTCACCACTGCAATGCTCAAGTCCATCGATTCTTCCGCCATAGCAACCCACTCAACCTTGAGGTTTGGCAAATGGATGTGAAAACCGCTTTTTCTAAACGGTTACCTTGAGGAAGGTAGAGACATCTATATGCAAAGAACCCTAAGGTTATGTGGTGAAGGTGAAGAGCATCTAGTATGGAAGCTAAGAAGTCCATTTATGGGCTTAAGCAAGCCTCACGATCCTGGAACTTATGCTTTGACGAGGTGGTAAAGTCCCATGGATTTATCCAGTTGCCTAGTGAGAGTTGTGTGTATCGTTTAGATGTCAACGGTGATGTGGTATTTCTTGTTATCAGACGTAGAGAGTTGGTTATCCTATCAGTTTCAAATGAAAGACTTAGGAGATGCAGCGTACATTCTTGGGATCAAGGTTTACCGAGATCGCAAGAGGAAAATGTTGAGCTTATCTCAGGCGTCTTACATTGATACTATGATTACTCGTTTTAGTATACAGACCGCCAAGAAAGGATTGCTACCTTTCAGACATGGCGTACCTTTACCTAAGGAGCAGTCATCTATGACTGCAAAGGAGATAGAGGAAATGAGACAAGTTCCTTACGCTTCGCCATAGGAAGTCTCATGTACGCAATGCTATGTACGAGGCCCGATATTGATCTAACCATTTCTATGAAGTCTATGTTCTTCTCTCGACACACCATTTGTTTGTGGTGTGCCCGGTGTAGTTTGGGAGGTAATCACCTTGCACCAAGTGGTCCATGAACTGCGTTCTTGTGGTGTTGCTACATGATCGGACTGATGACTGATACTTTACTACACCTTGCCCTCTCACTTCTGCCTTAAATCTCTTTGAATTTCTCAAGCATTCGAGACTAGCGGTGAACGGTATATTCCGTACCTTGAGTGTCGTCGATGAAAGTGAAAAATACCGTACCCCACGAGCTTGTGTGGACATCGGTCACCTGCGTCGAAATGGATTAGCTCAACAACTTCTTTGGCTCTATAACCGCCCGCTTTGAAGGTCTGAGTGCATCTTTCCTTCATACAGGATTCATGAGACTGGAGCAGATGGCGTGAGATCCTTCGCTCCATTCTTAGCCGGTCTTTGGATCCTATTTAATTGATGTGACCTAATCTAAGATGCGAGAAATGGTGTCTCTTCGAAGAAAACTTTCTCTCTTTAAGGTTTGAAGATGATGACATAGTTATAGGTATTATGTTTGGCGAAATAGTATAAAGCGAATTATATAATGTGCCACCACAGATAACCGTCATTTCTTATGATAGAAACACCACTATCAAAAAATCGAATATCCATGAATAAATAGTTTGGAAGCGGAAATAAGGTTCATGAAACTCCGGCACATATAAACGTCTTTCGATACTAAACAGTTCTATCAAAACATAAAGTAACATCTCGCCTGGCCTCGACTTTCCCGCGTTGCCCATGGAATCATTATCTCGCCATCATGCGACTCCTTGTCGCGGAGAACCCGCAGGTTAACAAACATGATCGATCGCGCGTATCTACTACCATGAATGAGTAGAACAAGTCGCTAAACATGTTTCTTTACTAAGCAAATGGTGACCTTGAGCATGAGCATAGGGCACTTGCCTTCAATGCCGATCTTGCCGCTTGAAGCACTGACCCCTCCTTTGGCTTCTTCAAAGCCTCGATGGCGACATGTTCTTGCTCCCACTCTCACATGGTTCTTGCCTCTACCACCTTTGGTGCCCTTTTCTTTTCCATTTTCACGTAAAATTTGGGCCCCTAGATATGCTAGGAGCATGTGCTCCTTTACCCATGACTCCTTCACGGCCACGAGATCATTAAGCAATGTGACTAAGTGTATACTCGGTCTTGCTCATGATCGCGTTCAAAATTCTCAAATGACTTGGGCGGTGTGTTGAGGATGATATCGAGCCTCAATACCTCCTCCCAGTGATCAGAGACTATCCATGAGATGAGTCGTGGGAGACATGTTCATGGACCGAACTTCCTTCTTCCATCACTGCAGAATTTCTCTCATTGTGGAAGCGGATATTCGATCCAGGCAAACTTACTCTCGAGACTTGACCATATTTGATCGCGTCTACCATCGTGTATCTGTTGCAAACCTTTGGACATCGTGTCATCATATAGCACTTGGCCGTATATTGTTTGACTTATGCGAAAGTGCGCTTGACTCTTGCTCATTAGTCGATCGTCGATAAGGGCATCGGGTTTGGGAGTAGTGAGAACAAAGTGTTCTTGCGATAAGAACATATTCCATATTCGTTCCACTCGATAAAATTTGGACGGATAAGAGTTTTGTGCGAGCATGTTGATAATCGGAGTAAGAGACATGTCGAAGAAGAATGTAAACACATAAGCATACGATGCACATAATTGTAACAATAATATTGTAACCTTTTGATAAAACAATATTAATTGAAACCTCGATCGCCAAAAAACCACATAAGCCCACGTGTGGGCGTTTACACATGAACCCCTCGACCGGACTAAAATAAACCTTTTAGTCTTTAATTTCAATCCATGTCGACTTATCCTTATGACAAATGAAATTAATGATTGGACCTACTAGACCACATCACTATCGCAAGAAGGGACTTGCGGGAAGTTGTACTGAGGTGATGTCTAAGCAATGACCACAATTTTAACGACAAAATGAATTCTTAGAATTGGCATACTCGCTAGGACCATGCGCTTCAATCCAAATTCCTTTGTTTCTCATTTAAATCTATCTCAGTAGAACTTATGAAAATCGCATATCGACCGCGCGTGTGGGCGTTTACATGAAACTCCACTACTCGATAGATTAAAATGTTTTATTTAGAAATCGATCTAACAAACTTATGACAAGCGATGCAAGCAAAGCGCGCGTGTGGGCGTTTACTCACAGTCATCACTTTGTTTAGAGATACAAAAGTGGAGGTCTTGACATTTAATTTTAAAATTAATATCGGGTTACTTTATCTTTTGTTTCAAAAGGTTTGTCCATGCGAGATCACGTAATCTGCATGCTTTTCTATAGAACTCGACATGTAAAACATCTTCAGAAATTCTAAATATGCTTGAAAAGCGATAAACCGAGCATGCTTACTATCGCTTATCAATCGAAAACATATAACATGTTTATCTCGTAATTAAACATACATAGCATCTCTGCATAATTTAAACATCCACGACATGCTTTGAGCGATAAAAATAAAATAAAATTCGTTTCATGTGCCCCTCGTGGATCCTGCTACTGCCTAATTTATTACATAAATTTGCAAAGGATCTTGAACTTCAAGCAGACGCGTGCAGGCAGCGGACGGATTCGTAAAAATTAGTTGGGTGAAAAATTGAGCGGGCGGATCGTTGGAGCAGGCGAACGGGTTAATGGGCAGGGTCGAAAAAGGTCGGGACGAGCGGGCGGGTCGTGATGGTGGGCGGCAGGGCAGCCCAACAGCGCTGACAGTCACATCCGCCTTGACCGCCCATGCCCGTCATGCCCTACTTGAGCCCGCCCGACTGCCAGAAAACCGGCGATCTTGAGGTTTCTGCGCCCGCACCAGAATCTTGCGGGCGTCTTGTGCGATCTGGCCGAGCACAAGCACCTCCAAATGAAACCCGTCGTCGACTCGCCCGCAAGATGCAGGAACGCTTCGCGCTTCGCGTACCGCGTCGCACCGGCGCGTGTATCATGGCGGCGTGTCGCTTGATTCCATCGAACGTCGTGCCGCCATGCGAGGTCTCTGAACTTTGCGCGCGGTCTCGCCCGCGCCGTGCCGCGAGCTTTTGCGGCTGCGTGACGCGCTTTGCGAGCTTGCTCCGCATTGTGAGCTGCCGCGCCGTCGCGGCGAGGCTGTGGTCGTCGCATGTCACTCGTGCCGGGTGTCCGTAGCGTGCGCGCCGTCGTGCCCGTCTTCGAGATTCGCCGCGTCTCCATGCTGCTGGCGGCGTGCGCAGCTCGACCTTTAGCCGCTCTCTGACTCTGCGTTGCGTGCTATCGCGGCGTGCTGCGTGCCGTCGTCGTCGAGACTCCATCGTCTAGTTCTTTGTTTCGTCTGTTCACTTTTACATATAGATTTGAAAAATCTAATCTAACCACGGATTTCTCGTGGTGAAAAACAAATCCGACAAAAATAAAGCGAGCCACGATGAGCGAGCGGATTCATCAATTATTAATTCTCGCGTTATAATCAAGCGTGAATTAATCCAGCCAGCGAATTACTGATCCGGCTACGATACCAATGTAAATCGATTTAACCTCTCAGGATCTATCTTGGATGTTTAATTCACCATAATGATTATATGCAGCATGCACCTATATAATTAATTGCGAACATGTGGGTTTTCTCGTGTTACTCGAATTCAGTCGGGCGAGAATAGATCGAGACTGGTGCTTTGATCTTACGGGTTGTTCGTGCCTAACTCCATGTCAGTGAGGACGGATCATGGAATGCTAATGAAATATACCTTCTTTTATCCCTAAATTTGAAAATCCTCATATTTGGAATAGAAATTTCGAAATTTGTTATGGCTTAGGTATTGATTTTCATCTGCATATATTTATAATGCAACCTCCAAATCTATCATAGATAGGATTTAGCATATCTAATAAATATAATAATATCTCTTAAGATAGAGAATCAACAGAGTCCAGTGGGACTTTAGGAGAAAGAGTGATTCAACTTACAGGACCTGATGGGCGGACCGGGATCAATCGAGGAATAAAGATGGGCCTCAAATAAATTAATTATCTTATGTTAGCTAGAACATAAATTAATTCATAAACATTTATTCATGCCTAGAGAATAAATCTTGACTTACCTTTATTTTCGAGTTGAGTCGGGCTGCATTAGACTTACGAATCCCGTATTTAAGATATCGTCGTCATTAATTATTTATCATTACGTAGTTAAAATAATTAATATCTTTAATTCCTTAAGTAGTACCCGTCGACCTTATTATTGCATGAGATAACTTCGACCTGCGAGGTTTAGTACAATAAACCTTTTGAGCTCCTAAGGGGCGTCATCATCTAGCGGATACGGTGACTCGATGAGAACTACATGACATACTGACTGCCACCACCAAGTGTAGAGAATCTTGGGTTATCTCAACCTCGCCCTAACAAGTCAGTGATTGGTCGCACTCATACTCACCTAATACCTTATCGAGTTTAGATGAGTCGTAAAGTCCCGAGATCTAGGTTCTTCCGATGGTCGGATAGAAGAACTCGTCTCCATGGATCCATCGATACGTCGAGACATACCGATAGACAAGCAACCAAGTCAGTCGTTCTTAACTATACATGACTATCTACAACTGGTCCTCAAGTTGTCTCGTTGTGATTACTTTTATATCTATTAGCTTGACCAATCATATGAACACGTGATCTACAACACCTTGTATGATCTAACTTATATATGAGATAAAGAGGACATACATAGGCAATCAGTAAACAATTCGGATAGGAGATTGTAATATGATAACATAAAACATTTATCTGAGCTCAATCAAAGCGCTTCGTTATACAAATCAGGAGCTAAATATTAAATAATTAATTTATTTTAGGCCATTTATTCCTTACATTTGATCTCTAGGGCGGCTATCAGAGGCCCATGCGGAGCTTGTTGGTCGTTCTGACATGAACCTATTTTGACCACGGTGGCGTTTAGATTGTTATGCGTGCTGTGACTAGGTACTGCGGTGATCTTGATATTTTTTTGGAGCATCATACTATGTACCTTTTCTTTTGTAAATCCCAATCTTGTGAAGTCCTGTGAGACATTTGTTTGATATGATGATAGGTCGAGACCTTGGTTTTGATATCACGTGGTGTTCTTGGATGGCTAGATTTATGTTTATGATTATATATACATACCATGCTAGTATATATTTATAATCTTGATAGAATATCGGTTCTAGAATGATCACGATATATGATATTTGATTGCACATATTTATTAAGGATAGAATGCCGTCGAGAAGAAAAAATCAGGTAACACACGAGAGATAGGATACCGTCACCGCTACTGCCGTGAGGCGGATTGAGGAACTATATCTCAGCGGACGGTCGACTTTCAGCGGGAAATTGGATGGATCTTGAACTCTAGATTCGGTTTGGGTGAATCTTGACTTTCTTCACGGTACCTCGCATGAATGCTTGTCATGCGTGGCATTCAAATATTTGGTGTTGCCGACTTCTTGTGGGAGGTAAAGAGAATCTGCATAGGAGCGGAAGAATATCTAGGAGAATTCAGGAAGAAGTGTCAGTACATTCCTAGAGCTAACGGAAAAGGAACATAGATTCTACAATCTATGCGGGAAAGACAGCGATCCGGACTCGACCTTGCGTCGAGATGTCGGGTATCGATTTAGTCGACACCGAGTGAAGAGGATAGTAAAGTTTTGCGGGACTCCATCATGAAATCGGGGTTTCTCTGGCGCGCCATGGAAGTCGACTTCTGTGGAGGCCCTCGGCGGGGCATTGGACATGAGGCACTTTGCCGAGATAGGACTATCAGTCATCCACGAATCACCAATGGGATCTTGGAAGAGAAGTGGAAGGACCCCAGCGGTCGAGATCAAATCTTGGCGGTGGACGGAGTCCATGGCAGAGCGATGGATGCCATCGGGCGCGGACAAGCCAATGGCCCATGGTACCCGCTGTGAAACAGTTCGTGAGACTCCAGTGCCCAAGGTCCATGGAGTCACAAGGGCACGCGTTCACGATGATGGATGCTTGAGTGTGGCGGAGGGTCGCATTCTCCGAGGGGCTCCCGAGGATCGCCCGAAATGGCCGTCCCATGTGCTAACGAGTCCAACCGATCCAGCTATCAAGCTCGGCGTTTCACGGCAACCTCGGTTCGGTCTTCCGGCCGATCGGCGACCACATCACCACGGCGGCAACAACAACACATGGCGGCGCGCGCAACACGCGGCAACAACGCAACAACAACAACACATAGCAACAACGCCAGGAACCAGGAAACTTGGCGGGAAAATTTCTTTCAACATCGGGAGAGACCTCGAGACCTTCACGGGATCGGCATGGGGAGGAGGTCCCAATCATATCACGCTACAAGGGCGTTGCGAACAAGATCGAGAACCACGCTGCTTTGTCTATCTCCGGAGGAAGACCAGAATGAGAGAAGGATGAAGGCGTCCGATTGTGAAGGGTATCGATGTATTTCAGACGAACTCGGATTACCGCCAAGCGATAGATTGAGTTCACGATCGACCTTGAACGAGGTTACGCCGATGTCGATAGCCCATCTGGGATGGCACGAAAGAACTTGAGGAATTGAAGATCAAGCGCAGAACTCTTGGAGTTAGGTTTCGTTAGACCTAGTGTGTCTCCGGGAGCACCTATCCATTTCGTGAAGAAGATGGCACGTTGAGAATGTGCATAGACTATCAAGAGTTAAACAAAATAACTCTTAAGAATAAGTATCCTTTGCCCCGAATTGATGATCTGTTGATTGGCTTAATGGGCGAGGAGTCTTTTGAAGATTGATTTAAAGTCTAGATACCATCAGGTGAGGATTAGACGGAGGATGTACCTAAAATGGCTTTCAGTACAAGGTATGGTCATTTAATTCATCGTTATGCCCTTTGGACTTACAATGATATTTATGGATATCGAGGGATAATTTCAGCTATACTTAGACAAATTTGTCTTAGTATTCATAGATGATATCTATACTCGAGAATAACACAGAACACGAAGAGCACTTGAGAGCGTCTTTGTAAACATTAAAGGAGAGAAACTCTTTGCCAATTTAGAAGTCTGAGTTACGGTTAGGCGGTGACATTCTTAGGTCACGTCGTGTCCGTGGGAATCAAGTAGACCTCTCTAAGATCGATCTGGTTCGAGAATGGGAATCATCAAAGACCGAATGAAATACGGGTTTCTTAGGACTTCCGAGCTATTATCGAAGATTTATCGAAGTTTTCAACGATAGACCGACCGCGCCCGATTGTTGAAAGGAATCAGTACACTTAGACCGCGGGTGTGAGGCTAAATTCCATAGATTGAAGGAGTTCTTTGTACTCGTAGTACCGTAGAAGCAAATAAAGTACACAATCTACAGACGCTTGAAGAATGGATTAGGATGTGTTACGATGCAGAAGGTATAGTTATTGCTTTTCCTTGCGATTCGCCATGAGTTGAACTATCCTCATGCGACACGGAATTAGCGGTGATGCTACATGCGCTTAAAGATTTGGCGACACCATCTCTATGGAGTTAGATGTGAGATCTACTTGCACCATAAACGACAGTACTTCTTTGGCGGAAAGATCTTAACATGAGGCAACATAGATGGTTAGAGCGGTGAAAAGATTACGACTTTGGTATCAATTACCACGGTGAAAGGTAATGTTGTAGGATGCTTTAAGTCATAAATCCGCTAGTTTGGGATGTCGATCGATTATGAAGAGATACTTATAAAGATTTGGAAGATGAACATCGAAGTCATGGACCGAGTCTCGAGACGATGAAGCTGTTGCATGTTGATTGCAATCCAGAACAAACCCGAATCTTAGAAGCCCAAAACAAGGTGGGTGAAATCATCTTTATCTTGCAAATGAGATGTTGGAATAAACATATTTATTGTGGGTAAATTTCTCTTAAATTGCAAACATGTGTTTGGAATAAACATATTTATTGTGGGATTTACTCTATCGTAAGTTTATGGTGATAATCGTCGTTGTGTTTTGTTATATCCATGGTGATAGCACATGTGGCATATCATTGCACGTAATGGCGTGCTGTGTGGCAAATCATAGCACATAGTACGTATCATTGCGAGGAATCAGGACAACAATCACAAAATTTCGGGAGAAGCAGCGAGATGATGTTTTGTTGTATGGGGAGAGTGTGTATTCAAGGCGAAGGGCTTAAGCGAGATCTTGAGAGAGCCATGATACTTCTAACACCACACACGAGCTAGCAATGTACCAGATCTAAAGGATAAATTTTGGTGGGATGGAATGAGCGAGCGTAACCGTTCGTGAAACGTTGTTTGGCGATGTCGACAAGTGGCGCTCCACAGAGACGTATGGAACCTTACAACCTTGGACATACCGGAATAGAAATGGGATGATATAGATATGGATTTTGTTGATCGAGCCAAATCACAAGAGGAAATACGCTATTTGGTTCATCATTGATCGTTTGACCAGAGCGCATTTTCTACCATTTTCTACCCATTCCGATAACACATGGATCGACAGTTAGCACGGTTATGCGTTTGAGAAATGCGTTTACATGGAGTTAGAAGACTATCACGTCGATAAGTTGAAATTCACATCGATTTTGGGCGAGCTGCGAAAGGAATGGGAACTCGACTACATTTCGATGCCGCGTTCGACCACAAGCGAGCGGACAATCAGAGAGGACCATTGAAGCTTGAAGACATGTTGAGAACTATTGTCCTCGATAGAGAAAGTTGGGAACAAGTATGAACACTTGTGGAATTAGCCTACAACATGACTACCAAGCACTATTGGAATGACCCGTGTAGGCGCTTTATGGAAAGAAATGTCGATCACCACTTTCTGGGATGAAGTGGAAGAAAGAATAAATTATGACCCGACTCGTGGGAGAGATGATCGAGATTGTGAGACGGATCCGCCCGGCGGATCGAGAGGCCAAGGCGACAGTAATGCGGAGACAAGCGGCGCCGCAGCTACATTTTGAAGTGGAAAACAAAGTTTTCTTGATGATCTCACCGTCGAAAGGGATCATGAGATTGAGAATCAAAGGCTGTGGCACGTTTAGGGACCTATGAAATTTTGGAAAGGATAGGGCCTGACATCGGACTTGCATTGCCTTCAAGTTTTGGCGATGCACAATGTGTTCCATGCTTCACAACTCGGAAAGTACATACATGACCCAGCCATGTGATCTTGACGGATATTGTCCTCGATGACAATCTGAGTTATTTAAATTACTACAAATCTTGGACCAGGCCCAAAATCTAAGGAACAAAGAGATACGTTAGTAAAATTTCTATGGCGGCATCATGGACGAAGCAACTGAGAACGGAATGAGCTATGAAAGAAATACCGATCTTTTCAGGTTAGCAAATTCGGGATGAAATTTATTTTAAGGGGATGGTATGTAATAACCGAAAATTATAACTTTTATTAGGATGTTAAACATTATTGGTTCTAAGACCTTAATTATGTTTAAGGTGACCAATGAAGCAATTAGAATGATTCGAGATCGAAAACTAGAAATAAAAACTAGTGACTAGTCTCTGGATTAGGGTTTTCGATAACTGAACATGGAATGAAAGATCAGAATGAATCTCCAAAAGTTTCATTTCTAGAATCCCTCTGAAAACATGTGGAAGCAATAATTGGAATTTTCGGCATACTTTGCGGTCGGTCTCAAAACTATTCACGAGCGGACAACTTCATGCTGCAAATCATGAAATAAATGATAACAATCAAAATCATGGAGGAATGATATTATTATGAATTTAGAAATCATGAATCAATTTAGAGCGAATTCTTGAAAAACTTACAGACATCGGATAATATCGGAAAAACCTAAGATCGACGACCAAAACTGAACCAAGGGTCTAAACCAATAAAAAATGATTTATAAGACTCAAATTAATTATAAAACTCAAAATTCAATAAATTTGAATGAGCTTAATTTAATCGGAGATATGTTTTCGCGATAATTGAATTGACTTACCGATGCCATCGAACTTCTGAAATTTTTTAACTATGAAATAAGCTTTTTAAGGTCTATTTAAGAAAATAAAACCTTAAGGTTCGATAAATCGATCGAAGCGATAAAACTTAAAGTCGGTATTAACATGCCAAACGGGTAATTTGACTAGTCTTCTCCCAACCACCAATGGACCACTCATATAGGCTCCCAAAATCCATTTGTTTACATTTTACAGTAGTAAAAACCGTGCCTCTCTCTCTTAGAACACCAAAATTCTCTTTGTTTTCAAATCCTAAAGCTTTAATCCTTCTTCCCAACCATTCTAACCCTCCAATAATTTTCTAAGACCATACTAAGGTAGATTCATAATTCTCTCCATTTTAATGGGTAGAATTTTCTATTTCTTTGAATTATTTCATAAAGAATCCTAATTTTGTTCTTCATTTTCTTCATGACATTTGACCACTAAATGCTCTTAAGCTATGAATTAAATATGATTAGAAATATGTTTTAAGGTTTTGTTTAAAGTTTGGGATTTTGGAGTATGTTTGGTATTTTTGATTTTTTAAGATTTTTTTCATAGAAGATAAAGCATGTTTTGTGAATGTTATTTCATATTGTTGTTTGTTGATGTGTTAGGAGTATATAGAATAAAGATGAGAATTTTTGAATTATTTCTTCTATTTATTTTGTTAAAACTAAATATATATATAATAAATTATTTTGATTTTAGTTGGAAAATAGTTGAGGTATAGTGTTTAATGTATGATATGAACATCGTATATAAATCTTGAAATTTTTGAGACACTACTCATATTTTTATGAAAATTGAAATATGTATAAATATTCTAAGATTTATTTGATTTTTATTTGTTGAAAATAATATAATATATGATGTTTTGAAATAATATGAACCTCTTATGCATTGTTGAGAATTTATTGAACACATCGTAACATATGTGTGAGGACAAAATTAGCATTTAGTTCATATTATAAATATTAGTTGATGTTTAAGCAATATTACATGTTTAGTACATATTATAAACATGTTGTGAAGTTGTAGAAATTATTTGAGTATATATATATGTATAGTGATAGTAAATGTATATGTGTAGAAATAAGCATGTGTTCAAATTTTAATGTATGATATGAAATGATATTTCATGTTTAGCATATGATATAAGCATGATATGATTTTGAATTTATTGAACATCAATGTTGATAACTTGAAAGAAAACTTTCATGTTGTTAACTCTGGTTTAAAATTTTAATTGATGGTATTGAGTTGATAATTAAATTCTATGGTATGATAGGTAGCATATCATGATTTTATTGAAATTTATTGGATACTTATGCTAATTATTGCTAATTATCGAAAATATAGTAAAATAGTTAAGTATGAGTTGATTTCAATGAGTAGTTAATTTGTAAGTTTATAATGAATGGTTGTGATTATGATGAATGAATGGAACACTCTGCACACTACCAATAGTTGGGTATTATGTTAGAAATTAGGGTTTTCTAATGCTTTAGTATAGTTTATGTTGTGTATGGTGTTGAATGGTTAATTTATGTTGTTGACAAACAAACCCCAAACATAAAAACATAATACTTTATGACGAGAATCGAAAAAATCGATAAATTTCGATAACTTAAGAAGGAATTAATGAGAATTGAAGTTAGACACAAATTTGGGTTTTTAATAATAGGATAACTCAAGCGTGAGTTCTAGTTAAAAAACCAAAGCCGACTTACAGCGTTAATGCTCAACAACGACAACCTAATATAATAGATTGAGCATTAAGACAACTCGACAATGAATAGCGATTATATAACACATAATCTCAGACGAGTTAAGAGAAACAAACAATGTAGAAAAGTGTAAGCTAAGATTGAAACATAAGATGTCGATCCTTATGTCTCGAAGGGCAGTTAGTATTCACAAAAGAACCCGTTAATCTAAGTATTTACTTAGCGATGGTATGAGATATCTCGAACAAGATTCCTTTCATTTGTCGTGTTGCTGACAGTCGTCAACATAACCTACTAGGATGTAACTATAATTGTTAAGTCTAGTTAGTGGCTGAGAATATCCTAATATACCAATCATAATTTGAATACTAACAATCTATAACAAATAGTATTTAGAAGAACACTAAGGTTAGAGTCGAGTTAGACTCGGATATATGACTTCGTAAGTTGAGGTTAACTATGAAAGATGAAAAGGATATAGTTTGGGAATTGAGAATGTAAGATAATAGAAATTATCTTAAGACCATCATGAAATCAGATAAGATAGGGTGATCACTTAGCCTTCTGTGAATGCTGAACATCGAAACGTTGTCTTGTCTAGAAACCATCGATCTCTTCGGAGACAAACCGTGAATGTAGTTTCATAAGAAATTAGAAATATAAGATGGTTCGAACGGTCTTTCGACTAAGCGCGCTTTATCTTCTAGACTACACCCGATGGTGATGCGCTCTACAGTTCTATCGACTCGAGAGAGTTTTGATCTTGAGGACAGACTTGCTAGTTACGCTGAGTCACTTGAGCAACGTATTCATGGTATCTGATGCCCTGTGGACCGTATCTCCCGGCGAAATATACAAGGTGATGAGATTCAGATTATCTTCACCGAAGGTGCCCGTTGTCCGATGGACCCACATTCTTGCACTGGTAGTGGGGAACATGTTAGAGATGGACTTCCGTCCTCGACAGCTCATTCCTAGGTCCAACCACAGTAGGATTACGTCCTCGTCATTGCCCACTAGACCATCATGCCGGTCATGCCGTACCCATACCAGCCGACACGGCTCTTCCCAGTCGAGTCACCACCCACATGCAGCTTTGTACCATAATTCTATGGAGATAAAAGATCCGTGGCCTAATTGCGAGCACCATGAGATGAGCCTATACGTATAGTGCTGCTCGTTCAGCCACTACTGAGGAGGTCATGGCGAGATCCCGAGACACGGATACTATGGAAGCCGGGATCCTTGGGTCAGAGCCATGGTTTCCGCTTTCGGTGAAGGGAAGATCGAGAAGAGGATCGGAGGAGGATCGGAGGAAGACCTTGAGGAGTCATCGGCGATGATGAGATGGAGAGAGTGGATAGTTCCGTCTTCAGGTCGACTCGGACACATGGAGCCTATCTACACCCGGGCGATCATGGATCTAGTTCTTAGGACTAGATAGTGTTTATCCATATGCCTGTATTCTTTTGATGCATGCGAAGCGACAAGTCGTTCGACATGAACCTATTTTGACCCGGTGGCATTTAGATTGTTATGCCACCATGACTAGGTACCTTGGTGATCTTGATATTTATTTTAGGAGCATCATACTCGTACTGTTCTTTTAATAAATCCAATGCGAAGTCCTAGAGCATTTGTTTTGATATGATAGCTCCCGAGCGCTTTGGTTTTGATATCGTGGTGTTCTAGGATGGCTAAATTTATGTTTATAATTATATATACATACCATGCTAGTATATATTTATAATACTCATAGAATGCGGTTCTAGAATGATCTAGTATAAGAAGATATTTGATTGCACATATTTATTAAGGATAGAATGCCGTCGAGAAGAAAAATCGAGAGTAACACACGAGAGATGAGGACACACCACCGCTACCACCGGAGGCGGTTGAGGAACTATTCCTCGAGGCGGACCCAACTTTCAGCGGTGGAAATCATGTCGATCTTGAACTCGGATTCACGCTGGAAGCTCTTGACTTTCTTCACGGTACCTCGCATGGATGCTTTGTCATGGTGGCCTTCAAATGGTAGTGCCATTGACTGAAAAGAGGAGACCTATGGGAGCTGGAGACGGGTTCGAGTGACTGTGAAAGTGTGGAGGTCGGAGTGGGATCGGGGTCATTCGATGACAGTGAGATAGGAGCTCGGTGACATCACCACTGAGTCACATCGAGGGAATCTATGGAAAGAGGGAAAGTGGGAAGGACCCGCACAGGTCAAGGATCAAATGTGTAGTAACACGAAAATCTTTTAGTCTTAGTTAGAGCTAATTAAGTATAATTAGAGGTTAAACATTCGTTCTTAAAATTTATAAAAAGTGCATAATAAATTAGAGCGATAGAAATTTGATTAATTTCTAATCGAAGGAATAGAAATTAGAAGAAGTAGAGATTATTTAGAAGTGAGTTTTATTATGATGAAATGTGAGATATGTGATTATTATTGTGTGTTTGAATGAAAAATTTAATTAAATAGAAAATGTGCTAAAGAAATGCATTAATTATTTTCTATGTGGGATTTATTTATAAAATGAAATGAAATAATGTTTTAGCTATTAAATGGCTTAAATACATTTATTTATTAATATCTATAGATAAAGAAAATATTTTCTATGATTTTTGAATTTTATGAATTAATAGAATAATTATTTGATTATTTGTATATAAAAGCATTAAAGTTATATTTATATGAATTTAATTTCAATAATGGATATAATTTTTGGATCCTTATGTTAATGAGAAAATTGAGTTTTGCTATTAAAGAATATTATTTTCGGATGTTAGCAATTTTAAAAAATACTTATATAATTTTGAAAATTAAAAGAAATGACGGAAATTGATTAAATAATAAATAAAGATATCTATATACATACTTCTAGAACTATGCTTGTTAAAATCATCTTCCACTCCATTTTCTTCCCATTTTCGGCACACACACTAGAACACCATAAAATTTTCTTTTCAATTTTAATCCATATTGAAGTGCTAAAGTGATTGGAAATCATATCAAGGAAGGTAAATACTTTGATTAAGCTAAGTTTTTGTGATTTAAATTGAAGAATATGATCTTCTCATGTATGTTAATTTTCAAAAATTTGATGATTGAATTTAAGGTTGATTTGTTTAATTTTTGTTATGTTTATTGATTTAATTATGTTTAGGATGCATAAATAATATAAGCTATGGTTTCAATTCTTTAAATTCATAAAGTTGGTGAATTAAAGAATCATGTATGAACCTAATTTTTCTATGTGAATTATGTGTTATTATTTGATTAAATTGAGTTTAAATATATGTTTAGAAATGAAATAAACATCATATGATCAAAAATGAAAATTTAAAACATGCTTGTTCAACCCCAAATTTTGAAAAATAGAGGTGGTTAGAACTTGGGGTTTTGATTTTATTTAATCTATTTGGCATGATATTTAAGCTTTAGGATATACATAATGCATAATGTGAATTTATAAAATTTAATTCATGCATATACATGATTCTCAAATTTTGAAAATTAAGGGGTTGGGATGAACTTTGATTTCTTGATTTTATTTGATGTATTTGATATGATTTTTGAGATCTATGATAAAAATAATGCTTGAGTTGAATTTATGGATTTATGAACATATATATTAGAAGATGAAAAATTAAAGTTTAGTATAAGTTGGTGGATTTATATGATGAACTTGATTAAGATTTGAATTGATCATGGATTGATGATTATTGATGATAAATGAGTATAAATGTGAGTTGTTTGATATTAAATTGATTATAGATTAAAAGTTCATGTAATACATAATAGGTATGGTTGAAGGGCATAGTTAAAGTTTGATGTAGATGAATTGATTTAAACTTGTTTAAGTTCCTAAGTATATATTTTAGCATATGGTTATGATTTAGTGGAGTTTGGGATGAATTTGGTTGAGTTTGGATTGAAATGGCGATTCGTATTATAAGCGTTACTCTGCGAAATTTAGTTAGAATTTGTTTATTAATAAGGCGTTTAAAATTAAATTGGTAAACTATTGATAAGTGTTTAAGTAGAATTTATTCATTTGAAGTTGTTTAATTTCTTTGATCATAGCATGTTATGTGATATATAAGATTTAAGTTTATTAAAGAATAAGTTACGAGGAATGCAATAAGTCAACCTAATCTTAGATTTAGGTGGAACTAAGATTTAGTTGTGATATGTTCAGTGAACAAGAAGGTTTGCTAAATTAGATAATAATCTTATTTTACAAGGCGAGCAAAAATCGAAGTGAAGGCGAAGGACAGGGCGTATTAGAGTGAGCGGTGTCGGTGGGTAATGCCTTTTAAATTATTTTTACGAACAAAGCTAAATGTTATGTTTCAAGCGTGTTTCTATCGTGAGAATGTTTCCATAACCACATTATGGATTGTTGATAATGATTGATTTATCATATTGTGGGTATGACAATTGACCTATCTACGGTAGGAAAGCGATATATCTTGTGCACGGGTTAATGGCGTGAGCTTGCAAATGTAGGCGGTCCGCGGTATTGGGAGGAGGCTACTTTCCATTACCGAATAGCGTAGATAGGGTATGGCCGTGGTTGGAAACCTTTGGGACCAACTCGGGTATGTGATCTTGGTATGTTATAAAATGTGAATGTGTGGTGATAGAATAATGATTTATTCTTATGAGTAATTCTTGAGTTTATCTTCTCGACTCTTGCTTGACAAATTTAGTAAGTCGTTGATTAAAGTTTTGAAAGTTAACATTTGGCGATTACGGTACTACGGTACTCGTACTGTAAATATGTTTTCTATATGGGCTTTGGAGTGAGCTTGGTCTTTTCTTTTGTCTTGATTAGTTATGCCGAATGTCGTGTCTTCATACATGATTCACTACTCTTCGTTGTTGACTACGATACTTGAAACTATACTTTTTGGAAAAACCTGTAAATGCTTGGAAATGTTTATGTACATATTGTAGAGGTTGTGACCTCGCTTGTTGTTGTTGCTTCTTTGTTGGTTATTTGATGTTGTGCGGTTGGCTTATCCATATTCTAAGGGATATGCCGTCCGTTTATCTAAAATTTCATTTCTTTAAACTAGTCACGGTTTGATTATTTAGTTGATTACTAATTAAATAGTCGGTCGTGACAAAATCTTGCGAGGCCGACATGAGGCCATGGCGAGGAGTAACGATGCCATCATGGCGCGGATAAGCAATGGGCGCTATGGAACCCTTTGGCGGGGAATCGAAACCGTGAGACTCCTGTGTGCCCAGGTGTCATAGGAGTCTGAAGGGCACCGCACAATCACGAATGATGGATGCTTGAGTGTGGCGGAAAATTCGCTACTCGAGGGCGCCGTGGATAGGCCAAAGTTGAAATGGCGTCCCAATGTGCTAACGAGTCCAACGGTCCATTATCAAGCTCAACCGTTTGACCCCGGTTCGGTCTTCCGGCCGATCGGCGACCTATCAACCACAACAACAACAACAACAATAGCGAGCCGCTGCAACAACGGCGGCAACAACCACAACAACAACAACCACAATAGCAACAACAACAACAACCACCGCTGCAGCGGAGCTCGTCCTCAAACAAGAAAAAGAATTCCCGGGAACTCTCCGCCCAATTCGAGGAAACACGGATGCGGGGTGTGATTAGGGGTGGGTTAAGAAGTGGAAGAAGGGTACATAAATATACATAATAGAAGATCGTACCATAAAATGGGACATAATCTCCTCTATAACTAGGACATATCACGAAGGGAGGTAGCAAACAATCCACCAATAGAATATATCATACATAACTTCGAGAGAACATGACTTGTTTATAATAGTATGCAATGAAACAAAATAGCATTACATCTGCGACTAGACCGATCAACCATAGCATGCTCTTGTCGAGACTCACTGACATATAACATAACAAATCTTGTTCCTAATCGAGAAGCAAAATAGGGACAAGAATACATAAAACGAGTATATATATAACACAACATCGGAAGCATAGCATGAAGAACCATGCTCGATCCCTCGGTATCGGCCCTCCTCCATCATGAAAAATATTTGAAAAGATTTTGGGGTGAGTACTAGCGCTTTCGGTGGGGTTTTTCATAAATCAAAGAATCTGATGCGTGTTGTGAGCACTTACTTTAGAAGGTTTTAAAGCGTAAATCCACTTCTAAGTAAGCAAAATAGATTTTCATTTTCGATACGATCCGTTATTCTTGTTACTCCATCATAGAACCATGAACCACGGCTCGGGCGTATCCATGACGTCACATCTCATTCGGCGGGAACATCTGCCCGATCCGGCCAACATATCCGATCGGCCCGTGCGGGCGTATCCGGAGGCTAACTCTTATCTCGGTTGGACTTGGGGATCAATCCCGTCGAACCATAACCACCTCATTATCTTTCGTGTGGACTTAGGGTCTATCGCCGGAACCATAACCGTGTTGGGGTCTTCACTTGATGAATACTCGAGATGGTGATCAACCCCAAATAGAGATCCGTGCACAACCATGATAGAACCATTCTCGGATCGGAGAACGTAATAATTCAAAAACATTTCGGCGCACATGTTTTATTTTGAAATATCGAGTAAATAACTCAAAATAAGCATATATAACCTCACGAGCAGACGAATAAAGCGTCGGTGGCTAACCACGAGATCGACAACTCACGATCGCCTTTGGTAGGTCACTGGCAACAAGGCGGAACAACTTTTGGTCACTCCCAAAGCAAAGCAACAACTAGATCGAACGAGTCGAAGCGAAGCGGGGGTTTTCGACTTTACGAACCCACTTTGGCACCCTCGGGTTTCAAATCAACTTCGATGCAAGGAAATATATTTGGGCATCAAGACCTATAATAGGTTACTTCAAAATATGCATGCATGCAAGTTGACCAAATCTTAGCGGTGAAGAAGCTTGAAATCGATGCTATCGCCGAATCGGGATAAACTCCAAAACCGATGCATGAAAATGGAAACATAAGCAATATGCATAACGAGGAACATGGAATGACAAACCAGTTGAAAATGGATAACCAGCATGTACTTGCTAGAAACTTCGTCTGACGGAAAACATCCGACATGCGAAACACGAAAAGCAGATCGGTACTTTAGTAGAATCATGGCAGGAACTCAAAACCTAAAGGACCCGTGGCAGGTGCGTGACCACCAACGGTGGCGAGAGCGGCGGCCTAATGGGCGGCGGCGGCGGCCAAATAGCGACCTCGCAGTTTTCTCGTCCGTCCCTGAAACCGGAGTTCTATGCTATAGATCTACTAAAGGCGGAATCAAAACAAGAAAAGGATAAAAGCGAAGCAGGCTGCGGGGGGGCGTCGGTGGTGGTCGGCGCACGAATGGCGCCGCAGGAACTCGACTCGATCCCACTCTCGGTGCTTGCGCGTACAGAGCTCTCGGCTCTTCCGTAAACAGCGAGGGCGAAGAAAATGAGTTGAAAATGAAGGCCTAGCCTCTATTTATAGGAAAAAGTGAAATTGCTTGCTAGCATGTCTGTGCCCTTTTAACGTAAAAGGGCGCATACTTTGCAAGCGGACTCCAAATTTAGCAAACTTGGTACCATGGACCGAAATAAAATACGGACACAAGACTATAAACAAGATATGCTTTTAAAGACTATGAAAAGTTCGGTTTTGATAACTTCCGGTGCGAACTTCGTGGGTGGTGAAAACCTACATACTTAGTGTCATGAATTCGTCATAGGACACTCTTCCATACGAGGTTTCATGAGGTCGCATCATCGAAACAAAAGTCACCTTTGACCTTTTCTCGAAAAACTGCCATACAAAGCACGAAGTTAGAAGGGCGGTATTACATCCCTCCCTCTAGAAAATTTGTCCCAAAATTTCAAACACGTGGGGAAAACAACTCGGTCGGGCCACGAACTGTCTTCCAACTCACGTACTTACCTCGCCATGGTGATTCCACAACCTTCCGCGAGAATCGCTTGTTCTCACATCTTTGACTTCTCGTTCCAAGATAGCCTTGGCTCTCCTCGTAACTCATCAGAGCAGAACCGATCTGCTTGATCCGTGTTTTGGGTCGACCGTACTTTCTCGGTGAGAAGCGTAAACACGTCGTGCATCTCCGATGCTGGGGCTGTAACCTATAAACAGCGGGGCTATCCTCTCGAGAACTTGAAGGTCACAAACCTCGTCGCAACTTACCTCGTTTCCAAAGGAGCGACTCCTCGTCGGAAACCTTAAGGAAAGCGATCTCGACCATGAGAAGATCCGTGCGGCGTTGTCGCATGGGACTTCGCCTATCTGCTTCCTTGATCCTCCGGCTGATCAGATCGATAACCTCGAAGGTCTTTGAACCATCTCGGTCAACATCTTCTCTCGCCCGTGTCCCAATAAAGTGGCGATCGACACTTCCTTCCTGGCGCTTCATAGGGCCATTCTATGGTGGCACGATAACTATTGTTATAGGAAAACTCCACAAAGGTAGTATCTCTTCCCAATTCCTCCTCATGGCCACATTTGCTATGACATATCTTCAGACCTGAATCGTTCTCTCATTGACCGTCTGCGAGGATGGAAGGCTCTTGAGATTCATCTTGGTCCCCATGCTTCTGCGGACTTCTCCAAAACCTTGACTGAACCTCGGTGCGATCGCGTGTCGATGCAGTGCACCATGTAGTATGATTTCTCTAACGTAAAATGAGCTTAGCTAACCCGTCATCGAATCGATAAAAATGAGCTGACTTAGATGTCTATCGACGACATATAGCGGTGTTTTACACACGGAAAATCACCACAAAATCCATACGATATGCTCCTTCCACTACGGAATGGTAGCGGCGCAACAATCTGCGAGGCGTTGATGCATAGCTTTCACTTGCGACAAGCAACAACTTCCACAAGCGCTTACTTCCTTTTCTCTCCCCAAAAGTTCCTCTTAAGGTCTCTATACATTTGGTGCTTCTGGAAGAGCTATGTATGGTGCCTCATGAGCTTCACTCAGATTTTATCTCTCAATTCCCTATTGGTGGCACATAACCTTCTCGGAAAATAGTGCGTGTCCTTGCGCTTCGTGAAACCGCCTATCTTCTAGCCTCGCTTTGAAGCATCTTTCTAGGAACTAGTCTCTGCTTGCGCTCCGATCGCTTCTCTTGGTCGGTTCGGCTACCAAAGCTGCGATGAAACCTTATCGATTAAGCGGATGAATCACTTCAGGTGAGCTTCGAAATCTCGAATAAGCTCTTCCTCTCACGTGAGAAGATATCCCAACTTGCTCGACTTGCGACTAAGGACATACCTTTCGACATTGGCTTTCCCGGTGTAGGGAACTGATTTTGACCTCTCCAGATCTATCTTGGATGTTTAATTCACCATACATTGATTATATTCCTAGCATGCACCTATATAATTAATTGAACACGTGGGGTTTTTCGTGTTTACCTTTGAATCTTCGGGGATGAGCGGATCGAGACTCGTGCTTTGATCTTCTAGGCGTATCCGGTTGCCCAATTTCTAATATCAGTGAGGATAAGCTATGGAGAATGCTACGAAATTCACCCTATCCTCTATGAATTTTCGAAAATTCCTCACAAAAGACTATTTTGATTCACGAAAATAATCTAGGATAATTGTGAGGATTAGCCTTGATCTTATCTCTTACCTTATATTTATAATGCATTACCATAATTCCATTAGGAAAGGATCCATGCATATCCCATAAATATAATAATATCTTATGGATAAAGAGATCAAATCTTGCCATAGGGGAGGTGGCGCGATTCTTCAAGCTACGGACTGGATAGGCCGACCGAGATCAAATGCAAGGAATAAAGATGGGCCTCAAATAAATTAATTATCTTATGTTACCTGAACATAAATTAATTTATAAACATTCATTCATGACATTAGAGAATAAATCTTGACTTACCCTTTATTACGAAGTTGAGTCGGGCTTGCACTTAGATATTACGAATCCCGTATTTAAGATATCGCGTCCATTAATTATTTAGAGCATTACATGCTTAAAATAATTAATATCTTTAATTCCTTAAGTAGTACCACTCGACCTTATTATTGTACTTGAGCTAACTCGACGCGGGGTTTAGTACAATAAACCTTTGAGCTCCTTGGGGCGTCATCTCTAGCGGATCACGGTGCGTCTGAGATAACTAGCATGACATAGCACCCACCACCCAAGATGCGGAGAATATTGGGTTAGAACATATAACCCTCACCTATAACAAGTCAAGTGATGGTCAACTCATACCCTCATACCTTATCGAGGTTAGATCGTAGTCACCGATCTATAGGTCGACGAGATCATGCCAATCGCCGTCAGTGACAACAGGTCAAGTCACTTCTTATCTATACGCACTTACCGACAACTCGTCGTGTCTCGGTGTGATTCATTTATATCTCATTAAGCTGACCAATCATACGAGACTGGATCTTCTACACCTTGTATGATCTAACTTATATGAGATAAGGGACACTGATATATGCAATCAAGTAATCAATTCGGATAGAGATTGTAATAGTGGTAACGAACATTGTATACAAGCTCACCAAAGCGCTTCGATTACAAATCAACAATCTCCCACTTATACTAAAGCAAACTTTAGTATACAATGTGTCTCTACTAGCTATTACAAACAAAACCATCACTTTGCTTCTCCACTTATACAAAGTTTCCTTTCTAAGTGGGTGCCATCAAGCGCAATCTAAGTCCTCGAGCGTGCCTGTAGACTTTTGCGGCGAGCTCTGTGAATGGATCCGCTGGGTTATCCGTCGTATCAATCTTTTCAATCAACCGTCCTCGTCTCCACGATTTCTCGTATGACATGGTACTTTCTTCTATGTGTTTGGTGTCTTGTGGGTCCGTGGTTCCTTCGAGTTTCCCTGCGAGTTATCACAGATGAAACTATGATACTCTTGGCAAACCGGTACCACCTAGATCCATGAGGTAGTTCTTGAACCATCGACCTCCTTAGCGCCTCCAAGCGGCTACATATTTCTTCCATGGTAGAGTCCGCATGCATCATTGCTTTGCACTCCGCAGGATCGGCTCCTCCCAAGGTAAACACATAGCGGTAGACTTTTTCTCATCACGGTCGCTTGGAAATTATGCAGTAACCCAAAGGCATTAGACTATCGCATGGTAAACTAGCCTATAATCTGAGTCCTTTTCAGTACTTGAGTATATGCTTTGCGGTCAATGAGCTTGTCAGGTTGAGGCGATATCTAGCTACTATGCCCGACCGCATGGCGGATATCGGCCTCGTACATAGCATTGCGTACATGAGACTTATGGGCGGGCGTAAGGAACTTGTCTCATTTCCTCTATCTCTTGCGTCATAGATGGCGCTCCTTGAAATAAAATGCGCCATGCGAAAGGTAGCAATCCTTTCTTGGCGTGCAGTATACTAAAGCAGTAATCATAGTATCGATGTAAGGCCACGAGATAAGCTCAACATTTTCCTCTTGCGATCTCGGTGACCTTGATCCCAGAATGTCTGCTGCATCTCCTAAGTCTTTCATTTGAAACTGATAGGATAACCAACTCTCTCGTCGATAACAAAATACCACATCACCGTTGACATCTAAGCGATACACACTCTCACTCAAAGCAGGATAAATCCATGGGACTTTACCACCTCGTCAAAGCATAAGTTCAGGATCGTGAGGCTTGCTTAAGCCCATAAATGGACTTCTTAGCTTCCATACTAGATGCTCTTCACCCAACATAACCTTAGGGTTCTTTGCATATAGATGTCTCACCTCCTCAAGGTAACCGTTTAAGCGGTTTTCACGTCCATTGCCAAACCTCAAGGTTGAGTGAATTGCTGTGGAAGAATCGATGGACTTGAGCATTGCTACGGTGAAAGGTCTCATCGAAATCGATGCCCTCAATGCAGTGTACCCTTTACGCGCACGGCTTTAAAAGCGAAACCTCTCATCTGAATCTCTCTTCTCTGTAGCCCACTTACTACCTATGGCTTCCTGCCATCTGGTAGAGTGTCTTTCGTATACATCCTTAGCTGTATGGACTCAATTTCTAAGTCCGTAGCGGTGTGCCATGATCTTACATCAATATCTTGTATCGTCTCATTGTCGTCCATGGGTCGATTATTATGCATGCGTTTCCGGGACTAAATCCGAAGATTCACCTCGAACATAAATCGCTCGGGTTGACGAACAACCCCCCTGACGTGGCTGCGGCACATGGCGCGGTGGGTGCCGTAACGTAGTTCTCTATCTTGCACAACTTGGATAGGTGCCACTTAGCAGCCCGTATCTCGATGGAACTCGACCACTACAATTTCTTGAAGTATCGGTGTTGATCCCTTCCACTAGACCACACATCTCGTACCTTTGGCTTTCGGTGGTGGAATCGATCATCTTCTAATTCTTGAAGAATGATTTCAACTTTGGATTTATGATTTTCATATAATCCTCTTCAAATCGCATTAGTCTAATAATGACCTTCGATCCTAGGACTATAGAATAAACCACCTTTGTTCCTCTAGGATAGCCGATAAAGCGACCTGCATCGGATCTAGCCTCCAACTCGACCTTCTTGTTCGACATGTCTTGGCCCTTATCCTTATGGTCTTAAACTGAGCTTCCCAAACCACAACTCGAAAGGGTCTTTTCATTGAATTGGATGGTACTAGATTTGTAAGTATGCTCGTTCTAAAGCATACCCCGAGCGAAATAAGCGATGTTGCATAACTCGTCATTGATCTAACCATTTCTAAAGAGTCTTTTCTCGCTCGATACACCATTTTTACGTGGTGTCCGGTGTAGTGAGTTGGGAGGTAATCCCACACTTCACCAAATAGTCCATAAACTCTTCTTGAGGTATTCGCCATCGCGATCGGACGGATGACTTGATACTTTACCAAGTTTCGTCTCCACTTCCGCTAAACTCTTTGAATTTCTCAAAGCATTCGGACTTGCGGTGAGCGGTATATGTATCCGTACCTTAGTAATCGTCGATAAGTGACAAAATACTCGTTACCTCCCGAGCTTGTGTGGACATAGGTCCACAAGTCGAAATGGACTAGCTCAACATTTCTTTGCTCTATAACCCTTCGCTTTGAAGTGCAGTGACATCTTACCTTATCACGGATTCGCGAGTGAGCGGATAGCTGTGTACCCAACGCTCCATTCTTCGCGATCTTTGGATCCTATTTAGATTAATGTGACCTAATCTAAGATGCCGAGAGAAATGTGGTGTCATATCTGAAGCTTTCTCTTTTTAAGGTTTGTAGATGATGCGACATAGTTATAAGTATTATATTTGGCGAAATAGTATAAAGCGAATTATATAATGTGCCAACACGATAACCGTCATTTCTTATGATAGAAACACCACTATCAAAAATAACGAATATCCATGAATAAACAATTTGAAGGAAACGAGTTCCACGAAAATCCGGCACATATAAAACATCTTTCAATACTAAAAGCTTATCAAAACATAAAGTAACATCTCCACGCAGCGGCCTCGACTTTCGCGCGTTGCCCATGGAGATCGTTATCTCGCCATCATCTGACTCCCTTGTCGCAGGAACCCAAGGTGTAACAAACATGATCGATCGCACCGTGTCTACTACCCATGAATGAGTTGAACAAGTGCTAAACATGTTTCCGTTACTAAAGCAAATGCGTACCTTGAGCGAGGCATAGGGCACTTGGCTTCAATGCCCGATCTTGCCGTCTAAGCACTTGCCCATCTCATTTGGCTTCTTTAAGCCTCGATGGCGAGCATGTTCTTCTCCCATTACTCCCACTATTTCCTCTGCCTCACCACCTTTGGTGCCCTTTTCTTTTTCATTTTGCGCGGAAAATTTGGGCCCCTAGATGTGCTAGCAAGAGCATGTGCTCCTTTACCCATAACTCCTTCATGACCACGAGATCATTAAGCAGCGACTAAGTGTATACTCGGTCTTGCTCATGATCGCATTCAGTGAAAATTCTCAAAAGACTTGGGCGATGTATTGAGCATGATATCGACCTTGCTGCGTCATACCTCCACAGCCGATCAAGACTATCCATGAGATGAGTCATGTGGGAGACATGTTCATGGACGAACTTCCTTTCCATCTTACAGCAAGATTTCTCTCATTGTGTGGGCGGATGTCGATCCGATTGCCCAAACTTACTCTCGAGACTTAACCATATTCAGCGTCTACCATCGATGATGCTGCTTGCAAGCCTTTGGACATAGTAGTCATCATATAGCATTTTGCCATATTGTTTGACTTATGCCAAGTCCTTGACTCTCGCGCTCTTGGTCGATGATGGGCATCGGGTTTAGGAGTAGTGAGAATAAACATGTGTTCTTGATAAGAACATATTCCTGTTTCATTTCCACTCGATAAAATTCGGACGGGATAAAGGATTTTGTGCGAGCATATTGATAATCGGTGTAAGAGACATTCAGAAAAGATAATGTAAACACATAAGCATACGATCGCACATAATTGTAACAATAATATTGTATCCTTTTGATAAAACAATATTAATTGAAACATCAATCGCAAGAATTCCACATCAAACCCGTGTGGGCGTTTACACTGAACCCCTCGACCGGACTAAAATATACCTTTTGGTCATTTAATTTCAATCTGTTAACTTATCCTTATGACAATGAAATTAATGATTGGACCTTACAAGACCACATCACTATCACAGAAGGGACTTTGCGGAAGTTGTACTGGGGTGATGTCTAAGCAATGACCACAATTTTAACGAGAAAATGAATTCTTAGAATTGGCATACTCACTAGGACCATACGCTCAATCCAAATTCCTTTGTTATCTTATTTTATATCAATCTCAGAGAACTTATGAAAATCGCACATCTGACGCAGCGTGTGGGCTTTACATGAAACTCCCACTCAATAGATTTAAAATGTTTTATTTAGAAATCTCATCTAACAAACTTATGATAAGCGATGCAAGCAAGCCCGCAGCGTGTGGGCGTTTACTCGCGGTGCGTCTCCTTTGTTTAGAGATCAAAAGTGGAGGTCTTGACATTTTAATTTTAAAATTTAATTTGTCGGGTTACTTGATTAGTTTTTGTTCAAAAGATTTGTCCATGCAGATCACGTAATCTAGCATGCTTTCCGAACTCAACATGTAAAACATGCTCGCAGATTCTAAAATATGCTTGAAACGCGATAAACCTAGCATCTTACTATGCGCATTCACCACAAACATATAATATGTTTGTCTCGTAATTTAAACATACATAGCATGCTCGCATAATTTAAACATCCACGACATGCAATGAGCGATTAAAAAAAATAAAAGCGTTCATCGTGGCCCTGTGGAACACTTTCGCCTAATCTATTACATAGAATTGCGTCTGATCTTCATTAACTTGACAGGCCTCGCGTGCAGCGCGGACGGATTCGTCAAACGCGGATTCGGGCGGAAAATCAGGTTCGGGCGGGTTTGGTGGGTTGGCCCAAAATGGGGTGGGCAGCTGGGCACAGCCATGGCGCCCGACTCTGCGCCGCCCACTCTCGTCGTCGCCTCGCGTGCTCGCCCGGCTGCCCGCGACGCGAATGACGCGACCCGTTGAGCAGCGCGGCGGCCATGCTCGCGCTTCGCTTCAGCGCGCCCGTGGCGCGCTGCCGTGATCGACCTCGCGACCCGCCCCGACCCGGCCTCTGGCGAGATCTCGCGCGTTTCGTCGTGCACCGGTCTCGCCACGACAACGAGCGCCCCGTCGCCCGCACGCGCATTGTGCATGCCGCCTAGCGAACCGAAGACGCATGCGACTGCGGAGCGCCACGGACCCGTACCCTCAGCGATGCCGAGGCCTCGCAGCGGCGAGCCCCCCCGGATGCCGAGCCATGCCGCCGCGCTCTCTACTGCCGTCGCGGCGGCGTGTCCGCGGCGCGTGCGGCATGGCCGTCGCCCGCTGCAGCCGTGTGACCTCTTGCGATGAACTCCCGTCGTCTGTTCTTGTTCTTCGTCTTAGTTCTTCTTTCTACGATAAGATTTACGAGAAAATAAATCTAATCTAACCACGGATTTTCGTGGTGAAAAAAAATCCGACAAAAATTAAACGAGCCACGATGAAGCAGCGGATCAAAATTAATATATATTGCGCGTAATAATCAGCGTGAATTAATCCAGGCCGAGATCACGAACCTCGCTACGATACCAATTGTCGAGCGTATTTTGACCCTCCAGGATCTATCTTGGATGTTTAATTCACCATACATTGATTATATTCTAGCATGCACCATATAATTAATTACAACTCGTAGGGGTTTTTCTAGTGTTTACCTTTGAATGCATGGGGATGAGCGGATCGAGACTGGTGCTTTGATCTTACGGTGTCCGGTTGCCCAATCTCCAATATCGAGTGCGGATAAACTATGGAGAATGCTACAAATCACCTATCCTCTCAATTTTGAAAATTCTTCACAAAAGACTATGTGATTCACGAAAATAATGCTAGGATAATTGTGAGGATTAGTCTTGATCTTATCTCTTACCTTATATTTATAATGCATTATCATAATCCCATTAGGAAAGGATCCATTCATATCCCATAAATATAATAATATCCTTATGGATAAAGAGGATCAAATCCATAGAGGTAGGCGCTGATTTCCTTCAAGCTACGGTGGATGGGCCGGCCGAGGATCAAATGCAAGAATAAAGATGGACCTCAAATAAATTAATTATCTTATGTTACCGAACATAAATTAATTTATAAACATTCATTCATGCCACTAGAGAGTAAATCTGACTTACCCTTTATTACGAAGTTGAGTCGGGCTTGCACTTGAACATTACAGATCCCGTATTTAAGATTCGCCGTCCATTAATTATTTAGAGCATTACATTGCTAAAATAATTAATATCTTTAATTCTTAAGTAGTACCACTCACCTTATTATTGTGCTTGAGCTAACTCGACTGCGGGTTTAGTACATAAACCTTTTGAGCTCCTTAAGGGGCGTCATCTCCTAGCGGATACGGTGATCGTCTGAGATAACTAGCATGACATCGACGCCACCACCCAGATGTGGAGAATATTGGGTTAGAACATATAACCTCACCCTTAACAAGTCAGTGATGGTCGAACTCTACTCACCTAATTCCTTATCGAGGTTTAGATCATCGTAGTCCGAGATCTGGGTTCTTCACGCGGTCGGATAGAAGAACTCATCTCCTGTGATCCATTCGTCGGAGGCATACCGGCATAGACAAGCAACTAAGTCAAGTCACTTCTTATCTATATCGCGGCTATACGACAACTCGTCCTCAAGTTGTCTCGGTGTGATTCTTTTATATCTCTTAAGCTTGACCAATCATACAGGACTTACGTGATCTTCTACACCGTATGACTAACTTATATGAGATAAGGGACACGAATATATGCAATCAAGTAATCAATTCGATAGGAGATTGTAATAGTGGTAACGAAACATTGTATACAAGCTCAACCAAAGCGCTTCGATACAAATCCAACACGGGTGATAGGCAGATGACAATCATAATCTTTCACCAACTCCCATCTCCTTTGCCTCATGTTAAGCTCCTTTTGTTCAAAGAAGTACTTTAGGCTCTTGTGATTCGTGAAGATCTCACACTGACTCCATAGAGATAGTGCTCCAAATCTTCAACGCATGAGCATTGGCTAACTCGTCGTGAGTTGGGTAGCTCAACTCGTCGGCTTCAGCGCGAGATGTAGCTATAACCTTCTCGTGCATAAGAACACAACCTAATCCGAGCTTGGGCGCGCCGTGTAGAACCACAAACCATCGTTTCCTTCGGCGCTAATCTTGGAGCGGTTGCTTCTTCAACTCTTGAAACTTGCTTCACAAGCTTCGACCTGAAAACTTGATTCCTTTCACGGTACATTGCGTTATCGGCCTCGTCAACTTTGAAAACCTTCTGAAAGCGTCTATAATACCTGACCTAGAAAGCTTGAACCTCATTGGCTTGTCGAAACCTTCGGTTACTCGCTTCAACCTTCCGGTGCTTTGATTCTCTGCACACTATATGTCAGGAACATCACTTCTCTTAGCAAAACTTCGCACTTACTATACTTGGCATACAACCTCTTTACTCGTAACGTTTCCAAAGCGATGCGGAAGTGTTCTCCATGCAACTCGCATTCTTGGAGTGGCGAGAATATCATCGATAAAAACCAAGAGCGATCTATCCGAATCGATGGAAAACTCGATTCATCGGATGCATGAAGACTGGCGCGTTGGTCGAACCAAGCGGCATCACGATGAACTCGTCTTCGCCCTTGTCTGACGTGGTCTTCATAGCGTCCTTTCACGATCTTTAGCGATGGTAGCACGAACTCAAATCGATCTTAGAAGACACTTGCTCCCTGAGCGGTCAAGCAGATCATCGATCCTCGGAAGAGGATATCATTCTGATAGTCGACTTATTTTCTCGTAGTCAATGCACATCGCATTGACCCAGTCGATTCTTCTTGAGACAGGCGGTGCTCTCCCGGCGTACGCTAGGTTGGATAAAACCTGATCAACGACTCTTACAAGCTGCGCTTTCGGTTCTTGAAATTCTTTAGGTGCCATTTTGTATGGTGCCTTTGATCTGTGCTGCTCACGGTTCCGGATCAATAGTGAATTCCACTTGTCTATCGGCGTGACAAGCTGAGTCCTGGGAAACACGTCCGGATATTCACACCGGCTCCTCTTCCAAGCTTGTTTGCATGGTTCATCGTGCCTGTTAAACTTACCAGAAAGTTTTGACTTCCTTCCGATCATCATCACGCCTTGGTCTTGAGATCATAGGCAAACACCTATCCTTATCGTGAAACAAACTTCCACTCATTTGGCTATTTGAAAGCAACTTCTCTCCGAGACAATGTATAGTTGCCTGTGTTTTCAACCAATCCATGCAAGATGACATCGAAATCTTGATTCGATGACATCAAATGACATAGACCTTACGCTCGATTTCTAACTCTGGTTGGGCATATCTCTTTTGCCTTTAGCACTTCCCGAAGGGATGCTAATTTCGGTACTGTGATTCCTTGGGTAAACCCAACCTCTCACCGCGATTCTCGAAATGAAAGAATGTGAGGCTCTGTATTAAACAAAGCGAAAATGGGTACATCACTCATATGGATTATACTTCGGTGGCCTTTGGTTTCTTGGCCTGGATGACCTCTGTTGTGGTTCATCCTCGGTGACTGGTTACGCCTCTGCGGGCGGATCTTGTCTCGGCGGCTGCACCGTGGCCCTCTATCGATGGACAATCTCGGCGTAATGTCCGGACTTTCTACGCGGCACTCGATGTTACCTTGCATACTGCCAAGTGATTCTCGCATTTACACAGGCCTTTTGCACTTGTCCCACGCATGGGTTGGAAATTTCTTCCCAAGGTAGCCTTTCTCTTTCGGAATACCCAGTTCCTGGAATCACTGGACCGCTCGGGTTCCCATGGAACACTGATTGCCTCTCCTCGATCTTCCATTTCTCTTGCCTCTTCCTCCGTCGTGGCTGTCGGGTGGCATCGTTCTCTCGGAGGAACATTGACTCAATGTTTAAAGCTCGGTTCGGAGGCTGCATCGTCGGATCTCCACGACTTACGGCGAATTTGATCTCGGTCGAGTTCTCTCCACGACATGCCTCTGCAGCCTCTTTGCCGACCGGTGCGTGCGCATATGACGACGATTAAGCGGCGATCGTGCTCGGTGACCGTCCTTCTCCTTGAAGATTCGAACTTCGTTTTGCCTTTTATGCGCGGGCACATACTTTCCATGAGTTCTTCCTTGAAATCTTCCACGTCCCTTTCCCTATCACGTGTCATGGTCCTCTTCGGACTCCGCAATCAACCTCATCGATTAGGCGAAAGATCGCGTAATTGTTTTACGCTTCGCGCGATGTATTGAAGATCCTTCGGTGGATCATATCCGGTTCGGTGTCGATCGGTTTGCGAGGCCGTCGAATGAGGTTACGCCTATGAAAACTCTCGATCGCGCCGTTAACCAAAGGTGGTTCTGGGCTTCTTCCACATTATTGTTCCTCGGTTCCTTGTTCTCGGCATTACTGACCGCGTTGTAACATTAGAAACACATTGCATAGAAAACTAGGTATTATCGCATAGCATACATCATCACCCATAACCACATATCATCACATATGTCACATATCACATGTCAATAACCATGCAATCATGACATATCCGTTATGCTCCCATATCATCTCATCACATAGATCATATATCGTCATAGCATAGCTCATATCACATATAAGCATAAAACATAAACATCATGTCATAGAGCAGGTGATCGAGCTAAAAACACACTCAAATTCACCAATCGCTGCGAGGTAATCGTGGCGTGATAAGTTAACAGTCGTCTCTCGAGAAAACTTAGGGGTCATTGTTTGTGTCGCTACTGACGATTAAATCTAAACACACTAATACCAACATGGGTTTTGATCATCTGGAATTGAAATACGGAAAATTAAGCAGATCCTAAGCTGGGGGTTGTCAATCCGAGCTAAACTAATAAAAGCATAAATCTAAACTAGGGGTTGTCAATCCTAGTTGAACTATAAGCGATAAATCAAAGCGATAAACAAAAGCATATGCAATTCTATTATTCATAGGGTTTGTCATCCTAATCTAAATCTAATTGCATAAACTATAACTATCAATCATCAACAAGAACTTGAAATAATCGAAAGCAAGAAATCATTAAGCAAATTAAATCAGCAGACATGAAGTCGATCCTGTCACTATGAATTGAATCCAACAAAAATCATCAAATCAAACACTATGAAATTGATTCCACAAGAGCGATAATCAAAGCATAAATTGATAATTTAAATATTCAAATGATGAAACTAAAAACATGAATTAAAGCTAATGATTATCATTGTCGATCTCTGAAGAATTCTTGAAGAATCCGGTGAACAAGACGACCGTAGTGAAGAAAAAATCGAATGCGCCGTCTAAATGACCTAAGCTGAATATATATATTAAGTCGAGTCGACGCCGGCTTGGAATGACTCAAACAATCGACTTAACTGGCTGTTCGCATGGGCCTTATGGCGAGTGAGCTGGAAAACGTCTTTGGCGTGCGGCGGGCTTCTGGGCGCTGGCGGCGCGGTTGGTTGCAGCGCGGATCGAGCGTCGCGGATAGCGTGCGTTACAGGCACGGCGGTGCGGGCGGCGGGCAGCGGCGGCAGGCGTGGCGGGCGGGCGGGCGAGCAGACGATGGCGGCCAGGAATGGCGCGTTGAGGGAGAGCAGCGGATCCCTGCGGCTGGGTGGCAGTCACGTGCGGCGTGCGGGAGGTCGTGCGGCGGCGCCGGCGGCGCGTGGGCGCTCGCTTGCAGGCGTCTTGGCGGGCGGGCGTGATTTGGTCGTTCGCCGCTTCTCGCCGTCGAACTCCGTTACGCGCGGTTTTCACCTATGAACTCTGTCGAAATGCTCTTCAATATATTTGATTCTTGGCGGATCAATTCATCCTATTTCTGCCGTTTTCCTACAAAACATCGAACGAATGATGTAAGTCCGAATCGATAAATATTAATCGAACTAACGGCATAAATAGGACAAACCATGAAAATGACACGTAAACAATACCAGAATCATCACAAAATCATACCAAACAACTCCTCCACACTTATCCATTTGCTTATCCTCAAGCAAAGTCTATACTAATAAAATTGGGAAGATAATTCATGCACTTAACTCTTATTCTAATCAATCAAATCTCTTTTGCAATTCCCAAACATGATGAATACATAATCAAATACAACGGAAACAAATCTAAGATTGCAAAATATCAAATAAACAAGTAGGTTATTTTGCTCAGCACCCAACTCTGCTGAGGTGAATTAACTAAAATGGTTACCTTTAGCAACAAGTTTCCTTTGATAACATAGAAGGTATTATGATTTGGAACAATATTTGAAATTGAACTCTCGATGAACTCGAGTCTCCTAACGTGGTTTCCATGTCCATTTCTCAATTTACGAAAGAGGAGAATCCATCCTCCATTTATCTGATCTCACAACATTGAGTTTTAATTCTCCTTATTTTCTTTTTCACACATATTTTTTTCATTTTTTGTTTATTGAAGCAGTATATGGTAACCACCACTTAACACTCCCCTAGCATTAGCCGAAAAATCACGTCAATAACCACCGATTTAAAATCAATTCACACAACCCAGTCATTCACATTTCACTTTAATCACATGCATCAAGATAAGCGAGAAATATCAGGTCGATCAATACCACGAACTTGATTGCACAAATCAAAATCCTAACTACGAGCATAGATAAAGCTTAAGTCAAACAATCAAAATAAGCATATGGGCACAACATTAAGCAAAATATATATGTCCCACAACCAAAATACTCTCACACATGGTCGAACCTGTCCCTAGTGTTAAAACATAAATAACATAAAAATAGCGATGGGAGGCTTCACGATAAAATATGGCAGGGCGGGGTTGGAATGTGGCGTGTGCGGTAGGCAGAATATCGAGGCTTCACCTCACTGTGAAGTCCCATTTGAGCAACACTAACATAGAGACAACGAGATAGATCAAAGAAAAGCAGAAACACAAAAAAGAAAGAAAGGAAAGAATAGAAAAACCATGGGTAAACTCCCGTAGTACTCATTTAACGTGTGAAGCGGACTATCTATAGTCCTTCGCGCAGAATACCATCTCGGCCAAAGCATCGGTATGAACCATACAGACGAGGAGCGATGAAAACAAGTAATGCACAATTTAAGCTCAAGTCGAATCCTATTCTCCAAAATAAAATAAATAATTTATTCCCAAAGTCAGTACTTTGGTGAATTAGGATGTTGACAAATAATTGATGTTACCTCGACCTTTGTCCTCGATTTGTCCTCTTCCGGGATCCGTACTCGATTGTTGAGGCGCTCTTTCACTTCAGGCGGGTTTTGGCATTCGAGTATCTTCAAGTGCCCTCTTTCTCCATCCTCTCTTCATCCCTCAAGCGTTGGGATTGTTCTTTCTCTCAGTGGGCGTTGGCATGCTATTCACTTCATTTGTCCACTCTTCCTCGTTTTCACCTCCTCGGTTGCGTGCTCATCAGGGTCTCTCCTCCCATTCTCAACAATCGGGTCACTTTCAAGAAAAGTGACCGTGCAGTCGATCCGGTTGGTGTGGGAGGCATGACTTCGATCACTTTCTCCTTTCCACCTCATGTGGTCGAGCTCTTACGGTGTCTCTTCCACCCAATTCTCAATAATTGGGTCACTTTCTAAAACGACCGCTGGACTGTCGGATTGGGTTGGAAGTTCCTCCATTCTTGCAACACTCATTAAGCGGTATTAACATCGCTTGCGTCTCCAAAGCGTAGAGATGAGGCGTTTAGTCCATTTGTTAATTGATCCATTAGTGGGGTGAGCAATCTCCAAATGATGACCTACGAGGTGTGGAGGCTGCGTGGGTATGGATTACTGCGTGAGGTGGTTCTCCCGATGCATTGTATTGATCCTCTAGTCTTTGCGGGCGGTTGTTCCCGAATGATTGGAGGCTTGATCCTCATAGAGTGGTGGAGGTGGTTGGTCCCGAAAGGATCATAGGCATGTTGCTCGGGGTAGGGATCGTGGGTTTGATACTCTGGTTTGGCGGGTATCCCTCGAATAATTGAATTGGGCTCTCTTCGTAAGAAGAATGTTTAGTATAATTTGTGATGATTCTTGGTATTGTTTTACGTGTCATTTTCTATGGTTTGTTCTATTTATGCCGTTGGTTTGATTAAGATTTATCGATTCGGATTAACTGTTGTCTCGATGTTTTAGGAAAACGACGAAAATAGGATATATTGGATATGCCAGGATCAGATATGAAGAGCATCTCGGAGTTCATAGGCGCAAGCGGATCGCCGTCGGAGTTCGGACGGCGAGCGAAGCGCAAAGTCGCGCGCGTGCGTGCGCGCCAGCAGCGCCGTCCAGCGCTTCGCACCGGCGCCCGCACGCCGTCCAGCGAGCGCGTCACTCGGCCACCAGCGCGGCGGCCTTAATTCCTCGGCGCTCAATGCGGCCGGCGCTCGCCGCTCGCTTGCCACGCATCCGCGTCGTTGCCTCGCCGCTCGCCCTTCACTACGGCGCCTCCGTCCGACATGGGACTCGCGTTGCGCCGCGCCCGTCTCGCCCCCTCCCGTAGTGCCGCGCTGCACTTCCGTCGGCGGGCATCGCCCGGCGCCAGCGCTCATTCCGGCCGTGGCGAGCGCCCATTCGTCTCCGCTCCGTCTCGGTAGCGCTTGCCTGCAGCGCGGCCTCTTAGCCGGCATCCTCCTTGCCAGCATCGTCTCCATCGCCACGCTCGGTGGCGCTTACATCAGCGCCCGTCTCGGCGTTTCACCTATTTCCTCGCGTTCACTTTGAGCTGGCGCTAAAATAGCGGAATGTTTCCTCGGCGTTCACACGTGGCGTTATTCAAGCGAGATGTATTTTGAGCGTGCGTTCATTTTGAGCAGCTCATCCATTTAATATAAATATCTGCGCTTAGGGTTGAGGGAGGTCGGCGTTTTCTCTCAATTTTGGTTCTTCCAGTGTACCGGTCTTCTCCTTCGGACTTTCACCATGGATTTCTTGACAACAACAAGGATACAATCTAGTTTTAATTCTA